>JAWWEE010000074.1:40318035-40427135 GCA_035221455.1 Xenops minutus
ATTATTTTTATTATTATTTGATTTGTTGTTTTTCCCAAGCGGGCCGGTGGCTCCTTGCCATGAGCGGCCCGAAGTCAGCATGAAAGCGGGCAGGCGCGGCTATCCCGCCCGCTCCGGTGTAGGATGGCTCCTGGCGAAGTGCTGCTGCTGCTGCCGCCCCTTCAAAGGTCGGTGGGGGTCCGGGCTTGGGGAGCCTCTTACGGGGGGGCTGCTGGGGGCCTGTGCTCGGCAGGGCAGTGTGTCCCCCCCGGCGGCTGTCCCGGGGACGGGCGGGGAAGAGGGACAGGAGGAGGGACGGCGGTGCCGTCGGTGCCGGGGACAGCGGCGGGTGAGCTGGAGCGGGCACCGAGAGCCAGGGGGCTGCGGCTGATACAGTTTATACAGTTACACATGTTATCGTTACTGGTAGGAAACACCCTGGGACTGTAGGGTCAATAGGGCGGGGAGAAATATTTGCTTGAATGAGATTTTTTTTTTTCCCCTTCCTTTCTAGTCTTTCTCGGGCTCGGGTAGGAGCAAAATGCTTTGAGAACATCTGTTTCTCACAGTTCACAAATCTCTGAATGGTGACGGGGGGAGGTCTGGGGAAGCTGGCTGAGCTGCAGCGCTGAGAGAGATGTGGGAAAGCCAGGGCAGCTGGAGCGCCTTGTAAAAATAAAATCAAAATCTGGCTTTTACATGGAACAGTGCAGATCAGATGCATTGACTGAAGGTTTCCCAGTGTGCAATTTTTATGCTGTGATATGGCTCTTGAACTAGTTCTGGATAATGTGAATTTTTTGGAGACTGTTTGTGGTATTTGATGTTTCCTGTTCTCTGAATGGCCAAGCAAAATGTCCTGAACAAAACTTGGCTTTTGTTTTCTCTCCTTTTTTTTATAACTGTAGCGTTCAAATGCAGCTTTTTGCTAACTGTGGAACCCAGATAAAGACGATTTTGAGGATGGGTGGGCCTACTAATTTCTTGAGGTATACATTTGCAATGCAGGAGCCCTCTTTCCTGTAACCTATTCAAATCTATGGAATTAGAGTCACACTTTTGACAGCAACAAACTAACTGGTGATGGAGTTTGCCATGGCTTTGTAAGACGTTGGTCTTTTTCAGCCTGGGGAGAGTACAGTACTTCATGCCAAATAAGTGATTCTTGAGGTCAGTGCACAACACCCCACTGGTTTGTAGCCTTTAAGAAGGAACGTGTAATGTGGTTGTAGGGGTAGGGCTGCCTGCAGAAAGGTTGTGGTACTAAACGAAGGTGAAAGCCAAGTCCCTTGGACAGTCCATGCTTTAATGTGTTGGCCCATGCACCAGGCTGGAGAAGTATTTAAGCTCTCTGAGAGGGCTGTGGTCTTGAAAATGTTGATTCTAATGGACTAAAACCTCCCTGCTGCCTGTCCTGCCTACAGATGTCTCTAGAAGGGGAAGGGGAAACAGCTGGCTCTTCTCTCACCATTTGAAATGTTAACTTTGTTTGCAGTTCTAGTTTATTTGCTTGGTAACAAAAGGTGTTTTGTCATACAAATTGATTTACTTCTTTCTTGTCCTTGGTAGTAAACTTCAGGCAAAAAGTTGTAAAAGGCTATCTATCATGCTGTTTTTATTAAAGAAAACCAGACGTACTCAGATGATGGAAATACTCCCTGAATTTAAGCAGGTACCAAACCTGACATTTGACGAGAGATTCAGGTGCTCCAGATTACAACATCAGTGCACCCCTGTCTGCCATTAAGCTTGGAGATGTTTTACTGTGGCCAATAAAAACCAGACCTTTGAAGCTCTAACTTCATGTATTCTGCGTTTTCAGTGATCATGTGGGCTTCTGGAGGGTACACTGTTCATCCCAGGGCTTCTCACTCATTTCAGACTTGCAGTGCAAATAGGTGACTGTAGCTTGTATTTAAGAGGGATGTGAAGCATCTTGGAACTATTCTCAGTGCTGTCCATAAGTGACCTTCCCTTTTCCTTTGGAAATTCGGCTCTGCTTTTTCCTGGTGACAGATGCCTGATGTATCTCGATCTTTTGCAACAACTGAGTAGGATTTGTTGTGCAAATAAGAACCTTTGGGAGAGAGAAATTGAGAGGATGAGCATACAATCTGTGCTCAAACACAGGTTGTGTCGGTATGAGCTGCGTCAGTGCTTTTCGTGCTGTGGAGCTTGGAAGTGATGTGGATGCTTAATATCCTAAACAGCAGCAATAATGCAGAGCTGATAAAACCCAAACCCTAGGTCCCCAGTGTATCATGAAATACGTAAGTTTTGTGTAACTGGGCATTTCTCTGAAGGATTTTGATTGATGACTCAAACTACTCTTTTGCATTAGTTTTCTCCTGTCTATTGCAGCAGTAGAGACCTTGATGCTGCTTTTTGTTTGTTTCTCTTGCTGAGTTTCTGATCTTGTCAGCTTTGCCCATGTACAGAGCCACTGGGATCCATCCAGAGAAAGCAAATGACACTTAGTACAATTTGCAATTTTGCTCCGACCTCAGTAGTCCCCTGCATGAACTAAATAAGGACTATTTGTCTGTTCTGAAATATGGAGAGATATGAATCCTAATATAGGAGTGCCTCAGAGCAAGAGTCTTACTTTCAGCCATAAAAAGGGGTAGTTAGGAGCAGTAGACTTGCATCACCTTTAGGCCAGTGGTCTTAGTAAGCCAAGAGTGGGCAAGGAAGGCTTTTTGCTATCTCCTAAATGCACAAATGCAAAGTGACCTAGTGTAACGAGATGCTTCTTAATGCTGTGAAACTGGCCCCAATAAGAGGGTTCAAATTCTGTTGGTCTTCTGATAGCTGGGAAGTCATTGAACTCTCAGAAATCAGTCCAGGATTTGTAACTATATATCTTATATGCAACAAATATACCTTATTTACTTTTAACATGAAGTCTGTCTTCTCAGTTACCTGTGTGATTCAAATTAGAAGTTGATTTAAAAGGGTACCGGCGAGGGAAATTGAAGAGGTGGGAGGGATTCCTGCTTTGTGAAATGTCTTTTCTGAAGCAAATGGTCTGCTGCATGCCTTGGATGTGAGGAGGTCAAAATTTTGTTGCCTATAAGCATGGAGCAAAGTCCAGTGGGAGAGTCCCATTACTCTGCACTACCTTCGGTGCAGGGCTTTGAAGCTCATCAGTGGGTGGGAGCATGGAGATTGGGTGGAGCTGTAAAGACTAGCCAGTGACTCAGATTTAACCAGAATTTAAATGCTCTGTTCTGTTTTATACTCAGGGCCTTACTCAGAGAACATTTTTTTGCAGTAGTTCAGCTTGTTCAGTTCTAGCCCAGCTTGGAGCATGCTGGGGTCTCATTGCCCTAAGAGTCACCAGTAGGGTGGAAAGCACTAACAAGGTGTAGGAAATGCTGTTGTTTGAGCATATCTACTGGACTGTGAGTGTGTCAGGGACAGACAAAGAAATGGGTCTGTGATTATCAGTAATCAATTGTCAGAATAACTTCTAGAGTTGAACACCTTACACCCCATTCTAGGTAATATTACCTGTCTGCAGAGTGGGTTTGGGTGAGAATATAGAACACCTTCTACTTGAGGGTAGCCAGAAACTTGGAGGATGGATTTAAATGGTTGTGTTGTATTGGCTTCAGTAAAGAACACGTCCTCTGCCTCCTTGAACAGTTGCGCTTCTGAGTAGGCTGCTGATTGTATCCAAACTTCTCATTTCAGCACAAATGAAACTTAATCTGAATGTCAAACGTTTAATTTCAGTGTGTTAAAATGAAAAGTTGAGTGGGTTTGTGTCTGTGCTAAGCTCCTGGTAAAGCTCTTACTTTAAATTTTCTGTCCCTCTGGCTGCTCCTATCCCCTACAGTTTTGGTCTTCCTTCTGCCTGGTTTTTTTGTTTTGTTTTGTTTTACTATCCTCTTTGTCTTTCCTTCCTTCCTTCCTTTTCCTCTTCTTGCCTGAGTCTTTGATTTGTTACTGGTGCTTAGCTGTAAGATTAACAAAGACAGCTTTTCTTGACAGAGTGATGGTGACTTATGTGCAGTGAAGGGAGTTCAGCCAACCACCTTGTACATCTTTCCTAACTGATCAGAAACAGAGCCTTAACTGGAAGTTAGGAAAACTGGTATCCTTGCAAGGGCTGTCAACAGCACATTAATAAAAGTTATTTCTTCATTAGGTAACAAGTGAGATCTGATGGTGCTTTTTATAGAAGGTGCTGACACTGTTACAGAGAACTGCAGAGCTTTGCTAAGGGAACTGGTACCTTTGTGCTGAGTGGTAGCAAGAGAGTGATCTGCAGTAATATATTCAGGCCCATAACATTTCCTAATTTGACCATATTTTATTTAGTGCTTCAGGCTGAGCCATGGTTACACTGTGTAAAGCATGATGGAATGCATGGCCAAAGCAGTTCCGTCAAAATTGAGGCAGAAGAGAAAACAATAGTAAAATTAAAGTTGTCAACCAAAGCTTGCTTAGTTTCCTGGTCCCTCTTGAATGAGAAATATGAGGAAACTGTTACCTTCCCCAAATAGACTCCTTGGGTGATGTCCATCTGTTGCTCATTAGTCCCATCTCAGTAAAGTCAAGAGGATCAAGTATACTGGTCTTCTGTAGGCAGTCTCTCTCTTTCTCTCTCATGCCAGAGTTGAGCTCTCTGCTCTTCCTCCTGACAAATTAATGAACAAATGGCTGTGGTGAGGTTTGTGAGAGTTGTTATTTCTTTCCAGTTCCATTAAGAGAAAACTGGTAAGCCCATGACAGGAACATCTCTTCCAAGTCCTGTGTTTTCCCACCTCTGCAGACTGAGTCAGGAGTCAGAGTAGGTCATAGCAGAGAGTTATTGGAAGGGACAAAAGAGGTGATGAAAACGCTGCTCAGTTGAGCAAGCAGGATTAACTTGACAAGGTGAATACTGTTAGCAAAAAAATCACTCTTTTTGTTAGTGTGAAACTGTGCTTTCCCACACCTGCCCTCCTCCCTCCTGACAGATAGTCCTGAGTTTAGCGTGTCCCAAAAGCGTGACTAACAGTCCCTATGCCAGTCTTTTGGGGTAAACAGACTCCCTACTCTGAACCTGTTAGCATTTGTGTGCATGGCAACGGCACACAGGAGGATTTCAGGAGAAGTCCTGGGGCTGAACATGGGCAGCCGAAGGAGAACCACAGCCACTACTCTGCTGGCAGGCTGGGGGAACAGCGAGCTCACTTTAGGACTACTTAGTTTGAAGTGTTGCTGAATCATACCTGTTTGCAGGAGGGTTTTTTGAGGGTAGGATCCTTTTTCGTGGATACAGCAGGGCAGATTTTCGATGGGTCTGTATTACTGTAAAATATCAAGTGTTCAAGAGCACAGGAGGTTCACAGTTTTTAGAAGGTCTGGTTGCTACACGAGACTTTCTGCTCGCTGCTTTCAGCTGTCACCAGCCATATCAGTGCCAGTGTTGGGATGCTTTAGCAACTTTCTCTCAGTCTTCAAGATCCAAGCAATAATAGTGTTTGGTTTTTTGGTCTTTTGAAATTTATACACACTGCTAGACAGCTCTAACTACTTTTAGATCTTAATTGTGTAAAATAGGTAGCAAGAGCTTCTGTAAAGATCAGCTTTCAGTTACTAGTCTGGAGGTGAATATGTGGTCAGGATCCTTATTCAGCTTGCTGCATTGTTTTCAACTTTTATAAATTTGTCCAACTTTAAAGAAACATGGGGTTTGCTTTTATGTAGGCAAAGCTCCTAAACTTCCCATTCACTCCAGGAAATACATAGGAATTTCACAAGGCTTTATTCAGCTTGTCAAAAGCCTGCAGAAGGGAGACTATTCTAAGGGAAAGAGAACAGATAATTGTGAAAAATATAGCTTGGGTAATTCCCTCCTCAGTGCAAAGACATGGGGTAACTAAACATGCTGTTTTCCTATAAAATAGGTGCCAGATAGATGTATTGTTCAGGAATTCAGTGCACGGATACTGAAATAAAATCTATCCAATTTGAAGTGAAACAAAAAGGGCGGTTATTTCACATGACCCCAGAAGGTTTTTGTTTGGGTTTTTTTCCCAAACTGTTATGCTTCAGCATACACCTTGTTCAAACTTGCATATGTATTGGAAAAACTAATCTGTCATTTCAAAGTTAAAAAAGCCCCAAACCTCAAAATGTTTCAGTCTAAAAAAAGCATCAAGAAACTTCTCAAACACACCAGAACACTGTTTCATTTCAGTCTAATGCTTGTCTGTTAACAGACTTTATGAAAACATTTTCATGTTTGGCAAAAGTTGCAGTTTCTTTTCAAAAGAGTAGTTGCTGGGCAATCAGTAATTACAGCAGGGATCTACAGATGTTGTGGTTTTCAGTTCAGTAAGGAAATCCAATTTTCTGCCAGTTTAGCCACTGTGCATCAGTTGCTATTGCAGAACAGTTCAATTGCTAATATTACATCATGCAATTCAATGTCATGTAAAGACAGTTTTTTGAGACAACTATAGAAGCACATCTGTCGAGTTTTTTTTTTTTTAAAAAAGATGTGTAGATCACAAGTAGGACTTCAGGACATGTAAAAAAATACTAGAAAATACCTAATGAGATAAGCTTGAAAACATCTCCCTTGACCATCCTTTGCCATTGGAAAACCACAAACCAAAAATTAACCTGTTTTCTGTTAGCTGCTAATGTTTCATGTGGCTGATTATGCTGAAATGCAAGCCAGTCCTGGAATTAAAGGTGGTTAGTGCATTCCACTGGGTCTACTGTTGAGTTCGACCTGCCTCTCAATCCTTCAGCCTCTGTCCTGGACCAACCCCACAATCCTCACCCCAGCAGGCTGAAAACATGGAAATCACACACATCACCTGGGCTCCTTTGAGATAACTAGGGCAAAAAATGAAAATTTTTTTAGCAAAGTCCTAATGAGATGAAAAATAGAACCTGCAAGCTGAATTAGAGCAGTTAGTAACAGAACAGTCAGGGGGTTTTCTTCTCTTTGATGGGCAGAGACCCATTATATATTTCAGTTTATGTATTTTTCATTTGCTTTTCACTAATGTAGCACACACAAGATCATGTTGCAGAAAGCCCTGGCTGGTTTCTTACTCCCTGACCTCCCAGCACTTCCCAATGGTTATGGGTGCTCCTTTCCTGTACAGGAACTGTGGTTGCTCAGTACTTGGGGAAAATGGGAAAAGTATGTCTCCTATTCTGTGTGTTGGCATGGGTTAGTATTTGCTCCTTGGTCCTTCTTGCACCCCAGTGCACTTGGTTGTTCCATGTGGTGTGGCCATTGCTAGTCCTGGTACAGCTCAGCAACTTTGAAATCTTGGATCCTTGCAAAATTTTATTCCAGGCTGTGAAGTTCCATAAAGGGGTGAATCCTGGGAGCCAGACCTGCTGGGAACCCATTAGCTAACATCATCCTGAGGAACTAGTAGGTGGTTTCTGGTGGAGATGATTATCTTTTGTATTGGAAGATTGTAAATTAAACATGGAAATTTAATGTCGCTGTATACAGGAAAGGACAAGTACAGTCTATATGTGAGTTTTGAGCAAAGATCCCTCCTTAACCAGCACAAGACAGCATTATATTAGACATTTAGGAAAGAGATAGACTCTGGCTGGTGATAAGAAGGGACTGGATTTAGTGACCCTGGAGGTGTCTCCACTGTTATGTTTTCTGAGCATTTTTCCATGGTCATTTTTCACATGGAGCAAGCAGATCAGCGCACAGAGGAAAGCTGGGGGTGGCTCATCCCCAGCTACAGATACATCCTCAGAGGACATTTTCATGCAGTTCAGGCTTGCTGACAATTACAGCTACAGCCAGGGATGCGCTCTGTTATGCTGTGTTGGATTTTTTTCTCACCTTTTCATAATGCACATGCAGCTTTAGTGAGCAGAGGTTTCTTGCACCCCCAGGACATGCAGTACAGTTGTAACCTATCTGAAAACACATTACAGCTCAGCGGGCGCCCAGAAACTTTCTTGAGGTCGCGTAGGAAACTGGTGACCAACTGAGCATCAAATAGTCAGCAGTGATAGCTTCCAGATTTATATCGACCAGTTGATTTCAGCCTTTTTGTAGGCGTGCATGTCCCAGGAAGCACATCCCACACATACCCGGGATCATCTTGTCCCGTGGCACCAGTTGGCTGTGGCCAGAGCACACCCACTGCGCAGTGGGGAGCAGCAGCAGGGCTGCATCAGTGGGAAGGCAGCATCTAAAGCATCTGAGTGGTGGTGAGGCGGGAGCACGAACCCGCGCGTGTGTTCTGCCTCGTGGACAGGGCTTCGCTGCGGTCCCAGATCAGATCTGCACATGTTGAGCATCCCTGATGAACAAGGCCCCAGCTGTCTGCTGCCACGGGAGCCTGTGCCAAGGCAGGCCGTGAGAAGTGTTGCACAACCAGTATAATTTAACCACATGCTGAATAAATACACTTTTGAGAACTCTTCTGAAGAGATGTTGCCTAATTAATCCTGCAGGGGGTATAATATGTATATTTTTGAAATCCAGTTTTAGCATCATGCAATTAGCTTTTATGGCCTAAGGATTCTGATTTAAGACATTCTTTAGTTACTAATGGTAATCTGTTTTAATTAGAAATGCAAATGTATTTTAGATCCAAATGTGTCTGAGTGGTACAATGTAAAAATGATGATTCACAGTGAATACCATTGAAGTGCCTCAAGTCGGGTGTTCTTTGTCCCTTCTGTATTTTGAACCCTGAGGATCAGCACAATATTCAAACATCGTTCTCATCTGAGCATGTGGAGGCTGAATAGATTTCTTTAGGAAATGGAGTAAGTATTAATCAACAGGAATCCTTTCTAGGCTGGCAGAAGGAAAATCATAGCTTTAGGCAAGAAGGAGGCAAATGGTTTGAATGTTAGTGGTAACTTCAGCTCCACAGTAGGAGAGCACAGCTCCTGCCAGGGCACAGGTGCTGAGCAGACAGCAGCATCTTAGTTGACTTTGTCTTAGTGTCGGATAAATTACTCAGACTTGAAGATCCCAGGCTGCTCAGAGGCTGGGGAGGTGAGGGCGGGGGGCTGTAGCTGCTCAGAGCTGTGTTGCTGTAAAATTTGATCTAGCAGTGTGTGTAAGACAAGCCTCTACAGCAAGGCAAGCTCCAGATAAATGTCTAAAGGATGATGCTTGCTGAATATTCACTGCAGTCACTTGGCCTGGAGATACTAAACTATCAGGCCGTTGGATGTCTGTGATCAGACATCTTACATTGCAGTAAAAAATCACCTGTATTTGACAAAGTCTTTTTTAAAATCAGATCCTCTGCTCCGAGGCTAATCCTTGAAAAAGAAAACAAGTACTCAGCAATAGTGAAGATGGCTTTTATAATGATTATAGTTTATTAGACAAGTTGCTTGGTAGAGCATTTTTACAGCTGTTTGAGATGAGAGTTAGTGATGCAAATGGGAATGGAGCAGTACACTTCATGCAGTACACCTCTCCACGTCTCTATTATGCTGGATGCAGAATTGCTTTCCATGAGGAGGTTGCTTTAAGGAGCAGCGGTGTAGGCACCTTAAAAAGTATAGGAGGCTCTGTGTGGCCCTCCAGAAGTCAAAATCAATGAGTTTCTTAGGACTAGCCTTACTGGGTAGGCTGGTGGCTGGGTTAAGGCAGTTGCACAGCTTCAGAGGGCTGAGACCTTGGCAGGGTGCTGCAGAGCTCTCCTGTTCCCTTGCAGCAGATGCTCTCTGAGACTTCAAGTTCTTGTCCATCTCTGTTGCTGACGCAGATAGAGTGTAGTAGTGACTTTGTCACCTGAAATTTGATAAACTTGTTGACTGGCATCACAGGGAAGGTTCCTCGCAGAGCTGTTCCCTGCCCCCGGGGAGCTGTCAAACAAAAATCCAAGGCATAGATCGCGTGAGCCTGTTATATGGGACAGCAAGTGATGTTCTGGTTTGCCTACTTAAGCTGAATGAATTAAAGCTTTCCACAAGTCTAACTGATAGTCTTGAGTGTGCAGTTAAAAGTCTCTGAGCTGCTTAGCCATTTCCTTGTGCTGTGTTCAAAGAGCAAAGCGTTGCAAGCACCAGCAGTTCTTATCTGTGTGTTTTATTTCCTAACCGCTGTTTGCATTGACTTCATTCATTACTTCTTTTAATTCATTCCAACCAGTACCTTTGCTTTGAGCTTGTATTTTCCACTGGTGTTTCTGGAGGACAAGGCTGTGGAGGAATCTGCTTTGGGCACCAGCTCTGGAGGCTCCGGCTGCAATGTGTCTGTCGTCAAACACCCCAACCTCGTTGTTCTTGGTGGTTACGTGGTGTCCACCCTTGCCCTGCACCACTTGCAACTTATTCTTATTCCGTTCTTTTCTTTTCAGGGGCTGTCAGAGCCTGAATAATTTATGAGTGAACAAATGAGAGACGTTCATGGAGGACTCTGTTCTTACCTAGGCACAATTTGACAAGCATGTAGATTGCCTTGGGTTTCCACTGCACCTACTACAACTTTACTAAGGGAAAAGCCCCCTTTCCTAAACATCTGTGTCACTTTTGCTTAGTAAAGTTATTCAAGATCAGCGCCTTTGGAATTGGTTGGTAAATGGACAAAGACTCTCTCTTTGCCCGGAGCTCCTCACAGCCTCCAAGTACCAAAGAGAACTTCACAGCACTAGAAAGCAAGAGACAGCTGCTGAATGTTGGAAGCTACTGCATTTGGCAAAAGAAGCTGACGCTAAGATGCACACAGTTGTGTTTGTTTGTTCTGCTTGTTTTCTGTGCTTTCTGAGCCCTGTGTGTGCCTGGAAAGTTTAATGACCAATCCCTTCTTTCTCAACATGCAGTTTTTCTTCCTATCCCAAAAAGCTTTGGGTTCTGTTCTTGCTTTTTTTCCAATTCCAATTCTGTCACTGATATTCTTCTGTTGTTTCCATGAAGAATTATTTGGGTACATAGCCACAGTTTCCTTTGAGGTAGGGAGACCTAAATATGATATTCAAATGTTTTTGTCATCCCTCCTCTCCCACAGTTCAGCAGAGTGGTCCACCTTGTCATAGAGATTGCTGGCTTCAAGTGTAAGGCATAGTTGACCTTAGCAATGATGTAATTTAACTGAGAAATTACTTCAAAATTCTTACAGTAGCTCAATTTGGAGGCTGCTGAATGAAGCTGACCCTTGACACTTCACAAAAGAATAAGGCTTGTGTTGTCCTAACAGCTGCTTGGAAACCATGTGTAATAAAGTTTGTTTTTGTGCCCAACATCTAGGATAAAAGATGGTATTAGCCAACTCTGGTACCCTTACGCTCCCAGCAGAGCAAAACTGCTTAGATCAAAGTTAAAAAGTCTGCTTCTGTGTGGGTGTCTAAGCATTTCACAGTTCCTTATGCTAAAAGTAACAGTGTACTTGCAAAGGCCAGCAAATGCTGCTCTTCTTGTTCAGCTTCAAACATGACGTTTACCCCCTCATCATTCAATATAGCTTTACATAAAGGTTCAGGGTAAAAACTTTTTTACAGAACATGCTTTGTGTTTGGGGCTTTGTTATTTTTGCTGCTAGCTAAACTTATTCTGGAAACTTCAGGGTCGGGAATTATTTTATTTTTGTCACAGAATGAGGACAGTGTAAATACAAAATGTAAAGTAGAACTTAGACAAGTGCTTCAACAAGTTGTTTGACTAAATTGAAATAAATGTTGATTTGTTCAAAAAAAAAAAAAAAGCATGCCCTTTCTGGATCTTATTAGTCTTGACTTTTTATTTCCTTTCTTTGCTAAAGCGAAGTGTGTGCCTCTTGACTCCAGAAATCTGCTCTCCCAGCTGTGAGGCATTACAGGAAGGATGCTCCGATGTGCCCTCCCAGCAGATGTTTTGGACTTGCTCTTGCTGTGTTCTGGGCTGGTCCAGGACATGTGCTTGGCACGAACTTGAGGCAAGAGAATGGGTGAATGAAATCCAGTGCATACAAATAGTACATCTGGCCTCAAACTCTGCTGTGTGGAGCAATTGCTTTATTTCTGAACTTTTTTATGGCCTTTCATTCAGTAAAAATATATTCTAGAAAACCGTTGCTTCAAGATTCCCTAGAAGGTACATTATTGCCTTACCTTGAGCCCTCTCATAGTATTTTGGGATAGGAGCAAGCTAGGAGTATGTAACCAACAGGTTAGTGGATTCAGTCTGAATGTTTGTTCTCTTATTATTCTTGTCATGAATTCACAGCAGCTTCTGTAAGGGTTCAGATGGGACTCTGAGACAGGATGAATTGAGCTGATAAATGAAGACAAAAAGGCTCAAACCTCCAACCAAAGAAGTTGTAGATACCCTTCACAATTGTTAGCTGTTGTATGAAAATGTATTTCTGAGTGGGACAGTTGGAGAGAGGGACTGCAAGCACTTGAGCTGCTCTTCAAGCTTGGTACCATGGGATTGAGTTGCACACTTCCCTGGGGTCTCTTCAGCGGCACAAATACATGTTCTGCATTCATGTGCAGCAGCTCCTCAGTTAAATGCTCATCTGTAGAAATTGAGACCCTGCCCTATATTCACGTGAGGACCCTTCTTGCTCTTTTCCCCATGCCCCTCCCTACAATCTCCTCTGAAAAAAACTTAGATCCACATGAAGCAGCAGATACAATAGTGAACTTTTGCAGCTGTTCCTCTCACTAGCCACTCTTCGACAGTACCAAAATCGTGTTTTATTTTAGCAGTCTTTCTCTGTGCCTTCCCCTTGTGCTGTTTCTCTCCCTGGAGACCCAGCTCACTCATTCAGCACGCTCTCAGGATTTCAGTGACTTTTCTTGCAAGGTCTCTTGGGACCACGCGCCTCTGTGCTGTTCCTCCAGGCCTTTGGTTTTATCTCACTCTTTGAAACTTTCCCAGAACTGCAGTGACTTTTCTCTGACCTCCAGGAACTGGAGCTCTTGAGCCCTGACACTGCGACTGGCACAACCAAGACCTGGATACTACTTTGGGATGTCAGCTTTCCCAGCACATGCTGGATGGAAGCTGCATCTGAGCAACACCAGCTAAAAATAAAAGCTATTCAATTGAAGCTAATGGCAGGTTGCCATCAGTTATTGCTCATTAAAGTGGATTGTCAGATGCTTAACTTCAGCTAATCATTCCCTGCTGCGAGATCGGCCTGGTGTGAAACGTACTCAAATGTGGGAAGGGGATTCACAATAACTAAATTTAGTTAAGGATATAATTTCCTCTGACTCCCTCTGTAGTTAATGGAAAGAGAGAGGCTCCTACAGGGTGTGAGTCCCACTCTGCATCACCCTTGGGGAGAAGTGTGCACGGCTCCTTGACTGCCAAGAGCAGGAGGTGAGCTACTGCTGCTACAAAAATGAGCAGCTCCAAGTGACAGTGTTTACCCACCCCAGCTGGGTGAGTGCTTGTTTCCCTCATCTTTGGTTTCAGCCTGGAAATAATGATCAGAAAGTTGAATATTAAAGCCAGCAGATAGGTGACCATTTCCCAAAAGCAAAACCCACATGCAAAAACCCCCAGGAGCATCCCCTGCTTTGCAGTGTGGCTAAAAGAGAATGATTTGCAGAATTCCTATCTCAGAGCAGCTCTTCTTTCGTATTTCCAAGAAACACCAGCTATTCAATAATGAAACAGTGTGTTCTGAATGTTGTGTGATTAATTTAGATTCTCGTCCTTTTTTTCCCGTGTTCTTTTTGGAAGTTAGTCATGTTTGCGTGTTTGGCAGTGAAACAGAAAGTCAGATTTTGAGTTTTTACGTTACAGTCAGTGATCAGAAAGTTTGTCTGGTACGTCTGCTACTTTTTCTATTGGACTAGAAACTTTTTTATAAAATATTTAACTTCATACCATTATTCTTGAGTATAGAACAGAAGTAATTTCATCCATATAAATGGAGTTGTGAAAATTCTGCCAGATTGATTTGTACCTTTTGATGTAACTTCCAGCTTGAAGCTTCAAATGATATTCCCCAGACACAAACAGAAAACTCAGCTGAACTTTCTCAATTTGCTCATTTCTGGGAGATTATGAAGTTAGGGAGGGCATTTGAATATCCAAACAGAATTTGCATTTAGATTTCAATGGTGTCGTTTGAACGTGTCTTTACCCTCTGGTGTGAGGCTGGCTCTGACATGGTCTCATCTCATTTTTAGCTCCAGCTGAAGCACGGGGCAGGTCTGTGGTGGGACACGTGTACAGCGGCTGAGCAGAGCTGGGAGCGGATGGGGAGCTTTGGAAGTCTCCAGGGCACATTTTGCAATTCCATTGCGAAAGTTTAATGTACTTCTAATCTAAAGGGCTTTCCAAGCCAGTTGTTCTCTGTCTTTATCTGACATGGGCACTGAAAATTTCCTTGTGTTCACTTACATTCTTCACTAGAACCTTTTTCAGGGGCAGTGCCTGAGGAGACAGCTTATCTGTTGACATAAGAAGTTTTCAGATTCATTATTTACATTGTTAAAAACTAGCATTTTCACTTGAGGAATAGCTGTAAAGTGTCTTCGCAGTGTCCAGATTTTGTTGCCTCCCAAACGTTTGCAAATCCATGCCAGGTTTTACAAGCAGAATAGGCTCTAACACTGAAACTGGGATTGGTACTGTCATCTGCCTAAGCCACAAAGTTTTGTAACCCTGACTTGTGCCAATAAAAATGTTTCACTGAGCGTGTTTTGGGCGTTTAATACAAAAGCACGGAAGAGACCAAAGAAGCAGTCTTCATACCTCATTCTGCCATCTTTGCATCTGTCAAGTAGAGCTTTAGCCCTGACTCCCCCGAGCAGACCTAAGGTGGCTCTCAAAGCAGCATTTCCCAAGGGAGAGTATAAAGCTTCAAGAGGCTGAGCTGTGAAGTGGAACCTACAGCCTGCATGATGGATGTGCTCTTGGAAAAGGCAGGAGAGGATGCATTTTGATGGTTTAGATGATTCTTGTTTGTTTTGTGTGAAATACTAACATAGAGGCTTTGTTTGACCATAGGATGGGTCTAGATAATTCCTGCTTTCCAAGATTTTTTTGGTATGGAGATTCCTATTCTTTAGGAAACTTACTCAAGTAAAGACAGTTAGTCTTTCACCCACATCTAATTAAATTCTGTCTTTTCAGAAGTATTATTTTACAAGAATCACTAAATGTGGAAAACGGGCTCTGCTGAGCACAGCAGAGCTGATTTATGTGCTCATCAGTCAGATTGTCATTATTGGCTTTCATTCACAAGTGGAATTATTTCTGAAAAAAAAAAATTGTTGATTTAAATGCTCATGCTAGGAGGATTACGGAGTTCCCATTCTGGCTCGTTTTCTTTGACTTCTGTGGAAAAATCCTTTTCTCTCAGGCTGTTTTCTGGAACGAGAAGTGGAGTCATAGATAAATCAGAAGAGGATTCACCTCACCTAAAGCAAGATTGTGCCCTGCTCTGATCATCTGCCTTTATAGCTATATTCTGTATTACCTTCTGGTTATGGATACATATTTCGTTCCTATCATATGTGATCTGTGATTACTATGGATCAGAAAGAGAAGCCTGGTGTTTTCTTGGAGTTGCTCTGAGAGGCCTTTCCCTTTTCCCTATTAGAGATCTGAGTTCCTGCAGAGGAGTCTGGTGCTGCATGACTGATCAGACAAACCTCCCCTCCCATGTGTGCTCTGGGGAACACGGAGGTAAAAATAAAATGTCTTGTATTTATGTTCCAGCAGTAATTCCTACTGACTCAAATGGGAATACAACTGTGCCTCTAAAACCAAGTCTGTAAGATTTTCATTTTTACTTTCACCAAAGGTTGCACAGAACTGGAACCTTCCATTTTTCAAATACAAGACCTGTGCCTTTATAGATGTCTGTTCATTTGAGCAACAGCAACAAACATTTCATGGCTCCAGCAGTGCAAAAGCTCTGAATGTTAAAGCTCTTCAGCCTGGCTGAGTATCTGTCACAGTCCTCTTGCCAGAAGCTTCTTGGAGGTTTGCTAAGGAGTGTTTTAGAAACCATCATTTCTTCTGTCTGAATGAATGGTTTGGCCAGGAAACCAATCTACCCGCACGAGTCTGCTGACCTCCCTACACCCATTTTGCTTCAACAAATACCTTTTTTTAGACATGTGTGTCCTGGGACACTGGTGGGAGGACAACTCCTCATGGCAGACCCGCTGCAGCGTGAGGACAGCCGCTGCTTTGCTGGTCCTTGTGGGCAGCAGCAGCTGCCTGAATTATCACATGATGAGCTGCTGCATCTTTTCCAAAAGCTCTCTGGCTTTTCTTAAAGCAAACTGTGTTTGCAAACAGCTCTCCTAATGCAGTTTACAAAGCACATATGTGATAGTGCTTTGCAAGAAGAGCACAGTAATGTGTCCTCCTCTTCCGTTCGATCCACTTGGCGTCTGGATCTCAGGCCAGTATCAAGTGTCATGATTAATGTGTTTGTAGCAGTATGTGCCACAGAAGCAATGGAGCTCACGCAAGTGCAGCATAGAAGGTTGTCTGCAAATTCTTTCCTGGCAGATTTTTTTGTGTTTCATGTTTCTGTCTCTTATTTCTAGAGCTCTGCTCTTCCTTGAGCTCCAGTCCTGCCTCTGCAACCATGTCGATGTGACCTGCTTTATGTGCAAAGGAAATCGTTCTCAGCAGGGCTGGCAAACAGCAAATGTGACCTGCTCACAAATGTGTCCAAATTTGCAGTTCCTTTCAAAAAGAAAAGGAAAAAAGGTTATGAATGTTGTGTGTGGACTCTCAGTGTGGCCTTTGGGTAGCGCATATATGGTAGTGCTGGGAGCTGGGATGATGAGATGGGAATACTTTGTACATGTGTAGTGTGCTGGGTAGAGAAAAGTCATCCAACCTCAAAGGGCTGTCATGGTGACTGGGGAGCAGGGAGATTCATACCAGTCCTTCTCTCCTGTCCTCTCCTCCCTGCCTATCCTCCAGTCAGAGGAGACTACACTACCACAGGAAGGCAAGATAAGGCCATGTTTCCAGTCTTGGGCTGCATGGACCAAGCAAAGCCAGGGCTCTATCCCAAATGCCTTACAGTGCTCAGCCAGGGCAGTTCAGCAGACCAGGAGAAGGAAGGGGACCTTGTATGTGCCAGAGCTGCACACAGTGTGGCATAACCAAAATTTAGTAACCTCTTGTTAAACAGCCTTTTTCATCACCAAAGGCATGACCTTGAGCAGGAAAATCCAGAGCCTTGTGCAGGGGGATTGTTGCACAGTGTAACATGCCTCCCTCTGGAAACCTGTGGGTTGGCTTTCCCCATGGCTGGTGGCTCTGGAGGGCTGATATTTGGTCTGCAGATGTTTCCTGGCCCTGGGTTAAACTTTGGACAAAGTTCTTGCAAGCAGAGAGGGTGAGCTGTGGGCCTGCTCGGGGTTAGGGCTTTTCTTCCCACCTGCTGCCTTCCCAGGAATGGTGGGGGACAACATATGTTGTTTCCCCAGACCGGCTGAGCAAAGAGTGCCATCACAGGAGGGGTGCTGTGTGTCTGTCCATGCCCTGGCTGTGGCTGTGCTGCCTGGGAAAAGAAGAGGGATGCAGCAAGGCTGGGACCTGGCCCTGTTTGTAAAACCACAGCTGTTCTGTGGTGGAGAGGGAGGTCCTTGCCCCTTCCCTCATGGACCTCAGGGTTCCCTTATTAGGCTGTGCCTCAAGGCTGCTGGGCTGAGGTAGGATCACACGTCTCAGTAACAAAACCTTGGCATAGATGGGGTTGTCCCAGGCTCCATTAGCCTCCTGTCAATTCCCTTCCCTTACCAAAAGTTAAATTGGCAATGTGCTGTCAGCTGGAGGTAGGGGTTTGGACTGCGTTACTTACAAGCTGTAGTAAAAACCTCTCTGTACATTAATCAGCTGAGATATGGCAAGACCAGTTTGTCCTCAGTCCTCCTCAACCTCCCACCAAGCCCAGTCCCCAGCAAAGGCAGAGAGTCTGTGATGTGGCTGCTTGCCCCAAATCATCCCTCGGAGTGGCAGCCTCACAGAGTGATCACTTGCAGCGTTTCTGTGACTGCAGCCCAGCTCCCTTTGCACCAGTAAAGGCCAGAGTTAATCCTTCTGTAGCAGCAGTGGGAGCATGAACACCTGAGGGCATTCCTCTTGGCCAAGCCCCTTGGCCAGGAACCCTCAAGCTTCCCCCACTGCCTGCGGGGCTTTCAGTGCTGCTAGGGGGGCGAGGACACATGGAAAGTCAAAATCACCATCGTGAAACCCTGAATTTTGCTGACGCAAGGTGCACTGATAAACTCGCAGAGCATCACGTGGAGCCTGTGAGGGGCAACTATCCAAAGCCTATTGAGTGGAAGATAAGCTGGCCTCTGATAAACATTATCTGGCACTAGTTGATTTAACACCACTTCATGTACATGAAATAATATCAACAGGAGCTGGCTAATCCTAGGCCTTTCTGAGATAAGACTGCTACTTTGCCCTTACAGAAAAATGTCAGAAAGCCACCTGGGATCCGTCCTACTCCCAGCCCCTCTCATTTACTCCTCCTGTTGTCAAAAGACAGATGATTTGGGTTCTCCTCCTGTCTGGGAAATGAACTTTGACTTTCTCTAACTTGCTAAAATTATTCCTGTATGTTCTAAAAATCTAACTTTTTACCTCAGGTATGTAATAAATTATTGGTTCAACTTCTGAGTGAGGTTGTGTGTGGTTATAAAATATTCTCACTCTCACAGTCTGCATTGTACAAGCTGACAGACAAGGCAGGCTGGTCTCTGCTCTGTGCACAGCCAGCTGGGAGCAGCAGCTTTGCCCAGAGAGGGTAGAAGCTCTCCATGCAGGTAGCAGGAACTGGCTTCTAAAACAACACAGGTAATGGTTCTCTGGGAGAGTAGCTCTCCCTCAGCATGTGTACAGCCCAGCACCTCTAATGATATTTATTGCTGAACTGAGAATATCTCAATGCACCAGGCTATGTTCATGTGTTCTAACTTAGGTTTTTGGTTCCTGCTGGGACAGATAAAAAATTTAGAGATAACAATGTAAAAATGTTTAATAGCATCAGCTGACTGCTTTCTGATGTATGGCCTGGGTTGTATCTTACAGGAGTGTGACAATGTCTGAATTTTGTAAAAAAAACCTTCATCTTAAACTGTGTGGGATTAAACATCACAGTTGCTGATGGCTCATGGGGAAGGAGTTGCCTTGCCATGGTTTCAGAAAGTTGAAAGCAGGGCACTTGTACCTAAAGGGCAATTGAGAAATCTTTGAGCAATTTGTTTGTTTTGGTTTTGAAGCCATACTGACGTTGGCACATCTCTGGTCTGTTGCATTTGGGGGGCGTAAGGGACATGGCACCCTTTCCTAAGGTGCTAGTCTGAACATGTGTATCGAAGACTGTGGTTGAAAGCAATTCCACAGAATCTCCTGCTTTGATACAATGGAACTCTTTGTTAATTTTAAGCCCATCTTGTGTCTCATTATTGAGAGTATCCTTTTATTTGAATAGTTATCTTTTGTAATTGTTCATTCCAGTTTCTTAGTTCTAGGGAATGTGTGAACTTTTCTGGCAGAATGCTTTCAGGGGCAAAGGAAATGATTTTAAGCTGCCTCAAAAGTGAATAAGTAGTCTAACTAACAGTCATGTAATTGGGGTCTGGAAACAGCTGAGAAGCAATTACGAAACTGGAACCTGACAGTGGCTCTCAGGTCTACTGCAGCAATCTGCTTTTTGTGCTTATTTCCTTCCTGGCAATTCACAATGAAATTGTGGGAAGAAGCTGAGAAATTCAGCATTTAGCATGAAAATCAGACTTTCATGAAAAACTAAATAATTTTGCTGTCTGTGATCTTTCATAAGGACAGGTAGTGTGGTAGGAAATAAGAGAAGGGAGTAAGATTGTGGGAAATGCCCATTGCAGGGCATATTCCTCCCTCTGGCGTGCAATAAAGTTTACACAATGTCCATAGGTCACAAAGGCTTTCATTGAGGCAGCTTGTATTTTCACGTTTACTATTGCCAGGTGCTTGACGTGCACCAGGGAATAGAAGAGGTGCTGGTATGAGCTCTCACCTTCATCGTTTTCTTCCAGACACATATTCAGTCTCTGCCAATGACAACGGGGGCAAGTCTGATTCAGTGGCAAACTTACAACCTCAGCCGTCCCTCAACTCCATCCAGAGCTCTCCTGGCCCCAAGCGCTCGACCAACACCCTGAAGAAATGGTTGACTAGTCCTGTACGCCGACTGAACAGCGGGAAGACTGAGAGCAACATCAAGAAACAAAAGAAGGTGCGAGATGGCCGGAAGAGCTTTGACCTCGGCTCACCAAAGACTGGAGATGAAACCACTCCTCAGGGAGACAGCGCAGATGAGGTGTGTGTTGGTGTTTGTTGTGGGAAAGACCATTCCTCCAGTAGTCTCTTCTGTGGTGTGTGAGTCATGGCTGAGTGAATGCAGTTCCCTCAGGGTTTGGGTCTAGAGGGAACAGCAAATCGTATGTAAAATCACATTGTTTAAAGCTGTGTCGCAAACAGCTTTGTCATCCAGAGAGCAATGGAATATATAGGGAACAGCATTTCAGTGTTCTCAAGTATTACTGTCCTTTGCCTGGATTTTTTAATAGCTTATTAGAAAGCTGCCAAGGATAGAAATTAAGTTATTCTTGA
This sequence comes from Xenops minutus, assembly GCA_035221455.1. NCBI lineage: Eukaryota > Metazoa > Chordata > Aves > Passeriformes > Furnariidae > Xenops > Xenops minutus. The sequence continues at coordinate 40,338,550 of JAWWEE010000074.1, forward strand.
GCAGCAGAGGTTCATATCAGCTTTATCCTACCATGGCAGTGCAATTCGTTATTGAAAGAAAATACTCAGAGAAATAGCCATGTTTCTCTTAAATCTGCTATGTTGTTGTACCAGCAGTTTTTCTGCAGGCATGTTCTTCACCAGAATGGTGCTTTCTTGATAAAGTGACTGAGGAATTAAAAGCCAAAAATGCAGAAGATGCTAACTGAACACAAACAAGTCAAACACATTTTAAAAACTGTACATCGAACAGTTCATATTTAAATGAAAAAAATTCTATCAGCACACAGCTGTAGCTGCCTTAGCTGGTTGGCTGACTTGTAAACTGTACTTCTGGAAGCCTTAGAACACACCAGAATTAACTGTCAAAACTTTAGGTCTTTATTGATTCTCTTCTATTACTCAGAATTCTCTCCACCTGGTAGTAGGGCTCAGATATCTAAAAAGGTAAGAGAAACCCATCCCTGCTTCTAATTATATCTAACTTTTCTTCAGAAGAGCAAGAAGGGTTGGGGAGAAGATGAACCCGATGAAGAGTCTCACACACCTCTTCCTCCACCTATGAAGATTTTTGACAATGATCCAACCCAAGATGAGATGGTAAGGCCTCCCCTGCTGTGTAATTTTTCTGTTTAAGTGCATTTCTCGCATAGCTATATCACAGTGGGTTTTTAGTGGTCTTCTACTATCCAGGGCCTAGACTTGTGGTTGTAAGAAACTGCTATGCGCAAATCATAATCTAATACCTTTCTCCAACTGGATTTACAAATAGCACTAGATAAGCAATGTAGTCCTGGCATGCCATTTCGTGACAGGTCAATTGTGTGCCTGTGCTGTGTGTGGTCAGAAACTCCATTCAGACTAACAATGTGTGTTTTCTACATCTGATTTAAAAGTGCAGTTGGTGTCTGTCTGTAGCAGGAGAAATGGTGTTTGGTGGCACCATGCTGGTGGTGGTAGGTCTCTGATGTTAGCTAGAGTCTCTTGAACATTAAGTCAGAATTTGTCATGGTAGATGGCACAGTGGCTTGCAGAGTTCTTCAGCTGGTCTCCTGGACTTGGGGTGAGAATCTGTGAATGTGGCTGTCAGAGTGGTTTGCACTGGCAGTCAGTGCAGGTCCTGTCTGCACATGTCCTCCCCCACCCTTCCTGGTTCTGTCGTCTCCCTTGTAGAAAACTATCCTCCTGTTTAGCAGTTTCCTGCTTTCCTGCTGACATCTGTTTTTAGCACTGCCACTTCTGTATCGCTATCCTCTGATTGTAATTGCTGCAGGCAAAGCAGCAAGGATAAGGGAGATTAATAAATTGTCAGACAGAAAAACAACCCAGAATGTTCTTGGGGAAGGTTCAGGCAGGAGTTTGGAAATACAGAAAGAGAAGGATGTAAATATTTCTGGGACTCGAGGAGCAGAGTGATGGAGTAAAGGATTTGGGGGCTTTCTGCTAATCTGTTAGGAAATGTTATGACATTGTGGTGGCAGCAAGACCAGAAGGAAGCAGCTGGAGTCGTGGACTCTTGCCCTTTGAGTGCTGCGTGTGCTGCTGGCTGTCTGGAGAGGGGCAGAGGCGAAAGGTCGATGAAGCAGAGCTGTGGTGGATCCATGCCCAGCACAATAGCTGTTGCTCCTGGCTTGTTCCCCATGGTGTTCAGTTAAATTTTTGGGGGTTAGCTTGCTTTTTATGTTGGGGGGGGCGTTGTTTTATTTTGGATTTTTAAAGAAAAACAAAACTGATTTAGGTCATGTCACTATTTTTGGTGTCCAACATGCCATGTGACTTCAGTATTTCTTAAATACATTTCTGACAGCGTAAATGTTACAGAACTAAACTGTTTTCTGCTTCAGATGTCTGAGCTTTGTTGAGTGTTTGGCATCCTGTTTCTTCACCCACTCCTAACAGAGAAGATTAAATAGAGCAAGATGCATCTGAAACCCTTTTTCTCTCTGCCCCTACTCAACTTTTAGTCATGAGGGTAAAAATACTAAGCTCACAAACCTGGGTCCTGAATTCCCTGGCACAGGAGCACCATGTTAGCCATGTTTGAGCTGTGCTGGAGCTGAAAGCTCCCTAACAGTGTTAATTTGAGCACAGCTCCTTGTTCATGTTCTACCTCTGTGCTTACAGCCCTGGGCTTAGGTTAGACCAGCAGCAGCAGCAGCATAGGGCAGTAGGTGTGGTAGGTGGGAGATGTCTGCATGGTGTGGGAGGTGACACTTTTCCCTGAGCCCATCTGCAAGGCAGCAGTAATCATGCCTCACTGCTCCTGGAGGTTCTTAGAGAGACAAATTGCAAGATCTCTGCATATTAGAAATTTATAATTTGCTCCCTGGGAAATAGAAATACCATACTTTGATTTGCCCCACACAGACCAGACTCTTATCGGTCATACAAGTTTTATTTAGCACCAAAAGTCTTGTAGACAGTAAATGTTTCCATGCTTCCTTCAAAATCCTGCAGTTATTTACTTTGCAGAGATACTGAGCAATTTCAGTTAAAATAAGCGAGAGCAACAGCTGTTTAGTACCTCCAAAAACTGGACTCCTCCTGCTAGAATGGTTACATTTTGTGGTTCTCGTAGATGTGTTTGTCCAGTATCTCTTCTAAGTCCTTATTTTCAGTCCTTTTTTTTCCCCCTACACATGTCTGTCTGCATTGCAGGTGAAACAGGCTGTCTGAGTTTGTACATTTTTATGAGATTCCTGCATTACCAGCCTAATTCCTCAATTACCAACCTGATTACCTGTAGTTTTTGCTGTTGTAATTGGAACTGCTGATTAGATGTATCATTTATGAAAGACAAGATGATGAGTGGCAGGCTGTTCATGTTTCAGCTCTATCACAAGGCTTCTGGTTAGGATTAATCTCCTTTGCCTCCTTTTTCTTCTCCTGGGGCTGTGTCACTCAACAGGAGCAACCTTCCCAAAGGGCTGCTGAAAGAGGTGGCCAGCTGCCTAATTCGTGCCATCACGTTTCCACGTCTCACTCCCCAGCACTATTTAATCTCAGATGCGTGTTTGTTGGCACCTGCACAGTGACTTTGCTGAAGTAGCTGCTCTCCAGAAGACTTTTATTAAGCAGCTGAGAGAGTAATAAACTTTTTAATAATTTTAATGCAAAATTTATAAAAATTTGCCATTCTTTAGTCTGTGTCAGCCTGCTGAAACAGGTTACCAAAGGGCTTACGGTTTTAGCCAGTGCTTCTACTGCCTTTAGAAGAAATGTACATGCAGGTGAGCTAATAAATCCCAGTTCCCCCAGTTCCTCATCAAGTGGGTCTGGATGTTTAAAGTGAGGTTTCCTAGGACAGAGATCAAGGGGAGATATGCTCTTATAGAGCAAAAACCTTAAACTAAACCTGAATATTTCACACAGAGCCATGGGGGTGCTTGGGACCACATTGAAGAGATCTCAGTGTTTCTGGAGATATATATGTGGAGACATCCAAAGACATGACATAATGTCAGGCACCTAAAATTGAATACCTGTGACTAACAGACAGGCATAGAGAGGAGAGAGAGAAAATATTTTAACTATTGTCAATAGGGAAAAGTGGGCATCTGCAAAGAGTGCTTCTGCTCTCTGGTGACAGGATAGATAAGACATGTAGGGGTGTTTTCTCTCCACTGGTTGCAGAGAGAAGAGAGAAGAGTTACACATTTTAGATGGCTGAAGTTGCATAAAGGGGAAGTGTCATCCAAGTTCATTTGGAGTTGTGATTGATCTGTGAGGGGAAGGGAGAGGGCATGATTCGTCCTGCCTCCCTCCCTCCCCTGTTGCCTGTAATTCCATGTGTACTTGTGCTTAACTGCATTTATTAAAAATGTATGTATGGGGGAGGGGGTAATTTCTTACATCTGCAGTAAGATGATCATTTTTCTGGAGTCTGTAAGACCATAGATGTCCTTTGAAGGAGCAACCATCAGACTTTAAGAATATTATAACCTGTTTGTAAATGAACTTCAGTTCTCTGATGCTGTTCCCTGGTTCTCAGTTTTGAAACTGCTGCAGGGAAATATGCAGCCAGGAGTGGATGGCAATTCCATGCTTGTCTGATATGGCAACACTTGCTCACCTGACCATGCATGTGGCCCTCTAACCCTCCAGCTCCCCTTCCACGCTCGTTCTCCTGTCTCAGAAGCTCCTCTGCTGACCGCTTAGTTTCCTACTCCCTTCTCATCCTTTTAACTTGCTTTTCCTTTGCAACCTGGTGTCTTGCAGTCCTCTTCTTTGCTAGCTGCTCGACAGAGCTCCTCTGATGTCCCAACTGCTGCGGATCTTGTCAGTGCAATAGAAAAGTTGGTCAAAACTAAGCTGGTAAGTTTAGTGTTGTGAAAACTGTGTACCCGACAGGCCTGATATGACTGTAGGGAACTCTTTAAAGGCTACCTCTTGTTTCCAGTTTCCTTGCTTTCTACATTCATCTGCTATGCTTTTTTTAGCCCCGTGTGCTCTGCTTCTCAGTAGTGTCTAATATTTTTGCTCCCTGTGTGAGATGAAGCCCACTTTTCATGTTGGCTCTGCAATGCATAGTCCAAAGTCGCTTCTGGAGTGGGCTTTGCAGAGCATGAGCTCTTGTACTGTTCTCTTTCTGGAGTCTTCTTGGTGTTCAGATATTTTACACAGTGGGATGTTTTGTTTGTTTTGTTTTAAGGCTTGTTCTCAAGCACAGGAGTTTTGCTACCTGAATTTGTTTCGTAGTCTGGTTTCACTGAATAGACCCTCTAAAGAGTAGACCTGCTTGAAACACCACAGCTGTGCTTTAATTTTACAAAGATTCATGTGTCGCTTTTAAACTGCCTTGTCAACTCTTTTTTACAGGGAGTGGAATAAGCAATAAAAATGCTCTGGGATTAATTTGTTCAAAAATTTCAGCATCGGACGCTCTCCCTGTCTGATCCCGTGTCTGTTGGACAAGGAATAAATCCTTTTTCATATCCTGACTTCTCTTAAGTTTTCCCTGAGCAGTTCAAAATGTTAATATCAAAGCTAAATCTTTTCCTACATGTTCCAGGACCTCTAAAATTAGCTAAATGCTTTCTCTGAGCAAGTTTAATGTAATAAAGATGTGAGAATTAAAGCGGGGCTATGATGGGCCTACAGAGGTTCATTTCTTTACACATACTGGAACGATGAAGAGAGTGAAAAAACAAAAATTCCCCGCAGTGATCATTAAATTACTGCAATTCTGTGCAAGCAGCTTTATCTAGTAAGTAATTTCAGAGGGTTTTGATATTTTCTCAGTTTGACATGTTGGTACTTGAAGAGAGTCAGCGTTCATAGAGTGCTTGATAAGGAGTGAGGGGTGAAGGAGTTCTTTATGGGAAACCAAGCAGCATATTCCCAGAAAATTTACTCAAAATAGTTTTATTCCATTGAGGGACTAGCAAATTGAAAAATATTTCATTAATCCAGTTAGACATATTTTTGGAGGATATTTTATTTTGTCTCCCCCACTCACAGTCTCTTAGACCATTACAATTACTTTCCAGGGATTTGAGGCAAACTAATTATTATGGAATGTTACTGTGTGTCCATCTATTTCTGTTTCTTTTTGTGTTTTACTTTACTACAAGAATTCCCATCCAGCTTTTGGCAGAGAAACTCTGACCACATGTAGCTTAACAGTGGTCCTGATTGAGACATCAGGATATTTCCAGGTTGTTTTGAAATAACGTGGAAAAGTTTTCTCTTCTCGGGGCTACTGGAACATCTTTTTCCCCCCTTCTAACAGAAGGCCATCTGTTTTAATTCTATTTTTTTTTTTTTATTATTATTTTTTTTTGTGAGGTTCTACATCAGCCTAAAACTAGTTCGATTTTGTTTCACTAAGTCCTGCAGGAAAGTATTGCTGAGTACTGTTCTTGGTTTTTAACTGTGGTGTTGATTGCAGGACTGACTCAAACACTTATGCTGGAGTTCAAGGACAATGCTTATTCTGTTGTTCTTTGGGGTTTTTTTAGACCCTGGAAGGAGGATCTTACCGAGGAGGCTTAAAAGATACCACTGGCTGCTTAAATGAAGGAATGACACCTTCAACTCCCCCACGAAACCTTGAAGAGGAACAAAAAGCCAAAGCAATGAGAGGCAGGATGTAAGTTGTATTGCTGGTTCTTCTTTCCAGAATATGCACCCAGGGAGGACACAGAGCAGCACTGAAGGAGTGAATGAGCATGGAACTGGGAGCAAAACTGTGTTCTGCTTGCATCTAGTCTTTGTTAAACTGTAAAAACTCTTCATAAAAGTACTTCCCCACACAGGAAGTTCATCATCACCCAAAAATGTACAGCTTTTACCCCAGATAGCAAATATGTATTGCTGTAAAAGCCTCTGAACAGCTCAACAAGTATTACTGAGAAGTTTGCATTGGTAATTACTGCATTGCCAGAGGTGAAATCAGCTCTCAGAGGGAGGATATGTGGTTGACCTTGTTAGCTACCTTTAAGGAATAGAACAGAGGATCCCACTAGGATTTTTTGAATGAGATAATTTTGGTTTTTGCCTTAGTTATTAGCAAATGAAGGAACAGGATTCAGATGCATTTGTTGTGAGCCACTGAATAAAAAGTTTCATTTGGGAAACCGTCATGTTCACAGTAACAGGAGAGAAGAGAAATGGTGATGGCTCATGAAAGTTGTTTTTTAAATTTATATGTACACTCCTTTACATGTTACAAAAATAACACTTGTCCCTTCAAGCCCTATGATGGTTAAAGCATTTCTTAAATGCATAGTTCAGCTGAAAAGCTCAGAAACAGAACTGGAGGAACAGAATCAAGAATTATATGAAACAGAACTGAGGTATCTGTTTCCTTTGTATCACCTCTTGTGCTAACAACAGTAACTGCAAAGATCTAATCAAATGGTAGATTGAGGGGGAAGGTAACATTCCATACAGCTCTCGTTGGAGTGTGGAAAGTTAAGAGATGGAAGAAGAGCAACCTATATGGGAAAGATGCCAAACAGGGAAGGAAGGCAAGCCAGGGAGAACAAGGACACAGTTAAGAGTAGAAGAGGAAGTAAGAGCAAAGTGTCACAGGCCTGTGAAAGCCATCATTTGCTCCTACAGTTTGTTATAGGAAGCCAGAGAAGAGATACAGTGAAGAATTGGAGCAATTCCCAGCAGCAGAAAGGGACGTGACACTCCTAGGTGTGTTTCTGAATGGGAGAAGTTTTCTACTAGGCAGCTGTCAGCCCTCCTGCAGGGAACATTGCTGCCCAGGAATGTCTCCTAAAAGCTCCTCAATGTTGCAGGTTCTGGGCTTTCTCTGGTAGCAATTCATTATTTGGGTAACTGGCAACAAACTGCAGGCAGCAGTTTTAGTGCAGAGACCTCTGGCACTGTAAGCATAGCTACAGGAACACTCTCTAGTGTGTGATGCTTCTGGCAGGGAAGTGGTAGCGTGTTATGTGTAATTAATTAGGAGCTGCCAGAATTCCAAACACCAGGATGTTTAGAAGCACCTGTTAGTGGCTTTCAGCACAAGACATCTGTCTCCCCTCCAGCTCCTTTGTGTCTGTGTTCCATATCTCTGCAGCTTGCTGGGTTGAATTCCACAGTCATGTGAGGCAGCTGAGCTCCCAGCTCGAGCTGTGATCCCCCATCCCCCCAAAAAGTAGCAGCTGAACCCTTGCATGGGCATGGGCAGTAATGTCCTCTGTCCCTGGCAGCACACGTGTGCCAGCAGCTGGCCCTGGTGTTAAGAAACTCTTATTCAAACATCAGGCTTGATTGCTGCATTTCTGTGAGCAGTAAGACCATAGTCTTACTGAGTGTCATTGTTCAGTATGGACTGAATACAGAGTTACCAAGATATCCAGATATTCAGACTTAATCAGAAGTGAGGAGGCTCTACCCTTGTTCCAGTTTGTGCCATTTGAAATGCAGCTGTGTAGTCAATACCTGCTGGTGACCAGGGCACTTGGCAAGCAACTGTTTCTCCATGTTATTAGAGGAGGAGATGAGTGAACTTGAATTTTTGGCTGCATACTTCTTAAAAACCTTAAATTTGGGAGTACCTCTAAGGTGCTGTGTCAGGTAGGCTTCGGAGAAGAAATAGAGATGGTCAGGGTTGATTTTTCTGCTTGCTAGTAAGAGGGGAGCTGAGGGAATGCTGGTGCTGAGTTTGAGGTAAGCAGTGGAGGTGTAGTCCCAATAGAGGTGTAAATGTGCAGCTTTCCCCTGTTCACAGGAACCTGGTTGCTGCACTGATTTTTAATAAACACTGACCTGCCTGCATGACCTGCAACATTAAAGTACCTACTGCTTCAATTTTAGAGCAGAATTTGGCCACGTAACCTTGCAAGAGGGAAAGGTTCTCCCCATTCCCTCAGCAGCTCTCTGTGCTTATGGGGAGCAATGCAAATGGAGGGTGGTGGGAGCTGAAAAGTACCAAAGTACCTCCCAGCACCCCTGCCCGGGCAGAGTGGATGTGATGAGCCCTTGACAAGGACACGGTGGGTCAGCCAGTGAGAGGGGCTGTACAGCACACCCCTGCTCAGGCCACATGGTGCTGTGCTGTGCTGTGCTGTGCTGTGCTGTGCTGTGCTGTGCTGTGCTGTGCTGTGCTGTGCTGTGCTGTGGAGAGCAGCCTGTTGCCTCTTGCCCCGCACATGTTTGCTGCCCAGGCACACAACTTGGCAGGGCACTTGGGAGAGCACAAGCATCTGGCGTGGCCGCTGCCAGCCCTGCCTTCTGCCAAAGGGGATGGATTTCACTCTCAAAAGAACAAGAAGCTGTTTGACCTTTTTCTGCCACGTGTCCTAAGAATTGCCTCGGCTTTGTCTGAGCAAGAGACGCATTGGGAGCACAGCAGGAACAAGATTTATTTTCTCAGAAACTTCTCCTAAGTCTCTCCTTGCAAAGATACTCTGTTTTCTTCTCCCTCTAGGTATTTTAAACCAGGCTTTTATCTTACCACTGTTTGCCCTCAGCCCTATCACTTCAAGTGAGCCAGTCTGCTGATTGATGTGGACACAGTGATATTAGACAATGAAAGCCCTCACTCCTCTATCTAGTTAGCCTTGTTACTGCTCTAGCAAACTCGGGCACAGATGGAGTTTATCTGTCACGTGCCAAATCTATGTATTGCCGTAACTGAGAGACAAACTGTCTGCAGCAAGCGGTAACTTTTTGAAATTGTCCTCGAAAGAACATTATGTGCTTAGTCAGTTTGACTTACATAGGAGGGTCTTTTTTTAGCTTGCTGTTGTTTGCATGCATCAGGCCTTCATTAGATGACTCTCCTACCCAGGATTATTAGCTCTGAAATCAATGTTAAAACATTTGACACTAACACACAGATTACCTAGTCTGAAAGATTAAGCTCTTAGTTATGACTGGGGCAAGAAATTTTCTCCTGCTTGCTGCAAAATGGGTCAGGACATGTCTCCATCATTCTCAGGGGGGCTGCATAGGAGATGGAGGAAAGGAGATCAGGGAAGGGGAGTTCAATGTACAGACAGCTGGTTGTGCTGCTTATCTTGCACCATCCTGGGCTGTGGGGGTAAAGAGGGATAGGAAGAAAGAGTAGTTAAGAAAACTGAGACTACCCTGACCTGAAATTTGACATTTTTGTCAAATTTACATTCCACTGAGCTCCAAGTGAGTGAAAAGGTGAGACATGTTATGTGATCTGAATGACAGTGGAGGTTTATGGTGAGGTCATACATGGTAAGGGGAGCAAACAGTAACATCGAGGAATATGGTCAAATACATGTGTGTTCTGTTTTAATATAGGTTTGTCTTAAATGAGCTGGTACAGACTGAAAAAGACTACGTCAAAGACTTGGGAACTGTTGTGGAGGTGAGCTGAAGCAAACCCTGGTATGCAAAATGTTTTCCCACTGAAAAGCACCATGCTGACAAGTGACAACAAAAAATACAGCATGAGAAACAAACTGCTTTATTTTGCACTCTGCTTCCATGGTCCCCTTCTCATGTTGACAGAAACAAGAAGAAATGCCTTTGGAAACTATTTTTGTTTCCATCTAACAAATGTTGTATTTTAGGTTCAGCTCCAGTGTGCAAAGGTTTTTCTTGGCTACCCTGCTTGTGACAAACTTTCTGCTGTATGCAGCCTTGGGGGCAGTGGTGGAGAATAACTTAGGCTCCTACCACTTATTTCATGCTTTTCTTCCTGTCATATTGAGTAATGGTAACACATGCTTTACTTGAGTTTGCACCTTAACTAATGTTCTGTGTCTGAGTACATTTTTAGAAGCTGGGCTTGAATCTGTGTTGAAGTGCCTGTGTGGCCCATGGATTATTGTTTTGCCAAAAAGCCTGTGATAAACTAGAGTTTGGGGTTTTTTTCTGTTAAAAAAGTCTTTTTTGGGTTTTTTTTTAAGCTTCAGCTTGTGAAGTTCCTTAGGGATCACCTGTCAAATTCAACTCACTTGCAGGGTCCAGTTTTTTTCCCAGCAAGGACTCAGATCTGGAGGCATGTGATTCCCTAGTGGCATTCACTAGCCCAAGGAGAATTATCAGCCTATCTGATTTTCAACAGCTTCCGAACTTGAAGACCTCTCTGTTATGTTCTGTTTACATCATACACCACTGACAACTCTGGCAGGGCTGCAGTACTCCAAATGCTTGCAAATAAACTCTCAGGAGGTGTGAAAAATCCTGTTCATGTGACTCTTTAAAATTGCTGCTTCGCTTTGTGCTCCCACAAAATAGTCATGGTAATGAATGGAAGAACTCTGTACAGTCTGACTTCTTCCTCTTACTAGACAAGCCAAGAGCTTGATAAACTACTTTGTTTAACTTTTATCTTACATTTGCACTTGTCATTTCAATTATATCTAATAATGTTTTGTGTAAATATTGTAAGATATTCTAAACAAATCCTTTGAAGTTTTTCTTTTAAGCAAACTGTGTAATTTAAAGTATCTAGTTGGGTTTCTGATTTTAAATTGTACGAAAGATATTTTCAGCATGCTGATCACTGATTCTTAATCCTAAAGGGCTTCATGAAGAGGATGGAAGAAAAAGGAGTTTCTGAAGATATGAAAGGGAAAGACAAGATTGTATTTGGCAATATTCACCAGATCTATGACTGGCACAAAGAGTAAGTTTTTGATTTAGTTCATTTTTAAGCACCTTTCTAACCACTGTCCATAAAGGATTGGGCTGTATGGTCTCTGTTTGTCTCAGCTGCTTTTAATTGAACATCAGCAGGTCATTCAGGGCTGAACTTCCAAAGGTCCTGGCCTCAGTTTAAATAGTCTCTGTTAGTTTGTAAGTGTTGCTTAAGAACATCACAAGTCATGGCTACCTTGAATCCTGAGAATATGTTCTGGTTCGTGTGCTTTTAGCCAGTTTCATGATACACTAAATCCCAATACAGAGCTTTGTCTACCCATCCCAAACCAGCACAACTGCGTGTTGCAAAGCATCAGTCTTACATGAAATCATTTTTCCCAGTGAAAAAACTCTGCCACTCAGAAATACTCTACAGCTCCAACTAACTGGAATTTGAGGATGGATGTGCAAACTTGAGCAGTGGACGCTGGACTGGATCTTCCTTCAGCTCTGGACATTTCCCTCACTCAGGAGGCACAGTGTGTCTGTCGTGTCCCATGGGCACTTAGCTCATAGCCTGGGCCTGTCCTTATGTTCTGATGGATGACCTTGTGAGCACAAACTGAAAAATGTCAGGAAAAGTTTCACCATATATTAAGTTGATACCCACAATGGAGTGTTTTTACCAGAGCCATGCCTTGTTTAAGTGTGATGATAGGAGTTTTGTGTAACACATAAGAAAGGATTCCCTATTTTTAGTTCTGCATATCTGGGTCAAGAAGTCTATTTAAATGCAGATGAATGTAACATTTATAGAGGCTTGAGTTATGGAAGCAGCTGTATCTAATGGTAGCAATGGGGGTTTTTAGTTGGCACAGCTGTCCAGTGTGCATCCTTTTTTGAGGTTGTGGGATTTCTTGGGACCAGACCATTGCAGGCATGTCCTCTCACCAAGTCTGGCTACTGTAGCAAATCCATGGAGGCATTTGAGACAGAAATCCTCAAGTGAAAAAGAGTAAGTTCATGTGTAGGGAGATTCTCAGGATTTACCTGCCAGGTAGAAAAATCTAGCAATATTTCTGAAGTTTCTAGGTGATTTTACCTCACTTTTAGGCATTCCAGTGTATTCTTGGTAAGGGCATTTGAGCTGGAATGAGTGACCTCCCCAAAGCTCAGGTCAAGATGTAGGTGGAGTTTATGAATTACATACTCTGATTTATTATGAAATTAAAAACAGTGACAAACAGAAGATACTGTAACTCCACCAGCAAAGTGCGTTGATTTGGTCATTCAGGTGGAAACTTCTGCATCTCTTTCACATTGACCAGTACTCCAAATCCGCTCATGCAACTGAGAACTTGTGGTAAAGCTTCAGTTGAGTTTTTACAAGCATTTTGGTATATGGAAAGGTTTTACTTTGGGAATTCTCAGTAAAGGAAAGGAGCGCTTACTGAGCGCAACAAGTAGTTGTTGCTTTCTGAAAATTGAAACCACTGTAATAGTGCAGACGAGTAGACAGTTTGCAAGGCAAGACGTCCACATGTCACAGCTCTCATCTAATGCTTTAGAAATCCCACCATTAAGGACTGAAGTCAAGATTACCTTTTCATTTATTATTGAATACTGTAGCTAAAATTGCACTGACATGTCTGAAGGATGGCTAATTTGCCGCTGGGATGACCTAAAGAAGTATTCTGAAATGCTGATACCCTTTCTTTCAGCTTTTTCCTGGTTGAACTGGAAAAATGTCTTCAAGAACCAGACCGTTTAGTACAGCTTTTTATTAAGCATGTAAGTTTTATTTTGTTACCTAAATCTAGTACAATTGTCATTTAGGGTGTGATGACTCCTTTCCAAAAACAGTTTCTGTTGACTCTACTTTTACATGTCTAAACTTAATTTAAACATAAAGTATCCCTTTAGTTACGCATTTTCAAGTGAGCAGCTGAATTGCACTAAAGCATTAGTTAACTGCCTTCTTGCAGACAACTTATTTTGGGGGCAAAACTGATGTGGCCAAGGACATCTGCCACAATGTAGTTACAGCAGGTATTTGCCAACTGCCACAATTTACATGTTCATGTGATATTAGCCAGAACACAACTCTACAGCAAATTTCAGACCTGTCAGTGTGGGTATGACATCTCTCGCTGGCTACCCCATGGAAACCTCCCCTTGCTTACAGTGCAGAAGTAGAGAACAGAACCAGTTACCAATTTCCTTTCCTACTCAGCACAGTAAATCTTTGATTAAACCAAAAACAAGGAAGAGCAAGCAGAATGTCATAGCAGCTTTCTGGCACCCTTTAATAACAGAACAGTAGCCAATATCTCACCAGGCTGCTGTGCCTCTTGCCTTCACAGGAGCGGCGATTGCACATGTATGTGGTATATTGCCAAAACAAGCCACGATCTGAATATATAGTAGCTGAGTATGAAACATACTTTGAGGTAAGCACGGCTCATTACACATTGCTACTGCTTACAGCTGGGAGTCCTAGTCAAGGAGACTCTTCTGTAACCCCTGGGGTTTGTCTAAAGCAAACTCTGGAAGACTGCAATACTGTACATGCTGCTAAAGTCTCCGCTATAGGAAGAAAATGTTATTCTTTTAATTGATTTCAGATTCTCATATTACTCATTTCTAATAAATATTTAATACAGTCCTAGCTGCGTGTGGCCCTTTGAGTGGTCCTGCACTACATTCTGTCCCAAATAAAGTAAGGTTTTTTAATCAGTAGTCTACAAACGGGGAGGAGGTAAAAGCTCTTGGAGCTGGGTGGTGCCTCTCATAAATTCCCAGTAACTTCGTCTATTTTGAAAAGTCTTTGGGACTAGACACATTTAGATAATAATGTGAAAGAAGCTTGTTTAACAAGGGAAGGATGTTTCCTTTTACCCCAGGACATGAGGCATGCTTTACAGGACTTACTTGTGAGCTAATCCGTCTGCAGTGGAAAGAGTGATCTTCAGCCCTTGCAGTCCTGCTTGGTCAGCTTGAAGGGGGGAGGGATCCTGTGCTTTCCGATGCCTTCCAGCTCGGACATGGCTCTTACCCAGGCTTGCCTAAGTAGGATATGTCAGATTTTTAAATCCTCAGAAATTTCCTCTTGCAAACAAAAGATTAAGAACAGACCAACTTTCTATAGAAATAAGTCTCTGCTGAGACATTTTATCATGTTCTCTGTCTTACTCTGTGATTGTTTGCAATTGTTTTTAATCCTCAATTTTCAGGAGGTTCAACAGGAAATAAGCCAACGGCTAACCATCAGTGACTTTCTGATCAAACCCATTCAGAGAATAACTAAATATCAACTTCTTCTCAAGGTGAGTGGAAGGATGCCGTGTGGACTAAACTATAGTCTGCGTGTTGCACTAGATGCTGTTATTTTAAAACAGCTTTCATCTTAACAGGAATAAATTCATCAAATTAAGAGGAAAAAGGAATCTGCTCTCTGGATGTACAATGAGAGAGGCCCATGGAAAATGTCCAGAGAGCAGGAGGGCCACATCTGTGCGAGTGGTTTGTAATTTGGGATAGTAAACAGATTTTATTTTTTAGATTTTTCTTTTGGGATTTTTTTACAGATGAGTAAACTTCAGGTAGGAACTTTCTTCCTCTGAGGTTTAAGAGCAAATTTTCAATTTTTTTTAGTTGAAGCAAAGATACACAAGTGTGTTAATAAAGTCTGTCTTTGGTGCTGAATGGTATGGTTTTAGTAAACGCTATAGCCTCCATTTCTGAATAGCTCTCTTCAAATTCGCCTGAAAAACTTATTTTCAGAATATTCAGATTTGTTAAAATTTGGGGAGCTCGCCACAATTCTTTTTTCCAAGGAGCCCAACTACTCTGGCTTATGCTGACGTATCCACAGTGCCAATTACTCAGCATTTCTGAAAATTCATCCCAAGGGGTCTCAAGCTAATACCTAAAATCAGGCTTGTCTGAACCCCACCCTGTAATCTCCAGCAGCACTGGAGCTCTGAGCTGATTTCTTCTCTTTTTTGAACCAGACTCAAGCAGGCTGCCATCACCCGGGGTTTGGTAATTGCACACTAGCAAAGAGACAGCAGTGTGTTCCCTGAAGGGCCAAGAGGAAAAGAAAAACCTTCATGTGTGTGTGGTCTTGTGGCTTAAGACAGGGACCAAGTAAGCACTCCCAAGGGCTAATCCCAGCTTTGTCCTTTTTTATGTGGTGTTTTCAACAACTACCCGCACCCCTTTTCTGTATCTCTAAAGTGGTTATGACATTCAGCAGTCTCTGAAGATGAATTTATTAATATTAGCAAATTTCTTCTCAGAAAATGATGTGTTGAATATGCTTTTCCCTTTTCAAACTGGCCCCTTTTGTTCTCTCTTTTTGAAGTGCCTTAATGCAAACCTTTCTGCTTTCTCCAGGACTTCCTGAGGTACAGTGAAAAAGCTGGTCTGGAGTGCTCTGAAATAGAGGTACGTTTTCATGTCCTGGACAATAGTGCTAATGGCACTTTTTAGGGAGGAGTGAAAACCCCAGTGTTCCTTTGACAATAGTTGAAGATCCTGCTTGCATTCTAAATGTGGTATTTCTCATAGCTTAAATAAAAATTACAAGATGATGGCATGGTCCTACATTTTAGGTGCACAGTCCTCATTTTAGGCATTACCACACATTTTCAGTGTCTGAGGGCCTTGCCATAAATAACTGCCAGCAACAATCATGCTATTGAACTTCATTATTTGACAGTGTGCTTTTAGGAACCCTCTGAGTCTCTTGTAATAATGCAACATTCTGTTTCCTTAACAGAAAGCAGTTGAATTAATGTGCCTTGTACCAAAACGTTGCAATGATATGATGAACCTGGGTCGCCTCCAAGGCTTTGAGGTATGTATTTGCATTCTGTTTATAACAATAACTAAGCAAGGAAAATTATTTTATCTTTCTCTGATTGTCTCTACAATCTGCCCTACTTCAAGCTATTTATCTAGTGCTTGTTCTTCTCCAGTGCTGAGCATGTGTTGGTGAGGTTTTCGAGGGGAGGGGGTAATAAACCTCTCACCCTAAACTTGTGACAGTCTGTCTACTGTTTCTTCAAAATGTAAGGTCTCTAAAGGCTTCTGCAAGCTTCAATGAGACTTCTTATATCTATTGTCAGAGCAAAATAAGTGATGAACCAGCCTGCTCTGCCTATTAGTAAGGTCACCTGGCACGAAGATGTTAGTTAACAGCTCCCACTGAGTTTGGCAACATCTGGGAGGGGACTTGTGAGTTACAACCCCACAGGTTACAGCTTGTGGTTTGCAACTAAGTCAGTGTAGGCTTTGGTGAGATGTCTTATCTCCAAAAGGAAGTAAGATTTGTCTTACTGTCTTATATACTGTAGCATTCCTACAAACAGGTAGGTCCTGGTTTTTTGCACCTTCAGAGGTGTTGTGGCTTAGGTGGTGACAGAGAGCTCATGACTAGAGGGAATGAGGCACTACAGGAACAAACTACGTAATGGAAACAGTGATTGAAATGAAGTATATGAAACAATCCACTTGAGACCTCTGCTCTTGGTTTTGTATGCACAAAACCTGTATCATTTTTCTTAAACTGAGGTCACAATTTACAGGATTCCTGCTTAGAGGGGATATGTCTCACCTAAATGTGGTGCTGCCTGGGAGACTTGGACTGCATGAAACATATGAGATTGTCTTTGTGGGATCATGGTGGGTCGGGGTTTTAATCTTTGTACCTTGTGTGCTTCTCAGGGCAAACTGACAGCTCAAGGCAAGCTGCTGCAGCAGGACACCTTCTACGTGACAGAGCAGGATTCCGGAGTTCAGTCTCGACCGAAGGAGCGTAGGGTGTTTCTCTTTGAGCAGATAGTTATCTTCAGTGAACTCCTTAGGAAAGGATCTCTAACGCCAGGCTATATGTTCAAGAAAAGCATAAAGGTAAGAAATGGAGAGCGAGTGGCATATTCTGTTTCATGGTCCTGTGAGGAAATCACAATTTTTTATGCTATGAGACTGGCTCTTCCTGTCATATGTGGACAGTGATGTGCAGAAAATATTTGCATCCCTTCAATGGATCAGAAGCCATTTAAGACTGACAATAAACCACTGGGTGTCTAAATTTAATGGGTAATTTTTACAAGGAACACAGTCAGGGACGGTCCTCTGTCATTCAGAGCTCTGAGATAGTCAATACTGCTACAAAGCTTGCAGTAGTCAAAGGAAGTATGCAATAATCACTTTTAAGCATGATCATAAAAGATAGGGGAAGGTACAGTCACCAAAACAGTCATCTTAGGCCAAACTGTAAGTCAATACGAAGCCTTTATGTGACATTACTGGAAATACTCTTCCCTAATTCAGGGGAGGGCTGTTAGTATAAATGGGAATGTTGCAAGAACATTTCAAAAGCAAACAAACCCACACATAGTTCTAAAAGTGCAGCTATGAGGAATTATAAAACCAGCTAAACTATAAAAAAAAGTTGTAAGAAAGTAAATTCAGTTTTAAATAATCTGTCCAGATTATGGGTCTGAGACTGAAAGTAAAAACTG
This sequence comes from Xenops minutus, assembly GCA_035221455.1. Taxonomy (NCBI): domain Eukaryota; kingdom Metazoa; phylum Chordata; class Aves; order Passeriformes; family Furnariidae; genus Xenops; species Xenops minutus. Next base: position 40,356,102 of record JAWWEE010000074.1, read on the forward strand.
AAAGTAACCAGGAAAAATACTCTGTTTGTTTGTTTAAGGGGATTTATGCTTGTTTAACAAAGTTAACCTCTGGAATAGTAAGTGAAGTTGAATGAAAGCCGCACATCTCCTGGTGGAGCATCCATTGTTGTGCCTGCAGAAAGAGCAAAATCACTGGTTCATTTGAATTTCTTGATCTTTCAAAGCTGAGAAACAAGTCTGGAATTGAGTTCCTTTTCAAAGATACAGGTTAAAAGAGATGTGAGAGAATGCTCCCACACAATCCCAGATTGTATTTGCTCTAAATTTTAAATGGTATATTAATATGAAATAGAAGAGAACAATATCAGGTGAAATAATGCATATTAACCATGTATAGCTAAACAAATCTGTGACAAACAGCATATTTACTAAAATGAGGGCATCGTCTTGGCTGACAGAAACTACAGCATTTACTGAAAAGCCTACATCCATTTGCAAGTCAGTATATTTTATAGTTTCCAACCAAAAACAGACTATAAAGGAAAAACATAATGTGTACAAATAAACAATTATCTTGATTTAGATGATCAGATTTGATTTTATCTTTTTTGCTGATTTAAATAATTATTAAAGTTGAAGATGGAAATAGCATGAATCATTTTTACTCCAGTTTATTGTATGTATAACAATGAGGCTTTTATCTGCAGGAAACAATTCCTGAATTGTATATTGTAGATAAAGAGAGAAAAATAAATCTCTCCTAATGTCAATAAAATTAGCTTGCCTCAAGGGTATGAGTTGCTTTTCTAGTTAAACAGCCTACGAAAGGAATGCTGTTCCCACTGCCTGAGTTTAAAATTTTTGTGTGATAATTTTCCGGTCTCTTTTCTTCCATTTGGCAAACAGCTCGTTCCCCTGTCGAGTGCCTACAGCAAGTGTAGAATCCCCAGTGGCTCCGTGTGCATCTCCCCCACCATGGTGTGGAGTCTCTGTGCTGGTGGCTCTCACACCTCTCACACTCTCCCAGCCCCACCTCAGCTTTGTGCTGCTTTTGCATTTCTCTCGTGCTTTCCCACAGAGACGAGCTGTGGCTCAAGGTGCAGCAGGACCATTCCCTATGGCAGGACCATTCCCTGCCTCTGTGGGCAGTGGGCATCCCCACCTCACAGTGGAGCCTCCACCTGAGCCAGCACCACAGATCCCATTTCTTTCCTCTGTGCCACAGCCACTGCTGAGCACCGAGGTCTCTCTGTTAAAGTAAAAGGTACAAATGACTTCAAATGCAGCTGTTCTGATCTGTCAGGGACATGAGACTCCCAAATATTGTTCTCCAAGGTCTGTCACACTCAAACTGTGACAAGCTTCTGCATGATGTCCTACATTAGTGACTCTTTTTTTATGCAGTGAGGTAATCAGCATCGAGAAACAGCACATCCCTTCTGGGATACTTCTCAGTTGGGTACCTTTCAGACTCTCAAAATACCTAAGTGGGAGCTTTGGCCAGCACATCTCCCTGAGACACAAAAATGTTTGAAACTCTGACCTACACATCATTTTCCTGGAGTCTTAACAGGAGTGACTTGCTTTGGCTATCAAGTAGAGGAGAAAGAGCTCAGACCAAAAGGAACACCACTGTCCAGACTCACTGTCTGTCCCTTTCCTTATCCCCATGCCAGGGAGTTCCTGCAGGTCCCTCTAACTTCACAGGGACACCCTGAAGCAAAGGAAGAGGTTAATTCCGTCTTACAGTTTGAATGCTGGACAGTATTCCAATGTGTAGAGGATCTTTCCATACCTTGACAGATATACAGAGCAGGTGGAGATAGCCTTCTAGAGGAATGTTACTGCCTTAGTCTTCAGAACTCTCTGTGTTTGACATGAGACCTCTCCATCTCTGTTTTTTTCTTTTTTTGAGAGGCTATGCCAACCTATTCTTGTTTACTGTCCTAAGTATCTCAGGAAAAGCAAGTTACGAGAACGCTTAAAACAGAAGCCTCACAAGGGCAACACAGCAGCCAAAATTGCTATCCATGTGTTTTCCAGAAAGAGCATCTGTGACTACAGTCAAGTGAAGTGACTGCAGTCAGAAACCTTTAATCTCTAGAAATAAGATCTGTTGGAGCATCAGGGGAAGAATTTATCTTTTTTTCTCTTATATCACTCTGCACAGTCTATTCCATTTTTAAAATACTGTAATGACTGAGATTTTCTTATCAGGGGATAAGAAATATAAACACTTATTTAAATTGGAGAAATTATAGACTTCATTACCACATTAATAGGAACATTTTTGCTCTATTTTTGGGTTATAGCAAAGTTTTAGAACATCAATCAGGTCTTGGTTACCTTAAAATAGAAGTTGCAATTCAAGACAAGGCAGGTGGATGTCTGGCACATCTGTCAGAGCTTTATTAAACATCATATTTAATATTTAGATTTATCTGGGTAAATCTATGTAAGGCAAATTCTACTGATTGTGATCTGACAGTTTGTCATTGGACTCAATTATTTTCAGAAACATTTCACAACAGTTTTGATTTGTGGGTAATATTAACTCATGCTCTGTGTAACATGCTTACCTTGGCTTGTTTCAGATGAACTACCTTATCATTGAAGAAAATGTGGACAATGATCCCTGCAAGTTTGCTCTAATGAGCCGGGAAACATCAGAGAGAGTAATTTTACAGGCAGCTAATCCAGAAATTCAGCAAGCTTGGGTACAGGACATCAACCAGGTCCTGGATACACAAAGAGATTTCCTAAATGGTACGTACATGATCTTTACTTTGTTTCCCAAACCATGGCACTAGATGGGATTTAGAATCTCTGTGTCTTGGTTTCCTCTATGAGAAAAAACATTCAGCAACTTCTTTTCATAATGAAAATTCCCAAGGAGAAACCTCTAGCCCAGTCTGCCTGTCATTAAGCACTGTGTCAAGTGGTATTCACAGAGTAAGTAGGAAAGAGCAATAATTTACTGCTGGTCTTTTGAAAAGAGACCACCTTGATGCCACTCTACAGAGGTCTCTGTCCTGTATGCCAGGACTGCCTGGTGGAAAGATGAGAATGATAGAGGGACAGGCAGGCCTGATCTGAACTGCTGTGTGGCCCTGAAGCCCGCCCTGAGAAGCTGCTGGAGCCCCATTAAAGACCACAGTATCTCCCACTTACTCAGAGCAAGGCTTATCCCGAAAAACCTTCTACAAAACATCACCACGTGCTACAAGCTGAGGATGTGAGATGGGATGAAGGCTGCCTCACTACCCACCCTCTTACAGGACCCAACTCTGCAGGGCAGCAGCTGCTTTTAATTAGGAAAAAAAAAAAAGAAAAAAAAACAACAAAACCAGGGCAAGGAAACAAGAGCAAGGGGCTTGTTTCTCCTAGGAACCATGGAAGCTGTGCATGAATAGGGGCCTTTCCAAAGTGTCAGCTTTGCTTTAGGAATAGATCTGGGGTGGTTTGAAATAATGGTTCAAATTCGAGCTGTGTTCCCAAAAGAACCAAACACACACACGATCAGTGGAATTGTGTATTTTGAAAATACAGAGGAATCAAATTCAGTTAACAGTTTTAGCTTCTTGCTCTGGAATGGATGAGAGAAAGAGAAAGAAACAGAACTAGAAAACGAATCTAAAAATACTTTCTCTTTTGTTTCTTTGGAAGCAATGAAGTGGGAATCATTACTTTGGATGCATCCAAAATTATTCATTTCAAAACAGCTTTTTTTTTTTTTTTTTTTTTTTTTTTTTTTATGCAGCTCATATTAGAGTTCTGTATATGTTCCATAATGAAACTTATTTGCTTGAATCAAAATGTTTTAGGTTGGCACAATCTGTTAGATTGTTTGATTTTTGGGTTTTAGTGTTTGGTTTTATGTGTTTTTTGTTGCAAAATTAGAAGAGGCTCTTTCAGCTCACATCAAAGCAAAGATTCCTTTTTCTTCAACATGTAGGTTTTTAAAATTTTAATTCACCTTAATTTTACTTTTTGGAAGGTAACTGGAAAGGGGTTACATGCAAAAGTTGTTTGTGACAGTTCAGAAACTATGGCTGAGCTGAGAGGGAAAATAAAGATTCACCCACGATACCACAATTTGGTATTGGGTTCTCATGACTCGGAACAGAGAGGACCTCATACAACCATTATAAAATGATTCCTTAAACACACTGGGGGGATGAGCAGTCTTAAGTTCTCAAGTTTGACCAGCTGGTATCCAAACCTTGATGGTTTTATGTCAGTGCAGTTGGCTTTGAATGAGGAATTATTGGAATAGAAATAAGTTCCACTCTTAGTTAGCTACAGAATTTTTTAAAAGCCTTGTGAGAACTCTGAGACACTGCTGCAGGGGTTTTCTGTCATTTCCACATCTTTATTGCTTGGGTTTTTTTATTTTTGATATATTCACTCTTATCCTTCCAGGACTTACTGCCCTGTGAGACCCTTTTTCTACTGAAGCATCTTCATAACCCCTATTTGGCCTGTCTTCTGTGAGGCGAGCAAGCAATTTGATGGGTTAGGAACATAATCGTCACTATCTCTAAAGCTAAAAGTAAAAATAGATTTATATTAAAACATAAGCTTAAGGATTTACCTTAAACCTATAAATAAGATCCAAGAAAATTGTATTGTATCCAGTAGAGCCTGTTCAGTCCAGAACATTTTAAGTGGCTTTTAGAATGTAATCTTATTGAGGCTGACTAATCTTTAAATACGTTCTTTAGCTTTGCATTTCATTAAAGCAGATGTTTTCTGTCTTTAAAATCATATTAAGTCCACACTGAGCCAATGCTGCATAAAGTTAATAACAAAATATTCCCTGTGAGTTCTTGCCCAAGCTGTCTCTGATTTTCTCTCTTCGACAGGGAAATCCTAAAGAGTGTGAGGCTGCATTCAAATCATCCATGGTTCATAAATATAAAATTTAGTGGAATTACACTTTAATATTCAAGTTTTTCATATTTTTTCCTTGGGAAAGCAAGAGCTGCTAAGCTTGAGAAACAGGCTGTGCACAAAATGATTGGTTATTGTGACTGTTCTTTCATTTTGCTTTGAGAAGCAAACTGTAAAGAAAATATGTCACTGATGGATATATTTCATAATGAAAATACCAATCATCTGTACCTCTTTCTTAATCAGTTTCAGGGGGGGAAGTGGAGAGAGAAAGAGAAAATGCAGGTACCTAGACACTGATTTTGCCAGAAGCTTCTTAGAATACTAACAGATGTTTGACAGGGGGCTGGAAGCCAGGCATAACTGTGATAGTTAATGGTGGAATTAGTAGTCACAAGCGGACGCTCAACTAAATACCCTTTAAAAGCTCTGAGTAGAATAGACTGTTTCAAGATAGATTGATAAATATTCATTCACATCTGACTGCTAAAGACCTCGCAGCCAAATCCACTGTATACAACAGAAAATTGTCACTGTCAAAATCATTGTCAAAGTTCTCCCCAAGCTTCCTTGCCCTCTGTGGCTGATTTCAGCAGGACCAAACCATTTCCAGCTGCAGCTGAGGTAAGCAAGTGAAACTGCCAGTCACTGTGGCATAAATACAATCTGCCCTTGTGACAAGGGTCACCACGTAGGTTTTGGAGCCAAGTAATTGTCCAGATTGCTACAGATCTATGTTTGTGTCCTTTTGAAGAAAATGGTGATCTGGCATCCTCCCTCATATTTTTTCAGTCTTTTGTTCTTCGGTATGAAGTGATTTCTTTTTGGAGTTGTCCTGCCTTGCTCTGGAAGGGGAATGCTAGAGAGTATGCTGTGTGGTGCTGAGCTTTTCTGTTTTTCTTTCCTTTTTTGTTTGTTGGGAAAGACGTTCCTTCTGTTGTGGTTCCCTGGTGGGGCTGATGCTGTGACATTATGTCCTCTGTCTGCCTCTTGCTAGACTAGTCTCTCTGCATTCCAGTAGGTTTAGTCTGGTGCATGTACACAGTATTAATTGACTATAAATCATCCATTAAAGCCACATGACATGCAAGAAACCAAACCCATAGGTCTGGGGATGGTAATCTGAGTCCAGCAAATCTGTTCCTTTCCCAGCCCTGATCCCTTCTCCTCCAAACATAACAAATAATTTATTTCTTTACAATCTGGAATTTTCTATCTTTCCCTTTTCCAGTGTAAGCTCTCTTCATGGCTATGAAATGTACATTCTCACCAGCAGACTTTTTCCTTTTTTTTTAAGCCTTATGAAGTTGTTCAGTGTTGCCTGTTGAGTAGTTTCTGGAGAGGCCTGAACTGATGGCATTAATGTCTTGGTGCCATCTATACTTCCTCACTTGCTGGTCAGTTCCAGCAGTTTCCTTGAACCCAAGTGGTTAATGTAAAAAGCACAGAGAGCCAAGTTGCAGTTCATCATGTCCGAAGTGTATTTAGTCATCACACTCTCTAGGGAATATGCAGATGAACTTAAGGGTCTTGGCCTGTATTTTCTGGTGTTAGCAAAATTCACTGTAACTGCACTGTGCATCTCTTACTCAGGCTTTCATTTATTTTGACTGGAGGATGTGATTAATTTGTGCGACTTCAAAGAAAATTAAAACAATTATGTATATTTTAGCCCACTGTGTTGGTTAGGGAAGATGCTCTTCACAGCAGCATGGAGTGCTGTGTTCAATTCATGCACAGCATGGTGTGACATGCTTGTGTCCTGTCTAGCCATGAACACACCATCTGCTTCCAAGGGGGACATCTCCTGTTGCTGTTCACTTTGTAGGTTACGTGTCTATTGTTTGAGTCACCCCACACACCCTCTGCAGCCCTTTGCAAGGTCATTGAAGGTATGTGGCTAATCCTCTTCCTCCCTTGCAGCGCTGCAGTCGCCCATAGAGTACCAACGCAAAGAGAGCAACTCAGCCGTGCTGCGGCCCCAGGCCGGGAGGGTCTCTCAGCCCAACAGCAGACCCCACTCCTCTATTCCAGTGGGGTCTGAGAAGCCTTTGAAGGCTACAAGCCGTAACCCATCTCTCCCACCCCTGAAGATATCTACCTCCAACGGCAGCACAGGGTATGAACACTCACAGCCTGGAGACAAGTATGAACAAAGCAAGGTACTGAGCTCATCTGATAAAACATGATCTCACAGCCCATTTCTTATACCGTAGATGATCCATGAGGTTAGCTCTAACTATCAGCTAACCAGGTCAACAGGAATCAACATACTGAAGCAGTGGTGTAAAATGTGATTTGGTATTAAACAGAGACTGCAAAAGCTCTGGCATCCAGATGGATGGCACTTCAGCTGGGAAATAAAGACAGAGCCTGACCCTGGAGCACTGATCCCGGTGTTTTTCTGTGTTTGCAGATTTGGTGAACTATATATCCATTTGCAGTACTGGCAGCAGCAATATTCACACTTCTCTAACATCCATTAACCACCTGTTCCTGAAGAGGTCTACTCTGCTGATATAGAAGAGTTTAGACCTTTTCCCACATAGCAGCTCTCAGGGTGTCAGCTGAAGGTTATAATTTGGGTGCATGTCCCCTGCACACAAACCACTAAAGAGTCAGTAGCCACCAGCAGTGTTTGGACCTTGCTGCTGACTGAGGTTGACCAAAGCCACTCTCAATATGACCTATTTTTAAATTGTGAGTATTCATTCAACTTCTAACATTGAGCCTTCGTTGGTCTTTCCCCCACTTTGGCTCAGCACAGACCATTCATCTGTAACACCCAACAAATAAGAACACACGGGGCAGCGTTGCTAACAGCTGTGAAATCTGATGCGAAATAGGAGGTTGGTTTGTAGACTACTGCTACCTTCCAGGTCCTTAAAATCCTTTTCTGCCAATGTGAACTGCAAGTGTTTTGTGCCTTTTTTCCTGGTACGGTTAGGCTGGAAAGGAAGTATTGGGATTGCTGCTGGAAAACACAGGTTCCTCAGCACCTCATCGGTTTCTGTTGTGTCCGTTTTCACAGCCTGATTTGGGAGGGTGCAATGGGACCTCTTCCATGGTGGTGATTAAAGATTACTATGCACTGAAGGAGGATGAGATCTGTGTGAATCAAGGAGAGGTGGTTCAGATCCTTGCTATCAACCAGCAGAACATGTTCCTGGTGTACCAGCCTGCAAACGACCACTCTCCGGCTGCTGAAGGATGGATCCCTGGCAATATCTTGGCTCCCCTCACTAAATCCACCACAGATAATAGCGACGGAAGCATCAAGTAAGTGCCATGTTGGCTTCGCTGGGAGCACTGTGTGGATTTTTCGAGGAAAAAAATAATAAATAAAAATAAACAAACCCAAATGGTAGGGAATTTCTGCTGATTTTTGTCTACAGTGCCATTGGAACAAGCTGAGTGGTCAATCCACAACGTCGGGCAGCCATGGTGGATAGCTCGGGTTTTGCTTATTTTCATTTTGTGGGGTTTTGTTTATACTTTGGAGAGAAATAAAACCATAGACAGTTAAAGATACGCTTTACATTATACCATTTTACACCGACATGGACCTGCTTGGACTGGACTGATATTTATGTTGTATTAAGTTACTAATCTATATATTGGTTATAACAGCATCTAGCAAAAAAAAAACAACAAACCACCACACAAAAAAATCCAAGCCCCGTGTTGGACTGAGGTTCGCTTCTCAAGGAGGAGAGATTTTGTTGTCTATGGCAATTTCCTTGTACAGCTTGTATCTTTTTTTTATTATTATTTTGTTTTGTTTGGTTTTTTTGTTTTGTTTTGTTTTGTTTGCAGTAACTTTTGTAATATATTTTTCGGTTTGCAAGTCCCCCCATCCAAGTACATTCCTGTACAAAGTATTTTGCACTATTTAAAAAAAAAAAAAAAAAAAAAAAGAAATCCCCCCAGAAAAAGAGGATTATCCAATTTTATTTTCTACCCACATTTGATAAAACCACGATGATAAAAACCCTCAGATGCTATCCTACCCAATACATTGATACATAAGCAACATATGAAAAATTCCCAAAACTACACGAATCTTTGAAAGCATATTAAATATCACACATTAAAATCATCAGCCTTACACTGTAAAATAATACAAGTACAGGGACCACAAAGTCCCACACGACAGTCTTTCATGCTGTCTTTTGCTCTTTTTCTGGACTGGAAATATTCTCATGGTTCTTTTACAAAATTTACCATAAACAGATGAAATTGATGATATTTTCACTCTGAATGTTGCATCTACAGGTCCACAAATATAACAGTGGTTTTATTTAAGCAGCTAAATCTTACTATTGATTGGAGAAAGGAAAACAGATGCATGTGTGTGTAGGAAATGTAAGCGTAGGACGGAAGGAACCAAATGTGAACTCCTGCATACAAAAGATGGTGGCAGCAAATGTGGGGTGCAACAAATGTTGGAACACTGCTCTTAATTTTAACATTCTTTTGGACTGGTAAATTCATCACTATTATACTACTACTAAGAAAAAAACATAAAAAATAGTATTGCACAAAGGGCAATATACAGTAGTATTGTTACATCCTGGTGTAAAATATATACTTTTCGATCACTGGTAAAATACTATAAAAATGGAAACTTGTAAAAATAAATCTCAGATAAGTAATCTAAAGAGGATGGGAGTGATAAGAGAAATTGGCACTGGTTTGCTTGACTGCTTTTATGTTAAATGACTTGGGGACTGGACTGAATACTCTAGATTGGAAGATTCTCTGTTCAGGTTGATTTGTTCAAATCCATTGTTCCTGTCAGAATTTAGTCATTTATGCATCTGTTGGGCAGAGAAATCAAGTATTATAAACTCTCAAGGCAATTATTAAATCCTGTATTGTATTTTTTTCAGCTTGAAGCCACTGCACACCCATCAGATGTTGCAAATCCCTTTATTCCCTCCAGAGGGGTCCGGACACACTGACCTTTCTTTGCCCTATGAGTGGAATAATGAATATGTTGGTTTGCAGCTAGGCAGGGTAGCTTGGGTGTACCTATTCCAGCTCACTTAACTAACCTTTTTGGTGACTGGGAGAAGTCCATCCCAAGGCAGGATGACCCTCAGTACAGACATTTACAGTCTAAATATATCAAGAGCCCAAATGGAACTCCTTGTCTGGGTACACTGTGCTAGGTACCCAAGTTGGCACTTTTCAAGCCAGCTCAGGTGTGTCCTGAGGAGCTATAGCCGCATTGCTAGACTGCATTTTAGATGTATGATATGAGAGATGACTGCAGATATTCATCAGCTTTAAAAATTAAAAAACGCTCAGGATAAAAGCAGGAAAGAGACAAAGACAAATTTTTAAAGGAAATAAGATTTTACTTTCTGGAAATTGCATTTGGACATAAAGCCTGATTAATGAATATTTAGTAATTTTTTTAGAATCTAATCACATTGAGTGAGAGTGGCTTTGGTTCTCACCAGTGCTCGTTATTCAGTAAATTCCTAATCAATGAAATACCTGATATTTCCTCAGTTATCTCAAGCTTAGGTGGGAAAAATTCTCTCAAGAAACTGATCGTTCCTCGCAGAAATGCACAAATTCTGAAGATTTCTATTTTTAACTTCCTGGACAACAAGCTTGCTCATTTGCTTACTTTGCTCAGCAACTTCAAGAACCAAAAGTAGCAGAAGTGTCCTCAGATGGGAGCACTACTTTCTTATGGATTAATTTTTACCTCGTTTCTTGGGGTTTTTTTGAGCAAAATATCTCCACAGGCATTCTAAGTATAAAGCTAAAATCCTTAGAAAAGAATGTACACAAAAGTCAGATATAAGTTATTTTAAAAGTCATTAAGAACTTCAAACATTTTAACATGAGCCTGAGTCCCAACAGTATTTTTGGGAAGGGAGTGCAACAGATCTGCTTAAGACTTTATCATTTTTGAGGGAAAATATCAGAAACTTGCTGTGTGCAATTAAGGGATGAAGGCAATAGGAGTCTAAAATCCCTTTTTTTGGTCACGAACCATGAACTACAGCTATGTAGGCAACCATATTATCTCATTAAGGCACAATTCATTAAGGATCTTAAGCCTGCCAAATTGTAACCATGAAGGATTCTATTACCAAGATTAAAAATATTGGAAGACTTTTATCTACTTGGATTCTACCTACTCAGAAATTGAATAAAAATACTATTTAAAACTTCAAATACTAAAGATAAATATAATTGTTAAATTAGAGAGAAGGTTATCTTTAGTATAATATGATCTGCTTTAACAAGCTGTATTTTTAGGCTTATTTTCTTGAACTGACCTGTTTTCTGTTCTGAAATTCTTATTAATCATCCCCTCGTTGTACAGTCTCACACAGTAAGTCATTGTTATCACATAAGTTGTCCCAAAGAGGTGACAAATCATTATATTTATGGAAAAACAGTGCTAAAAACCCACTTCTAGCAGGACTGGTTATGGTTTCATTAAAGGGTGAAGCAAAATGAAAGCGAACACTACCTTTTTGTGTCTCTTTTGTATTTTCCTTTACTTGATCTTTAATCTTTTAGAGATATTAAAAGAACAAGACCTGTGCAATTTGTTTCAACAATACACTGCTGGTTCAGAAGGAATGCCTATAAGGATCTGCAGTGCCTGGCAGCAAGATTAGGGACAGTAGCAAAGACATGTAGTCATGAACTTAAAATAAAGAGATATAATTTACAAATCTCATTTTGCTTACCTGTCATTGCAATTAGCAGTACACTAAATGGTTGTGATAAGTAGTCATCATAATAGGGGACTTTTTTATTTTTTTTGAGTCAGGATATATTTGAAAGATTTTTTTTCAATAGTATATCTTCTCACACTCTTTGGGGAACCCTTACTGGAACAAAATTATATGAAAACATAGTTGCAAACCCTCAATATTTGTGAAGGTATTTGGGTATATATAGCATTGCACTGGAAAATACTTGAATTTTTTTTTCTCTCTTACCTAGCCCAGAAAATATGAGATAAAAAATTGCTGTGTTTTGAAAGATATCTATATCCATCTACCTATCTGTATATGTATGCTAAATACAAAGTAAAATATAATGAAATAGTTGGGGGGGAGGAAGGTGTTCAATAACTTACCTAGAGAAGCAGTGAAAATCCTGTTACTTGCAGAGGTATTTAAAATTAAATTGCCCAAAGCACTAGAAAGGTTTATGATAAAGAACCATTTTGCAGAGGCAAGGCAATGGACTACATAAAGTAATAGGTCTTTCCTGTATCTAGATTCCATGACTTATATAGTACATGAAGATGTCCAATTATTTTTTCTTTTTTTTTTTTCCGAAGTAATTAGAAGAAAAACAGCACCTTTTGAAAACTTTGTCCTTCATTATTCTTGAAGATATTAGGGTTGGGAAGTCTGACAAGTCCACTAAAAGTTCTAAAATTGCAACAAAATAAAATCAATTACTTAGAATTAAGCACCATTTTACAAGTACTGTATCATATGCAGATTTCTAAAACATGACTCTTTGTGACATATTTACATTTTATCATGATCCAACACAACTTTCTGTGTATGCCCAGAGCAAAGTGAAACAGCAAAGACCACAGGAAAACAAAGGGTACACAGCAGGTATTTAAGCCCAATCTGAAGTGTAAATTTCCTAGTCAAGTTAGAGCAATAAACGATTGATCACATCAGTGAGAATTCCTGAAATTACACAGTGGCCTAGAGTCTTTCCAGCCTCACTTGGGATATTTACCAAAATGGCTAGAATTGACATTGTCACCTTGTGCTCCCAACTGTTGCTTCCTCCTCTCCACAGGGAATATAAGGGTTATGTACTGGAACCACAGAGCTTCCTATAGGACAGAAAGAGCAGTACCTGGGCTGTGCACTGGCTATGCCTTATCAGCTACTCTTTCTTTCGGTTCAGTGAGCCTTGAGTAACCTTGGGTTCCTCACATACTCACCTCCCTCAGGATACATCCCATACACCTGCTTGAAAGTATATACACCCCAGCCACAAAAAATAAAAATCTAAGATCCATTCCTGTAGGCTGATTCTTCCAAAAAGAAAAAAAAAAAAACCTAATAACTCCTACTGTGGTTTAAACACAGTTAAACCACATTAAACCATATTAAAGAGTGGTTTAATACTGTTTTCAGAGTGATAATAGAGTTTCTTGAGCACAATGACCAATATTATACAAGACTAAAGTAGAAGTGTAGGTGGTCTTGTATTTTCTCTTTGCTAGTGGAACAGGATGGAAAAGTGCACAAATGTATCTTGTTACTGTCCAGAATTTTATAAATTCTTTATAAAAGAGTAACATCAATATATAGCGTGATACATTTGCCAAATGCAACTCTGGCAGAGGGAAGGAAGGAGGGAGGGAGGGAGGGAAGGGTAAGATATTAATGGCATGTTTCTTGCATCCGGGTTGCTGAACGGCAAAATTATATTCAAAAATGTATTCAAGACAAAGTTATGGTAAGAAATACATATAGAAAGTAAAAATATTTCTACCAAACCTGGGAACAATGCTCATATATTTAGATATATTTCTCTTTGCATGCATTAAATTCTCTAGAGATTTGATTCAGCAAAACACTGCAGCATAAGATTAGCTCTATGCACTTTAATGGGTTTATTCATGTGCTTAAAGAGAAATACTAGCTTAAGTGCTCAACTTAAGAATTATACATTTTAACGACTTTAAAATTACAGTCTTCAAATAAAACATGCCAAAATAGATTTTATAAAAATAGATGTTATAAAAATACTCCAAACTTGCAAGCAACTTTTCTCCCATCATCCAGAATCTGCAGTTATCCTCACCTCATCCATTGCTAGAGAGAATCCTCACATCTTCTTTGTTATAGTCAGATAAATAACTAAAATACAAATGTCCAAGACATCCTGATCTCTAGCGTAAGCACAGCAATTTTTTTTTCACAGTTCACCTGTTAACTATCCTAGAAAACAAAAAACCCACACACATGAAAAAAAAAACACTCCAACCACCTAGAAAACTGTCAAGAAAGATGCTTTCTTGATCTGATAACTAAATCAAAGTGCTTCCACAAGAAGTTATCACTCTGATCCTGACTACTAGTCAGTAGCAGCAGCATCTTCCTGGCTTCTAAGAAGGACATGGCATGACACAACAGACACAAGTCCAACACATGCATCCCCAGCACTTCACCACACTGAGATGGAAATCTTTGTAACAAAATTTACCAATTTTTCTCCTCTCATAGTCCCAGTTCTTCTGTCATGGATTCAGTCTGGTCAGAATCCAAGCAACTCTATTTTCAAAAGAATTTGAAAACTCACAGCAAGAAATGTTCAACTCTATTACTGTAGGCAAGTTCTTAGATTAAGCAGGTAGCTAAGCACCAAGAATGCTCCCGCTGATTAGGATTTCATCTGTGTGCCTTAAGGCACAGGCATTTTTCTTTTCCCTCCACCACAGGCACAGCATAAAAGTTTTGGAATAAAAATATTTCTTCATTCTCTTTACAACTGAAGTAAAGTCTTCCAAAACTATCATCATAGTTTTCTTCCTTTCTATTTCAGATATCACAATCAGTACTCCTGTAACCCAGCTGAAGTGCAGGAAATTCAGGTCTATTTAGTACTAATGGTTTAAGAATAGAAATTCATCTCCCATCAAATTGAAACATTTGTCATTCTGCAGTACTCTTTGTCAGAGTCTCGGGTTCTATTAGGTTTAGGGACAGACATTCAAAACAGTTTAAAAAGTAGCATACACTATCACATTCTTACATGTCTTTTACTCTGTGTGTAAATTCTATTCCTCGGCAGACGTGAATGGGGCAGCTCCCTGCTCACAGTAGGATACCTTGCACCAATAACAAGAGCATAAACATTGCAACAGAATAGCTGCTTTCAGTTCTTTGCAATTTTTTTTTGTCTTTCAGTGAAGATGTGTTTCTCCAGTCAATTTAAGGCCATTGGTACCGGCCTTCCTTCTGCAAACTCTTTGTAGGCATGACAAGGGTCCACTGACCACACTTCAAATATTGTAAAGAGCATTGAAAACAAAAGAACTGGCGTCTGTGACTACATTATTCCTCCAGTGGGAAAAGGCACTGCCAGGTGTACGTTAGGCCTCAGAAACTGTATTTTTCCAAAAATTCAGAGTTGACTAGATAAGTGGGCAGAAACAGTGTGTTTGTTTGCTCATGACATACATACACTGATGAGCTTGTTTTGAACACTTACCGTCCCAATTCTGCTACCGGTGTATTATTTATAACTCCAGAGTATTTCCCAATCCTTGCAGATGCTGGAAAATAAGGACTACATAAGCATAGGAAAGGAGGCAATGCCAACAACTATGTACTAAGAGCCTCAGAAGAGCCATTATACCATTCTGGCCAATTTAAATATTCATTCTTTCCTTGTTAACATAAAGCCTCTCCATGTTCAGTTTCTCAATTAAACAAGAGGTGAAGTGGTTTACATAGCAGTGCTTTAGTGAGATGAAATCTGATTACAGTTAATCTCCCAATACACAAAAGGGTGGCTTCCCAAGAGTTAATAAAAAGTGATGGTTAGGAATTATGAGAGTACTACTTCTAAAATGAACATAAGATCAAGCACAACAATGTCTAATTACCAAATCAAAAACCTGCACTGAAACATACTCATTTCTCAAGCGTGGATGGGTGGAACAATTTATAGTTCCTATCCTTTACCATATATATTTCTTACAGACCTACCTTGCATTGGTGTTTAGGAAGCTGCGTGTTGCTGCTTGCTTATGAAGAAACTAAGTGTCATAATGTTGGGTGTATGAGTAAAGGGATAATAACACCATATAGAGGCAGAGGAACTAAAATATTGATATTTCATTTTTTCATCCTACTGGGGACCTGTCATTCTTCAGATTGTTCTAATATGTAACAGACAGAGAAAACTCTTTGCCATCACAAATTTATATGAGTCAGGTTTGCCCACCTAAAAGTACTCAGGGTTTGACCTTGCATTTCCAAATTTTTAGGAGTCTCTACAGTACTCCTAAACAATTGTAAACATACTCCTAAACATAATTGTATTATGCTGATATGCAGGCTTAAAATACTCTGGAGGACCTGCTGATTTTCAGAAGCATATCTCATTCTCATCTGAAACAGAGAATTAAGTAAAAGATGGTCAATCTTCTAACAATATTCACAGCTTTCCTAGTTTCTAGCTGTGAGAATCAGTGCTGACTGTATTAATAAAAATTTTCTCCTATCACTTTAGAAGAAACCACATACAACTTTGACTTGACAGTGCAGGTTAGGACAGCACACACTAAGCTACAGGCCAGAGTAGCGTGCTGGGACTACAAGGAAATGACCCTGCATTTTTCCCAAGCCTGTCAGAATTACTCTAGTGCTGTTAAAAGAGCATTTGAACATAGTCTGCTCCGTGTTGTTACCTAACGTAAAGAGTTAATGAAGAAAACAAAGTCACAAATACAAGTCACAATTCTCTCTGGAAGAAGGATAATTGTTGCAGAAATAAGAAAAGATTAGCATAATTCAATACTAATAATTCAAATGGCAGTAATTAACACCTCAATAAAAATTGTTTAGGATTCCCACACAAATCTTACCATCTGCCTGCAATAAAAACCATGAAGTGTATCTCAGCTTCAAGTGGAAGTCACATGAAGGAGATGCAAGTAGAACCAATTCAGCAAATAAAATAAAGAACCTTGTAAGTCAAGATAATGAGAATGCTTTCTCTAAAAAAGAGGCCTGTTATCTTAGAAATTCCTGAATTTATTCTCATTAAGAAATAAGATCCTCTCAAAAGTTGTGTGGCTCCATAAATACATACAGACTCCAAACATAATATTCAATGTGTGACATTGTATAAATAAGAATAGCATGTAACTAAAAGACCTTTGAGTAAAATAAAAAATTCCTGGTCACTGGCAAAAAGATATCATGATGCAGGTAGCTCAGTCACATTCCCTATCCAGCTTGCCTGTGTGGACTTGGAAACCTGTATCGGGTATATGTAGGAAGATTCTGATAGTGGAGACTTATGCCAGTCACAAATTGTTTCAGGTGGCTTTGCAGTGGATCCACTACGGGCTAAGGCTGAGCCCAAGAGCCAAGTTTAAACATACCTAAGAAAGATAAGAAAACACCAGAAAGAGACAGGAGAAGGGAAAGTTAGAAAAGAGAAACAACAGAGAAACCGAGGAGGAGCAAGAGGAGGAAGTGCTCCATGACAGATATTCCTGCAGCCCATGAAACACCAACTTTATACCATGCACTTGAAAGACTGAAACTACACTCACAAAACACATCTCTCTCAAATTAATGTTGATAAGCTCTTTATGACATTGTGTGTTTTTAGATGACAGAGCACAATAGCAGGCATGGAAGCTGCCATACAGATTGGATGTGCTATCCTGGTGTGCCCACCCTCCCACCTCCACTCCCCCTTAACAATGCATGTATGAGGTAGTAGGTTACAGGACTGAAAAGGTTCTCAGGAGGAATCCTGAAGACTGTACATAATTTTCCACACTTTAGGCATCAGTACAGTGAACAGTTGGAAGATCTGTTCAATCTCTCAACCCTGTGATTTTGAAGGTCAATAGTTTGGCACAAAATCCATGGCACAAAGAAGCTGAAACAATAGTGAACATAGTCCTTCATGCAAAACTGAAGTCTTCTAGTTCAGAAACCAGAAATATTGAGATTAGGGTTATCACACAGGTCTTGGCAATTTTGGATGTTCTTAAGCAAAACTGGTTCCCTGCAGAAATGAAGCATAATATCAAACAAGGCAGAAGGGCAGTGGCAGGCAGGATGTATGCACTTGTCAGGGGAGCAGACTTATTAATGCTGCATTTGTAAGGCAATTTTGTATCTTTGTGTTAAAGACAACTTCACGCAATCCCCCACCTCTCAACTGTTTTTAAATGCAGAAGTACAGAGAGCATAAGAAATAAAAATAAGAACAAGTTCTAGAAGACAGAATTCACAGCAGACAACAACAAAAAGGTTTTTAAAAGTTATGACATGGCTTGGTGCATTAAGGTTTTATTACTCTGGCTGATTGCCACATCAAGGAAAGAGAACAGGGCATGTAATGGTCAAACAGCCTGCCCAACATGCTCCACCTTCAACAGCGGCCTGGGTGCTTTGCAGAAGAGTCTGTTCTGTGGTTCCATTTTTGCATCAGCACTTCTACTATATTCAAATAAGAAAAGGATATTTATTTTTGCATCACATTCATGTGGCCGCTTTCCTTTAGCAATTATAAATGATCTTTTAAGAAATTAATTTGAAATACTGAGTTTTAAAGTCTGGGAGCATGTATCAGTAACTAACTGCGAGCGTGTATCAGTAAAAGGCATAAGATTATCAATTGGGATTACAATGTCCTAAAAAGTGGAATGAATATTTAAAGGAGGGAAGCATAGAGAGTTTAGCAGTAAGGATTAATTACTTTTGGGATCATTTTCCTCGGGATAGGATTTTAAATATTAAGATTCATTGTTTCAGAACACATACAATAAAGAAAGAAAAGTAAAAAAAAAAACACATACCAGAAATTCAACTGGATAGCAATAAATCTGGGATTTGAGTACTACAGTCATTTAAAAAAAGAAATTCCTGGTGTAAGAACTGAAGACCTACAGATTAGATATCACAGAATATGGTGCCTCAGTTCACATATGGACAGAGAGGAGTAAAAACCTCTTAGTAACTTTACTGCAATACAACAGTTTTTCTCTTCTGAAGCCTCTAATCATTTGATGCCACTGCAGCAGCCAAAAATATTCAAGTCATATAAAGTCATAAAGTAGTTATTACTGAATTCTCTTCTTGACAATGATGGAGTCCTCACTTCAGATGTATATGCAAGGATGGGTTGAAATTACACTGTCCCAAAGCACCCATAAGCTTCTGGTTTGTACTGCATCATGCATTTTGGCACAGTTTACTCCATAACAAACAGACTTAAATTCTTTTGTAATTCTGATGCAGTTGTTAATGCAGCAGCTGACCAGAAGAATACCTACAAGTAATCTAGAAAACATCAGGGAGACAATTAGACTGAATTGCTAGCAAGAGAAAAGCACCAGACAAAAATCTATTGTAAACTTTTCTTTCCTCAAGGCTATGCCCATTTAGACTACAAACCCAGTTATGGAAAAATACTGCACAATACTTGCAGTGAAATTTTCAGGCATGGGGAATTCTTTGCTGATATTGTACCACACAATCTTCAATAATTTTTTTGTACTGAATTAGGTAGTGCACTGAAGTATTCTTTGATACTGTAGAAGACCTTTCCAACTTAAACAACATGCTCAAACTTATCAGCCAAACTAAAATCAGAAGAGTGAAGCTTTGATCAACTATGGCAATAGACAACAATGTGCAAACAAAACCCTCTTCCCCTTCCCTACAAATGCTACCAGGAGCTGTGTAGAATGCTCTGGTGAGGGAGGCAATGAAGAAAATTACAACTGAAAGGTAATCAAAATCCCATCAAGAAAAAACTCCCACTGATTTCAACAGGCTTTAAACAACAACATAAAAATAATTTTCTTTCTTTATTCTCTGCCCCTCAGTTCTTTGCTGCTTCCACACATCTTACCTGATGCTGTACGAGCAACTGGTGTTACAGCCAAGAACAGAATGCATCTTTCCTGCATTCTGCTCTCCTCTCTCACTTCAATCTAGTGACAAAATTCACCTTAATTTCAACTAAGCAGTAAGAGATCTCATATATTTAAAATGGATATAGCTCTCACCCCACTCCCCAGAGGTTGGCTTTACCCTCCAGCTGGGTCCCTTAGCAGCTTTGCTGTTCCAACAAAACATTTCAATAAGACCTAGTATCTACAACGTCTAGGTACGTAGCATTTACATGTTAAAATCACACTTCAGATGAGCCATGTAGTGATGACCCTGAAAAAATTGGCCTTTTGTAAAACTTTTTCCTGATCATCCCCAAGGCAGCACTTTCCTTCTTACCAGAAGGAATAAAATTAAAGTTTTGCAAAAATACTTAACTGCAGCATTTGCCAAGAACAACCAAGTTCTGGTTAAGGTGTTTGCAAACACCAGAGATGACAAACCACGCTTCAAGGAAGGTTCTTCAGAGATCCACAGGTTTTAAATGTTGCACACCACCTATGCATATGGGTTAGAAAATATACACGTAGAATGTTGAGCATGGCATTTTTTATTTATTTAAAGAAAGGCTCAGTGTGGGCCTCTTCCTCAGCTCTTCTAAAAAGGGATGAAGGCTCAGCAGGGCTGGCACCAGCCCACCAGATCAAAAACCCCCATTTCTTTCAGCGAAAGATTAATGTGGCAGAAGAGTATGCTAGGCGTTCGCATGGGAGAGCAAAAAGCGTTGTGATTCCTGACAGGCCCATGCATGCAAACTGGAGTGATTTTTACTACTGTGCAGATCATGGGAAAGGAACATTAAGCAGGATAATTAAGACAGGAGAAGCAGAGGAGCAACATCAACATATGCTTAAACTGTTGGAAAGGAAGAGAAGAAATCACCAGTCAAACACTGTAAGGTTTACGTTGAGTTTCTACTGTTATTGAATTAAATGCTAGATGAAGCCCTTGCCTAAATTAACCAGTTGCACTATTTCTATTCAAATCAATTACAAACTTCACTGTAGTTACACAGGTGCACAGCTCTTTGCAGACAATCTTTTATCAACTTACAACAGGTTTAAGTGATTTACACACATCTACAAAGGGTTGCAGGTGCTGAATTAAGCCCATCTTAAGACTATTTTAAATTCATGACATGTCATTTTATCTACATAGAGACCAAGAGACAGTGATTTTTTTCAATGTATTAAACTTCAGATTCCCAAAGATAATTAAGGGCAATAGTGTTATGTTTTCTCTCATTTAAACACCATCACACATTTTTAAACAATTATCATCTCAGCACATAGCTGAAATCAAGCATCCTCCACCACATCAAGTCATGCTCAACTGTGCTACTCTAATATTCTTCAGTTCAGGAAGTATTTTATCATTAATTTCTAATGACATTCTCAAAAATCTTAGCTTCAAGCTTAATAACTTGTTCACCTCCATGATCACAGAGTTGGAGAGACTGTGTAAGAGACTTGTTTATTCACCTCAAACTTGAACTGCTCTTCAAATGGCTTTCTAAACTAAGGTGTCTACTCCTGATAATAAACACTGCTGAATTGTTGCTAATGAAGTGTGGTGAAAGTATGAATTGTTCCCAAAAACCATGAGTTTGTACTTCTGATCAATGATTTATTACCTGGATGTGTCCATGTGCAGATTTTTCCACCCCAATTTTGTCTGCCATTCTTTCAGTAGCAGACTGAACACCAGTGACACATGGTAGCTGTGCTGAGGAATGAGGAACTCTTATCTGACATTTTCCTGTATGCAGCTCCACAACTTTCAAGATGTTCTAGTTTGTACAACCATAACATGAATTCTGCACTTGGCATTATCTCCTGTATAATTCCATTATTAAAGAAGCTTGGAAGTGAAAGATTTTTTTTTTCCTTAAGGCATTTGGCTATTATTTTACATGCTCAGTATAGGAAACCAATTTTCTATATGCAAAAGGATTCATAATCACTATGCAAAGTCAACTCCTCAGTCACTAATGTGGACATTTCTGTGGGGTTTTGTGTTCAAAGAATGCACCGTCACACACAGTGGAACAAATCAAACCGAATTACCTTGAAACAAATCAAAGAACATGAGAGGATAGGAGAGGAAGGAGGCTAAAGTAAAATAAAATAATAAAATAGATGAAAAACATCTTTCCCTATCAAGTTATTAGCATGGGTTGAATGCAGTTTCCTGTAGGCACATTTTGAATCTCCTCTGCAGAAATGTACTTTCCCTTGCTGTCATGGCAGTATAGTATCAAACCCACTGAATCCTTCTGAATCTAACTATAGGAGTCTCTGAATCTCCATCTGTGTGCATTTGTTTGATTGATTTTAAAGTAAGACTATTAAACCTTAATTCATATAAAAATTCAAACAATATATTTACAGAAACATTAAGAAAAGCTTTTACTAGAACTGTGCTTTTGCTGCCACTAAATTTCATTGCCAAAGCCCTGAGATATTCAACAGTACAGACTTTTGAACAGTTTGAAAATGAATAGGCAACAATATCATTTGTTACCAATGACAAAGAAACACTTTACCATTAGTCAGCGTTCAAATAAATCACATTGTCTGGGCTTGTCTATGCTCAAAAAATTGTCTGATCTAACTCTGACAGTAAAGTCAGAATGATAAAACCCCCCTGTTGCAAGTAAAAGTTATAGCACTGAAATTTAAAGTAAACATCATATAACCTTATCCACACCATGACCTGCAATAATTTTTAAATAAATCAGATTTTCAATCAAGGGAAGTTAACATTGGTAGTAAATTTTACATAAAAAGAAGCTCTGACATACACATTTTTTCCCCAGCTAATATGAATCATCAGTCCTTTTTGGCTCCTTAACATGCAGAAAAATGGTCAGGGAGGGAGGAAAATACAAAGGTATTCTAAGTACAACACTGCCATTTAAAGCAGCTCCTCTGCTGCATCGTTAATCTTGAACTGCTGTTACCAAAAACAAGATGCCAACGGAGAGAATGGGAATTCAGAAAAGTAGACCAAGACTGACCCTGTTGTAAAATCAGCCAATACCTTTTAGAAAAGACTTGATAGCTGCAAATTTCTGGTCACGTTTTCTGTGTTCATGAGCCAATTAAAAAAAAAAAAATCCTTCACTTGAAATGTCAGTTGGTCAGCTCATTAAAAAAAGCTTCACTGACAACACCAGAAAAGGGGCAAATGTCTAACTTGGTCTATCGTGAACATATTATTGACCTACTTCAAAAAGAGTAAGAAAGAACACAGTATTAAAAAAAAACAACAAATCACAACTGACACAAACAAACACCCACCAAATGAAAACTTAACCTTTTAAGAGACAAATTCAGCAAAGCTGAATCTCCAAATCTGCTGCAAGTTTTCCTAAGCCTTATCCTAAATGAGTAAGTGAAATGGAGTCCTTTAGGAGAAACAGTGCATCAAAGTGTTCATATTAAAAGATATACACACCTTACAATACAGTAACTCTGTTTTCAAATACAGTGACCAAGTCACAGCTGTTGACTAATGCAGGATTGAGGAAAAATAGTTGCATTCTCTACAGATTGTTAAACAGAGCTTTTCCCTAAAAGAACAACTTTAATGGAGTATTGCATTCAGCTCTGGGGTTCCCCAGCACAGGAAAGACATTGACCTGTTGGAGCAAGTCCAGAGGAGGGCCACAGAAACAATCAGAGAGCTGGAGCAGCTCTCTTATGGAGACAGGCTGAGAAAGTCAGAGTTGTTAAGCCTGGAGAAGGGAAGGCTTCAGGGAGACCTTACAGGACCTTCCTGTACCTAAAGGAGGTCTACAGGAAATCTGGAGAGGGACTTTTTACAAGGGCATGGAGTGACAGGACAAGGGGTAATGGCTTCAAACTGAGAATGTAGGGTTATATTGGATGTTAGGAAGAAATTCTTTGCTGTGACGGTGGTGAGGCACCAGAAGAGGCTGCCCAGGGAAGCTGTGGATGCCCCGTCTCTAGAAGCGTTCAAGGCCAGGTTGGCTGGGGCTTGGGGCAACCTGGTCTGGTGGAAGGAACCCTGCCCATGGCAGGAGAGTTGGGACTAGACAATCTTTTAAGACACCTTCCAACCTAAACCATTCTACAATTCTGTAATAGAAAGGTTTCCACTCTGCTTGCAGAGAAACATACTGTTTTCTTCCTCTGGCTAACAAAATAAAACCAGGGGCAACAGCAAGGACTAATTATGTTAGTTAACTAAGGCCCAGTGCAGTCCCCATCCAAAGAAGTGAAACTGAACTGCAAGTCTTCAGGACTCTCCAAAGACCCATGTTTGTGTACCCAAGGGACCGCCCAGACCTCAGACAACAAACCCCAAACCATTTAATTTCGAAAATGCAGCCCTACACAGAAGCCACGGAATGAGCTGTCAGTGCAAACAGCACGAAGAGCCAGGTGGTTTCTTTCACTCTGCCTGTGCTTGGCATCCTCCT
Source organism: Xenops minutus (assembly GCA_035221455.1). Lineage (NCBI taxonomy): Eukaryota > Metazoa > Chordata > Aves > Passeriformes > Furnariidae > Xenops > Xenops minutus. The sequence continues at coordinate 40,380,072 of JAWWEE010000074.1, forward strand.
CGCTGTGACAGCAGCCTGTCCTCTGCCACCTCGGGGTGGAAGGAAGGTCCACCCAGCACCACAGGCCCACATCCGCAGCCCTCCGTTTTCCCTCCAGTCTCCTGCAGGCTTCGCAGAACATTCGAGGGCGTTACGAGGCTTCCAAACCGCATCTCAGCGTGAAACCTCCTAAAGGAGAGGATAAAAACACCCCAGACCTCAGCCCTGCTGGTGCCCGTGCCGTACAGAGGCGGTGGAGTCACCGTGCCCGGCCGGAGGGGATGAAGGCAAGGCCCCGTGCCCTGGGCTGGGTCTGACAGGGCTGGGGCACAGGCCGGACTGGGTGCCCTCGGAGGTCTCTGCCACCCTCGCTGCTGGATGCTGTGAAAGCGCTCCCCGCAGACGCAGCTGGCGCTCCGCGAGCTCTCCCTGACCTTGCCCCACGCTGCCCCAGCGCTCTCCCACATCGCCCAGTGCCGCTCCCACCGGGGCGATCGCACATTCCCCACCAGCGCAGTGACCGCCCCCGGCCCCGCCCCGCGGACTACAGCTCCCAGCATGCCCCGCGCCGCCCCAGGGCACGCCGGGAATGGGGGCGGCCCACAAGCGCCGCAGCGCCCTGGCACGGCGCCGGGGGGCGCCCACGTGACTAGCACGCCGCACCCCCGATTGGTGCGAGCAGCTGTCAATCACCTGCCCAACGTGCGGCACCAGGCGCAGCGCCCCCCCGCCCCGCTCCGATTGGCTGCCCGCGGCTGGCCCCGCCCCTTCCCAGTACCTGTCGCTCCGTGACAGGCCGGCCCGGAGTCCCCGTGACACGGGCGGTGCCGACGGCCCCTCGGCCCCGCCCTCCCGCCGTGGCTCCTCCCGCCCCGGTGGCGCGGCAATGTCAAAACTCGGCCCAGCAGGGCGGGCGGCAGGCCCCGCTTTGCCCGGGGCCCGCCCGCGGCCCGTCCCCGCCATGTGTCCTTCCCCCACATCCCTCCCCCGCCCCGGCCGCCCCGTGCCGCGCGCGCGCCCGATGGCCCCGCCCCCTCGCTGGCCCCGCCCCCCGCGTGCCGGGCCGCGGCGGGGCCGGTGACGGCGGGAGGAGGAGGAGGAGGAGGAGGAGGAGGCAGAGCCGGCAGAGCTGGCAGAGCCCGGGCGCGCCAGGAGGCGGCGGCAGCCCGAGAGCAGCGCCCACGGGGAACGGGCGGGCCCCGACCCACCCCCCGCCGACCCGCCCGCCCCCTGCCCTTCCTCCCGCCCCTCCGCTCCGCCGCCGCCTCCTCCCCGCGCGCGCCGGGCGGAGGGAGAGGCTGCGAGGGAGCCCCGGTACAACATGGCGGAGCACTCGGCCCCCGAGCACAAGCACAGACCCGCCGCCAACTCCGCGGCGCCACTGCACGGCCGCGCCGGGGCCGCGGGCGGCCTGTCGGGGGGCCTGTCGCAGCCCGCGGGCTGGCAGTCGCTGCTCTCCTTCACCATCCTCTTCCTGGCCTGGCTGGCCGGGTTCAGCTCCCGGCTCTTCGCCGTCATCCGCTTCGAGAGCATCATCCACGAGTTCGACCCCTGGTGAGTGAGTGCCCGGGGCGGGCGGGACGGGGCGGCGGGAGAGCGGCGCGCCATGAGCGGCCGCGGGGCGGGGGCAGAGCCGGAGCCAGAGCCAGAACCACAGCCAGAACCACAGCCAGAACCACAGCCAGAACCAGAACCACAGCCAGAACCAGAACCACAGCCAGAGCCACAGCCGGAGCCGCACGGTCCCCCCGCGCGGCCGCGGGTCCGTCCGGAGGGCCCCGCGCTCCGCGGAGCTGCGGAGGGAGCCGGCAGGGCAGGCGGCGCGGACGGGACACGCCGCGGCCGGTCGGGGCACGGAGCGAGGTGAGCTTGGCCGCGGGGCGGCAGCAGGGCAGCGGGGCCGGGTCCTGGCGGGCCCGCGGCGGGAGCGGCCCCGCAGCCCCCCGAGTTCCCCAGCACCGTGCCGGGGGAAAGTTGTGTCCGGGAAGCGGGTGGCAGCGCAGCAGCGGTGCCGCACGGACCCGCACCCCGCCCCGGCGTGCTGCCGCCGCCAGATGTGCCGGGCGGCTGCCCGGAGGGAGCTTTCCTGGAGCCCTGGTCGGCCGGGAGGAATGCACTGCAGGAAGTAATCTTCATAAAAGTGACTGGAGGGATTACGGCGGAATGGGTGACATTGATTTACTGCCAGGTGTTTCGAAGCTGCGCTTCTGAGCCCAAGGACTTTTGCTGTTTCCCACACATCTTGATTTTCCCAAAGATTGCTTTCCCTCCTGTTAGAAGCCGTCTGTTCTTTTTCCCTGTTGGAGGGAACTGAAACCATTTTAGGTACGAGATCAAAAAATGCTGCACTCGTTCCTTGCAGCAAGACGAAGTGAAAGATGATGAGACTTGTGGGGCAGGTTTTTTTAATGCAAAAACATAACAATGAATTTTTATACTAGTGGCTACTTCATCCTGGGAATCCGTGGGGGTTTTAGAACTTTAAGTAGCATAAGCGGCAGATGACTTTAGGATAATGAATCCTTAGGTTTTAGTTTAAAATTTTGTGCCTTGGGTCTTATTGTTAATTGCACGAAGGAAGGACATGCTTCGTTTTGGAATGCACGGTAGATACTCTGATGAGTATACTCTGATGACAAATTTAGCGTCATCTAAATTTGTTACTGCAATGGTACTTCTCTACAAAACACGCATTCCACTTTGATAGTTTCAAAAGCACAACTTCCTCTTTTCTAGCTAGCTTTCCTCCCCTTGCTTCTCCCCCCCCCAGATGTAATCCATTCACAAATCGTGGCTCAGAATAGTGGATAGAGAACAAGGAATTGCTTTGTTTTTAAATGCTGTCTGAAGTAATAAAGCTTTGTGATGTGAAAGGCAAGTATCTCAAAATATCTTTAAATCGTCAAATAATTGCCCACCATTTGAGTGTTTTTCTGCAAACATAAATGAATAGAAGGAATGCAAGCTTTCAATTATTAAAGTTAACAACGGGGGAAGCATAAGTTAAACACATCTACAGTGAGACTATGAACCTGAGGTTGTATCCTGTGGACTAATTCTCAGGCTCTTTTACTCTAAATTTAAGCATGCAGACTTTCCTTTCTATCACTAGGGAAACTTTTAAGCATGCAACCTTAATTTTTTTGCAACTTTATCAGATTTTTATAGTCAAGCCTTGCCCTTGCTGGATAAATGGAAATTTTACAGTGTTAAGTTGCGTAACTTTTGTTATAAAGCCCTTAAGGACACTAAAATGGTGCTGCTATGGGAGTTAAGTTCATAGTCATGGTACAGCTGTAAAGATAAACTCCTGGTTTAAAGCAACGTGCAAATTGATGCAAAGTCATCTTCCTGAGTACACAAACAGAAGGCATTGCTGCCCATGCTGCTGTATGTACCTTTGTTAATTAGAGAATGGATGAAGTTGACAAAACTCATTGATTTTAATGCAGGTCTGTGAGAAGCAGTTGAAATGTCAAGAATCGTGCCAGTGTTGTGTTACTGCATGCCAGAAATGGTAGAGGCAAATGCACTTAAGTTAATTAGTAGGAAAGAGAACCTAAAATGGTAGAAACTGAGGGAAAACAAAGGGCTTTCTCTAATGCAGCAGCAATATTGGTTGAAAGAGTGAAAAATTATGTTGCTCTCTTACATAGTGTCAAGTAGCTGGGTAGGAATGGTTTTTTGTAGTTGGAAGGGTCTTACAAGTCTGAGTGGAATGTGGGAAAGGAGCTTGTGAAAACAGATTAAAAGCAGTGCTCTATTTTCATTTTTTAAACCACTTCTTTAGAAGCTTCTCCAGGTAAACTGGATCTTCCTTTTTTTCTTTTGTTGTTTTTTTTTAGTTCTCCTTTTTTTTTTTTTTCCCCCAGGACGGTGGCTGTAGTCTTTCCTGGTGGAAGAATTCCATATTTTTCTCAATTCCTTTGGCCTTTTCTATCAAGCTTGCATAGGGTATCTTGCAATCTGTTGATAAGTCAGTCACCTATTCTCTAGTATTCGTTTTGTGATCCAGAGAGGAAGCTGAGGTATATCTGATAAAATGAGGAGCATTAAAAAAATCACTTATTGTCTTGAATGGAAAAATATTGTTGCCTTTAAGGTGTAGAAAGCTTTCCCATTTACTTAGAAAGCCAGTTTGTGGTGGGGCCATATGAATCACGGGACATCTGAGGTGGGAAGAAAGGCAAAATTGCCTTGGGTTTTCTACATATGAATTGACTCAAACATGACTTTTTTTCTTAACATCCCTTTTAAGCTGCCTTTCTGACAGTAAAATTGGGGTTTGATTTGGGGTGGAGGGGAGGTTCGCTTGTTTTGTGAAATTAGCCACTGACACTCACTCAGGTTGGTATTCCTTTCAGAAATGACAGTAGTGTGATAGACCGAGGCAGTAAGGTGAGGACAGTATTTGGTTTTGTTCTCCATTAAAATACAACGCCTGTGCAAGTCAAAAACAAGCTGGTATTTTGAGGTCACCATGCTGTCACTGAAGAACTTGTGACCTGTTCATCATGACCAGGATTACTTGTTTCTTTTTTCCCACTGAATACCACTTTATTTTGGTTTATTTCTCATGTCTTGTTTACTTTCCATACTTGAGCAGGTCCAAAGACTTTGAAAAATTTGTGTACTTTCTAAGTCAGGTGAGCTGATGCATGAAGTCAGGCAGCATGGACATTAAGCTGTGCCATTGACAAGCCAGGAACTTGAAACATGGATAGTGATTGTATATAGGAATGGACAGGTTTTGTGTCTGAAATTTGGTTCATCTGTTGTCTGTTTTGGCAGCTGGGTGGACCAAGAGCTTAATTTCTCTGTTATTTACACACAAGTGCATAGTGAAAGCTTTTCATGAAAGTACAACAGCATGTTTAACTCAGTTGTCAAGTGAGAGCATTCTTTCTGTCAGATGTTGCCTTAAATGCCAGCATGGCTGCTGAACCAAGGCAACCAGAATTATGGAGCACTTGAACAGGGGCTACTTTCTATGCCCTGGTTTTCTAAAGTACAGCTCCAGCATGCCAATATGCTATTTCATTTGGCTGCTTGTATCGTATATATGTATATATAATAATCTATATATGTCTGTGTAGTATATGTATACAGAGAAGGTATATATATCTACCGAGACTGTTGCATTCTGATACTGCTACTAACTGAAATGGTAACAACTTCTGGTACATCAGTAGTCTTTAGGGAGTGCTGTCAAAATAGCAACATTCATTCTGTTTGCACAGTTCTTACCATTAAGTCACACGTGTGAGAACTGTATCTGAATCATTAATCATATCCCATGACGTTAGATCTAACTTCTGAGAATTTTAACATCTTGCTAAAAGCCAGGTTAATACCAGATCTGTTAGTGAAAGCTTTCATAAGCTGGAATGCAGAAGGTCCTATGTCAGAGCATGAAACCCGTTCTGCACCAGTTTGCATGTGCAGATTGGCACACACCAGTGCGGTCTTTGTCAGTTACGTTTGCCTACTTACTCCTGCCGGGAACGCTGTCTCTTACTGCCCTGCCAGTTCCTGGTACTGCACGGCACGGCCACAGTCTCGTATACATCTTTGCCTCTGCCAAACCAGCAGCATTGATTGCTCAAACCACCAGCTATTTACCTGCCATTAGAGTGACCATTGTTGGTTGTACCTCACTGAGGTCCCATAATGGTGTTAGTGGCAAGTATGGGGTTTTAGATATGAGAGTAGTGCCCTTTCTCATCCCTGATAACGTCATCTACCCTTAGTGGGCTTTGGTGAATAGGGAGGAACTGGTGAAAATAAACATAAGGTCAGTGTCATTGCTTGCATTTCAGAGGCAGACAGGAAGTTGAGATTTTTATCTTGGGCACTGTCAAAAAGACAGGTTTTGCTGTGTTCAAATCATGTTTGCCAGATGGATTCTTGAGCTGTTATGAACTTTTTTCATTAATGAAAACATAATTTAACACGTATAAATATGACATGAAAGCTTCATCAAAATACAAAGTGTGACTCAAGTGAACATTGGAAGTGGTGTATGGAATTGATCAGTCACTGGAGGTTGTGTGAATGTATTGTTTTAGTTGGGAGACAGAGTAAGGTTGTGGGTTTGTGTTGTAGTTAGCTGTTCTGATAGTTGCCTGCTGGAGTGGTTCTCCTCTGTCACCCACTGTGCAGTCCTGTTTTTTCCTTGGTGTTTGCTATAAAGCAGTCATAGTAAGTTGATTCAATGAGGTAAATTGTCAAAATACTGTAACGTTTTAGTTCCCTGAACCTGTTCACTACTAGTTTTTTTATATTACAGTTTAGTCTCTTTATTTTTGAGGAAGAATGTGAGCGTTGGGAGGGAATGTAAGTAGCAACTGACCTTAGAGGATAAACTGGGATTGAGTGACAGAGTGAAGACGTGTGCATATAACAACAGAGTGTGTTAAGACACAGGAGCAACAGGAGTGATGAAAGAGAAGGTGAATGAGTGTACACTAAGCTGGCATTCCTGAGGAGAGGGGGGGGGAAAACAATGTAAAGAGGATGACAGTGTTGATAATCTCAATTAACAGTGCCCACCAAGGTAATTCGTGTGGCCATGGCTTACCTCCTAACAGCTTCTTGCTGGGCAAACATACAGCAGATTGTATTAGTAAAGGTGCTCTTCTTGAGGGTGGCAGCCATTTTTGTCTCCAAAGTGCTGTCTTCCTGAAGGCTTTCAACCCATCCCATAGTCTTGTTGAAGGGGAGTACATGAATGTGGATATGTTTAGGAAACATTTCCCACAGATTTTAGGATTCTTTTTCAAAGCAATTCCTTTTGTTTATAATCTTAGACAACTTCCAGACCTCGGGAAGGCATAGGATTGCAATCCAGTTTGACTCTAATCACTTTGAATTGATTTTGAGATGTTGCAGATGTCCTGAGATTCATATTAAAAACTTACTATACTGTCTTCATTCACTAGTTTTTTGTTTCTATGACATAAAAAGTACTCTATTTCTATTTTATTGGGATATGTTTTTAAAGATTGGCGTAGTCTCCATATCCGATTCAGTAGGGCCCGTGTGTTCATAAAGAAAAGGTTAGATAGAGATTTTTGTGGGAGAATAGCCTGGCAGGTTTCACCACTCCACCATCACCCACCCTTTAATGGGGAAGATCCAGGTCAGGCATCTTCTTTGCTCACTTTTGCAGTATGAAATGCATTGAGAAACTCTGTTAGCACAGGTTAGTCTAGCTCTTGGAGTTTCTAGATAGTAAGGTACTGTTTAGCAACTTGGCAGGAGCTGTTTTGCAGCCAAGTCAATTTTTCTATAAGGTTGATACGGCGTTAACAGTCAAGATGATGTGCAGTTGACTGTACCGAACTTCTCTACCGCTTGTGAAATTGCAGAAATAGGTAAATATTAGAAATGTAATGGAAGGAGGATAATCTGGAAAAAGAACATTGGACAGAGTTGCAGCCACAGCTGAGACTGTTAGTGGGGGAGACCTCAGGCTAGGTTTGTTCAGTTAGATTGATGCAGCTGAAAAGCAGTTCACCGTGTGGCCTCATAAAATAGCAGTCATGTAAGAGCAAACCTCTGCTCTATATCTACTATTGTCTTCTACCATCTTTGCTTAGCAGGCAGTGTTTCCTTCCTTGCTTGTGCAACTTGTAATTGGGGTGAAAACCTCATCAGGTTTCATGTGGGTGCAGTAATGGGGTTATGCATAGTTGGTAGGAGGGGCAGCGCTCATAAAGCATGTGCAGAGTATGGTTGAGTACCGAGACTATCCCTAGTCTCCGTACAGTCTTCTTTTGAACAACATAAGAGGTGAGACACAATGCTTGCAAAGTGTTGACCCTTTTATTGATTTGTGGGTAGCAGAATGAAACATGAAAAGGAAAACATACAGATGTTTTATGTAGGCTGAGTTGACTGAACCATCAAGTTTTGCTTTTAATGCCATGATTTTTTTTTTTTAAATGGTCTTCAGCAAACAGTAACTAGAGCAAACGCTACAGTGAAAATGCTTGAATGGACTTTTTTTGCAAATATCCTATTATTTGAACAGCTTAATATATTCTGTTTTTAAAACAAAAATTTGATTTTATTACATAAGGTTAGGGTGGTTTGTAAAGGTTACCTTTTTCTTCCTATCATAACTCTCTCTCTAATAGTCTCTGGTTTTGGCAGCCTGTACTCCTAATACTCATGTTTTTAAATCTGTCTCATGCTGAACTAGTGGGGAAAGGGGAGAAAAAAAATTTTGGCCAGTACAGTTAGCAGGAAAATTCAAAATCCTATAGAAACTAATAGGTTTTAAGTGGGTTGAGGGTAGACTGAGTTTTGGAAGGTGTCTTTGCTGTTCCACAAGAATCTCTTCTGATTTAGTCAGGTTATTTTTCATTTAATGTCTATCTGTGCATGTGTTCCAGAGTTTCGCCCCTTAATTTTTGAAAATTCCGCTCCTACAAGCCCTTTGAGGTACATTTGTACTGACATTTAGGGCTAATCCTGAGGGCTTCTTTCTACTTAGCAAAGCCATTAAAGCTGCTGCTTTTGGAGAATGTGTGCCAATGTTTTTATTATTAACTCTTTTAGCAAAACTTCTTCTAGCTATCAGTCTTACTACTTGCTTGGAGAACAAAGTGAACTTAGGACAAGTCTTACTATAGTCTTTTTATAGTATGTCCAACACATAGACCTCATTTCTGGCCCCAGAGCTGAGCGGTTTGTGGGCTTCATCTGAGCTGTTGCTGGGAATCAAACTGAGGTGTTTTTAATGTGGAGAGCTGCTAGGTCTGGGCTTGAGATGTACTGTGAAATTGACCCTAACGCTGCACCACACCTTACATAAGTTGAAGCAGCCTGAGGAATGAATTTAAGGACATAGATATGAACAAAGTAGATCAGCTTCTCTATTTCCCAACTTACTGCTGCTTTCTCAAGGTAGAAACTCCTTTGTCATATAGAGAAATATTTTAAAAGTTCTTGCAATTACTTGCGGCAATATTCCTGCACTTTAGAAAAGGAAATAGTCTATTTTAAACAAGGAATAACTGAGCGTTTGTACATGAGTGCTTCTAAGAGCAGAAAACGGTATTTAAAATGTCTGTCTGCTATGGGAGACCCAAGTCCAGCATCATGCGCTACTTTTTTAGGAGCCTGTCTGACATAAATAACTGGAGTATGTGGACTGTAAAGATAATTACTTCCAGGTGTTAAAATGCTCATCATATAATTTTCTGTGGCAGTCCATTTATATGGGTTTTATTAGTTTGGTAGGTAAAGAGCATGTTCAAGTTCTCTTCAACTGATGATCCACGAAGAATTTCAAAATACCTTCCTTTACTTAAAAAAACCCAAGCAAAATCCTTGGGGAAACCACATTGCAATGGAGGATGTGTGTTTGACTTGATTATTGATTTTTCGTGGTGTTCTTAGTGGGATTGCTATTATCTTCTAGATTGTTTAACACAATATTATTTACATTTATTTAAAACAGTGGCTCAGTGTATACATTGGCACTCTCTGTCCTGTTGGTTTAACATGGATTTTGCAGAAGGGAAAAATAGCTTGTAATTAGGTAATTTTAAACTGTTCTAGCACATGTGGCTGGGCTGACTACATTTTGTGAGTTCTTTGCTTGATTTTTTTCAGCTTCTGCATTCTCTTTTTGCTATTGTTACACTATAAGTGGTAGCCAACTTCTTTAAATCCAAGAAGTATGATTTTATTTATTTTTATTTCTGTCTTCCCAATAGATGGATGTGTTAACAAAATCTAGGTTTGGGAAGTACCTCTTCGAGGATGCAGCTGATTGGGAGGACTACATGTTGAGTAGAATATGTGTGTGCTATAGCGAGAGGATTTGAAAATACAGCAGTTCATTTTCTTAATGCAGAAGCAAAAGAGCAGAACAAGCCTTCTTGTCCTGAATACTTTTCTATGTTTATCCAGCTTTTTTTTTTTTTAATAATCTATTGCATATGTTGAATGTGTTTCCTTCTTATTCTAAACTTATCCCAAGCAGCATTTGGAGGCTCAGTTAAGTAACTTAGAATTTCATAAATATTGTTTGAAACATGCATGTTGAAAAAGGCGGCTTCATCTTCATGGTTGAAATATTTGAAGTTGATCATTTGGGTATTAAAGGTCTTTAAAATGCCTTTAATTCTTTCTCTGGCAATAGATCAAATGCCTTAAAGTTGCAATTCTTCTAATTTAGAAAGTCAGCGAAACAAAATTGGAGTTTTGGCATTTTATTAATGTTAACAATGAAAATAAATGGGTGTCTCTTTGGCCTGCTTTACTGTAGAATGAGACTCATGAAAGCCACTGCAGTGTTTGAGTTTTCCAAGAAGTTGTGTAATGCTACTCTGTTTTGACTGTTTTATCTTACTCAGGTGACTAGAGTCATTTATCTAATGTCAAATGTCTGAAGTAACATTTGAAAAACTATTTCATGTGTCTCACAATTCATTTTACTCTGTAACAGTTTTTATCTTTCATTTGCCAAATAGAAAATGGATTTTGACACTGGAGAAACTATTTTAAACATTTTCTACGGTATCTTAATTTATGATGTCTCAGGTCATCTAGTGATGACAAATGTAATTATTCTCCTATGGCTAAACATGTGCAGGAGCCAAGGAATTTTTAGTGCTTTCATTTTGTATTCTACCACTATTTCACCAGCGCTTGCCCCACCCTCCCACAGTAAAGCCCATTTTTTGCTTGCCAGAAGACTGGATGATATGTTTTGTGTGAAATATATCATGCTTGTAATTGTTTCATCTCTGATTTATTTTCTAGCTTTTGCTTTTGTAAGCCAACTTCAGAGTCCTTTTCTCTTTATGCTTCCCTTGTACTCTAGTTTCAACACAGTGTACTTAGCTGTACACATCATGGTTTTCCTTTGTGAGAGTATGTTCCATATGGTGCCATCTGCTGTCCCTTTCTACCTTCAAGCCACAGAACAGCTTTAAATGTTAGCTGAATGGTACTTTTACCTGGGAAGTTAAGCAGTGTTGTCCTCTGTCTCATTATCTAATGTGCTGTGCTGGAGGACCCAGGGGTATCGTTTATGCTTTGGAAAACACATGGAAGATGATTCCACAGGTTCCTTTGAGAACCTCCAGAAAGCTGCTGTCGCTGATAAGATGGTGGTTCAGAGTGTTTTGAATAAAGACTGACTCTGAATATCTGAGGTACAACAAGGTGCTGCTGAGCTTGTCTTCACCAGTATAAAGTAGCCTTATTTGCATCTATTCAAGTGAAGTAGTTCTGAATTTCCCATCATCTGTTGGATATTTCCTGGGATAGTTTTCTGCTGTGTTAATGCGTTAAGGCAACTTGTAGAGTTCTGGTAAGCATAGGTGTCAGATCTGCAACTGCAGGCAGGGAGAAGAAAAGTCGCCTTTTCCAGTGGCAGTAAGCTATTCTATTGGCACATCTCGTACCCTGATCTTATCTTAAGTATCCATGAGTTCTCTGACCAACAGGCCATGGGTTATTGAGGGGTGAACGTAACAATAGTTTCTGCTAGTGTTCTTTTACCATGCTGTAACTGTTCAAAAGTTTGGCCAGAAATAAGACTTAAATAGTTATAGGGGATATTTGGGATCCCTTTTCTCAACAGGAAGGCTAACTCTAGTTTTCTAATTTAAATGTGCATTTGTGGTGAGAGTTGAGAGGGCATACAGTCTGGTGGGGATTGAAGCGTGAAAGGTCCTGGAACAGGCCAGTTTAATTCATGTCTGGAGAGCAAGGAGAGAGAAGATTTAGGATTATGTGACCTAATAACTGTCCCTTGAGAACTTCTGCTAGGCCGTTTCCAGCAGCTCTCACATATCCCCTGCATTACACCATATTCCAACCCCACCTGAATTGCAACCAAACCTCTTGCTCTAGTATCCTCATGGACAACCAGACGCTCATTTTGCCTTATCCTCTTTCATGTGGCAATGGGGGATGACGGAAAGGCATGGTACCTCAGGTCAATACTTGTGATTTAATAAAATGGCATTAGAAATGAAACTCATCCTTTTACTGTTACAAGAGAGAGGGGCTATAGCTTCCAAATTGTATATACCGTGGTAGTCAGCTGGTCAAAGAGGTGATTTGTTTTTGAAAGGACATGTCCCTGTGCATATGATGGAGGCAGTGTTTGGTGTAGTCTATGACTATAATAACACTTGTGATGGCTCCAAAGCATATGTGTGGAGACTGAGGAGAGAACTCATTGCAGTTTACAGCTTCCTCATGAGGGGAAGCGGGGGAAGGCACTGATCTCTTCTCTGTGGTGACCAGTGACAGGACCCAAGGGAATGGCCTGAAGTTCTGTCAGGGGACATTTAGGTTGAACATTAGAAAAAGTTTCTTCACCCAGAGGGTGTTTGGGCACTGGAATGGGCTCCCCAGGGATGTGGTCTCAGCACCAAGCCTGCCAGAGTTCAAGAAGCATCTGGATTATGCTCTCAGGCACATGATGTGACTCTTGGGGATGTGCAGGGCTAAAGGTTGGACTGGATGATCCTTGTGGTTCCTCTCCAACTCAGCATATTTTTTGTGTAATTGTAAGCCTAGCTCATCTTGTGTTCTACCACTTTCACATTTTAAGATAATTTCTAAAGTTGAATTGGATTTTACTAAAGTGACAAAGGAGCACAGTAAGATATTCAATAGTCACAATATAGTAAGACTAAGCAATACTAGAAATTCCGTCACATAATGAGAAAACAAACATGTAACTTTAATTTCACATTGTATGTGGCAGGAATTTAATATTCATTATATATACTGTCTTAAATGCTAAGCACTGTAGTCATTGCAGTACAATTAATCTTTAGCATTTCTTTGAATACCTAAAGAGGAAATAATGTTTTGTTATTGCACTTTTGTGTTTCTTGGGCATAGTCTTTAAAGAAACATTGGTAACCATTAAGTGCAATTCTTAACTGGTTGAATTAAATTAGTTGAAAACTTTGGTTTGTTTTTTGTAGGTTTTTTTGGTTGGTTGGTTGGGGGTTTTTTTAATGTAGATGTGCTTTAAACAGTATGAAAAATATAAAAACAGTGGATAACTGATTTTAAATTCTAATTGCCATACTTACATGAGAATAAATCAGATGTTGAAAGTGGATCAAGAATGCAAAATATGATTAGAAAGATAAGCTCCACTCTGTGTATTGTGGGGAAGAATGAAGGCCACTTTCTGTTTTCAGCTACTTTCCTGGTCTTTGTTTATTTCATTGGTGACATTCTGTTCCCCTGTCAATTTTCTCCAGTGTGGGTGTATATATAGTCACTTTGCAAACAGCTGGAACTTTTCCTGCCCTCAGCTGGAGGCCATCATCCCTTCTGTTGGACTGTATTAATAGATCATGCAGGTACTCTTAATCTGCTTCATAGAAAAATCAGTTGAAATAGTTGAGATCATAGAATCATTTAGGTTGGAAAAGACCTCTACGATCATTGAGTCCAACCATTAACCCAGCACTGCCAACTCCATCACTAAAACATGTCACTAAATTCCACATCTACACCTTTTTTAAATCCTTAAAGGATTGGTGAGTCAACTACTTCCCTGGGCAGCCTATTCTAATGCTTAATAACCCCTTCAGTGAAGAAATTTTTTTCATATACATAATGTAAACCTCCCCTGGCACAACTTGAGGCCATTTCCCCTTGTCCTGTCACTTGTTACCTGGGAGAAGAGACCAACCCCCCACTTCACTACAACCTCTTTTCAGGTAGGTCTAGAGTGCAATAAGGTTCCCCATGAGCTTTCTTTTCTCCTGGTAAACAATCACAGCTCCTTCAGCTGCTTCTGATCAGACTTGTGTCCCAGACCCTTCGTTAGCTTCATTGCCCTTCTCCGGACATGCTCTAGCACCTCAATGTCCTTCTTGTAGTGAGGGGCCCAAAATGGACGCAGCACTAGAGGTGCAGCCTCGTCAGAGCTGAGTACAGGGGGTCAATTGCTGCCCTGATCCTGCTGGCCACACTATTCCTCGTACAAACCAGGATGGCATTGGCCTTCTAGACCTCCTGGGCACACTGCTGGCTCATGTTCGGATGGCTGTCAACCAGCACCCCCAGGTCCTTTTCCACCAGACAGCTTTCCAGTCACTCTTACCCAGACCTGTAGCACTGCATTGGGGTTGTTGTGACCCAAGTGCAGGACCCAGCACTTCACCTTGTTGAGCATCATACACTTGGCCTCGGCCCATCAATCCAGCCTATCCAGATCCCTCTGTAGAGCCTTCCTGCCCTCTAGCAGGTCAACAGTCCCACCTAGCTGATGTCATCTGCAAACTGGCTGAGGGTGCAGTTGATCCCCTTATCTAGATCATTGATAAAGCTATTACACAGGACTGGCCCCAACACTGATCCCTGAGGAACACCACTTGTGACTGGCTACCAGTGGGATGTAACTCCATTCACCACGATTCTCTGGGCTTTGCCATCCAGTCAGTTTCTTCCCCAGTGAAGAGTGCAGCTGACCAAACTATGAGCAGCCAGTTTCTTCAGAAGAATGCCGTGGGAAACAGTGTCAAAGGCTTTATTGGAGTCCAGGTGGACAACATCCATAGCCTTTCTCCTCATCCACTCAGCAAGTCACCCTGTCATAGAAGAAGATCAGGTTGGGCAAGTGGGACCTGGCTTTCATAATGCCATCCTGCCTGGGCCTGATCCCCTATTTGTTGTCCTCTATTTGCTGATGGTTGTGCTCAAGACGATCTGCTCCATAACGTTCCCTGACATTGAGGTCAGCTGACAGGCCCGTAGTTCCCTGGATCCTCCTTCTGACCCTTCTTGTAGATGGGCATCACATTTGCTAACTTCCAGTCACCTGGGATCTCCCTGGTTTTCCAAGACTGCTGGGTAATGATTGAAAGCAGCTTGGTGAGCACTCTGCCAGCTTCCTCAGTACCCTTGGGTAGATCCCATGCAGCCCTATAGACTTGTGTGTGTTTCTAAGTGGTGTAGTAGGGTGTACTAGTAACCATTTCCCCTTAGATTATGGGGGCTTCTTTTTGCTCCCCATCCCAGTCTTTCCAGCTCAGGGGGCTGGTTATTCAAACAGCTGGTCTTACTCTTAAGGACTGAGGCAAAGAAGGCATTAGGCACCTCATTCTTTGTCGCTGTTTCCTCCTGCATCTAATAAAGATGGAGTTCTCCTTAGCCCTCCCCTTGCTGCTGATGTATTTATAGAAGCATTTTTTGTTGTCTTTTGCAGCACCTTGAAAGTGGTTTGCTTTTTAGCAGGGATTCAAGCTAATTTGTCCGATTTGCAAACAAAAGCACATTAGGAGTCCCTCTGCACTCCTTTTAGCTAGCAAAGGTTAGCTGAAGGATAACTGCCACAGTTAAATTTGCAAGCATGCAATTCAGTTCAAGTCATCCTAATACTGGGAATACCTTTCCCCTCCTCTTTCCCCCCCTTACCCATGCATTTTGGGCTGTATTCATGCCTTTTTCTTTTCAGCTTTATTTGATTAGAGCAGAATTAGATCTATCTCTAGGTTCCTGTAAACCCTGGTTGTATTGTTTGGTTTGTTCTGCAGGTAGGTCTATCTATTATGTACATACTCACAGGTAAAAATTGCCTGATCCCTGTTATATTCCTGGTGAATACAGTATTTGTGTCTGTTTATACCAGGTTATTGAAGGGTTAAGCAGAATTTCAGCAGACATATTTAATTTAGATAAAATTAGGTCTTTAACCTGTCTGGGGTTACTTACCAGGCAGAAATTGTTCAAGTTAGACTGTCTGTTCTGCTCTGATGATGCTTTGGATTATCCACTTTGAAACGTTAATTTTTATTTTCTCAACAGCCATTGTAGTAAAAAGTCAGTAAGTCAGTATTGCAACAAATGAAGCTCAACAGGTGCACTATGAGAGGTCCAGCTTCTTGAACTAAACATGGTCTACATATAGGAAGAACAAGTGACTTAAAGCATAGTCAGAGAATTCCGGCAACAGAGACCTAGTTGCAGGAGGAAAAGTAGTAGGTGCATTAAGAAACGTACTAAAGAGCAAATATTTGAGGATTTTTGGATGAAACGCCTTATTTTAACTTGCTAAACTGACTTAGACATGCAATCACAACACTCTACATACTTTGAATTTCTCTGAACTAAAAAACCCTGCGTTCCCATGATTTGTACAGAGTGGTTTGATATCTAATGTCTGATTCTGGCTGGACTTAACTCTTTGTCATGTTACACAGAAGTCCAGGTAACAGGCTGTTGGTTATTGAGGGGTGTACAAAATAATTTCTGCTAAAGCTCTTCTGTGGTGCTGTAACTGTTTTAAGTGTTCTGCCAGAAAGAAGATTGTCACTATTAGAGCATCATCTGTGATGTTGGGGATCTGGAGTCTTTGTAAGGGTCCTATTTACTTTTTACCTTGTCTTGTATTTTTCAGGGTAGAAGCAGTCTGCCAGGCCACCTTCAATCCAGACTGATTTCTTAAATTTCACTTAATGGGAAGTGATTGTGAAGTTGGTTCAACTGCATTTTGATGTAGGTAGTACTTCCTCAGTTGGCACTGCTTTGTAGCCTATAGGTGACTTTATTATGTAATAGCAATGAAGACTGTGCCACACACTCCCAAATAATTAAAATATATTTAAAGTACCTGTAATGAATAATAAATTTCCTTCGTTTTACTCTGTATTTCAGACTACTACAAAAAGTGGGATTCTCTTCCAGGGTCATACTAGTTTTTGCTACAGAGTAGAAGGTAGTATGTTTGAGGTCTGTTTAATAAGAGTCTACTATGGTTGTTTAGGTGTTACATGTTGCTTTTCTATACTAGAAGACTTGGGAGCTAGCTGTCCTTTGTTCCCAGTCACTTGTGAAGCAGTCATGTTTGCTTCATTCTTTTCTAGTATCAGATTTTTTACAGAAAGGATATTTTGCATCTTAAAATATATTGTTCAGCTCATTGCCTTTTTAATTCCTTCTTGTCAACGAGATCCTCATGTACCAGCCTTTAACTTAGAAGATCTTGAAGTTAAACTGCCTCCATCATGTAAGAAACAAGTACAGCACAAATCTGTTATATCTGGAAGAAACAGCTGTCTTGAATATTTTCTTGAATCTGGTGCAAAACCTTCAGAGTTGCAAGATACAAGGCTAATGTTCCACAGAGTAGCCCAATAGCACTCAGAAAGAAACAGACATAGCACTGTAGAGTTTGTGGTAGTTTATACTGTAGTGAGCAGAGAACTGATGCCTCTTGAGAAGCTGATGCTTCCAAAAGATGCAGGATGACTACTGCCATCATTATTGATGCTGGTTTGGACTGTAGTATCTGTAATAAAATGTATATCTGGTAGAACAGAAAATGAGCATTCTGTTTTCCCCTGTAGGAATTTCAGATGGGTCTGTTTGCATGTTATCTTTGAAATCTCTTGGATATTTTGACTATCCCAAGAAAAATGTCATCATTGCTTTCTTTTTAGGTCTAAAATGTTGTCAAATGTTATGAATGGCAGAATTCACTGGCAAAGTATACCTTTTAATATTGATAAAACTATGGCTTTTCCCTGTCTCAAGGCAAATTATTATGAATAGTTCAAAAGCAAGGCAGAAAAAGCATAACAGGCATCAGAGGAAGTGTCTGAAATTGCAGACAGATACACGCCCACTACAGTGATGATGGGAAGCGTATCGTGGCTTCACATGGTGATATATTGTGTGAAAAATACAAGTTGTGGTCATGAAATGCTTTAAAAAGCTTGCAGTTCTTTAGCAAAAATATCGGAGATGCCCTGGGTTCTCTGAAGAAGTTAGTGATGACTCTGTGCTCCCTGTAGAATTTCATATCATTAAGCTACTAGCAGCATGCAGTTCCTGATTTTAGCACTTGCTAAGCGTGACATCTTATTGCAGGCAGTGAAAATACCATGCCAAGCAGTGGCAGTCGGAATGCTGTAATCCCTCTTAAACACATTGAGGACATTCTGATATTCTTAATGGTAATTCTTAATGGTTATTCTATAACCATTCTGGTCTTCTTCAGGATTTCCACTGAGCATAGTTGAATGTTGCACCTGAAGAAATAGGTGCCTTGGTGATGTTTTTTTTCTCTGTATCCAGCTTTTTTTTCTGCCTTGGCTTTCTACTTACCCATCAGGAATCATTCTAATGGTATTGCAAAAAATACTTGGTATTAGTTGAGGCTTATCTCAGAACGCAAAGAGTAATTGCATATCCAAATATTGATATAAAAACATAAAGACTAAACAATTGAAAATTCCATATTTAACCCCTAAAAACATCAAAATTAGGATGCTATTAAACTCCACATCTGTCAAAACTTTTTTTTTTTCTTTCTGGTGGTCTTTACTTAATAATTGTCTTTCAGTCAGCTTTAGTAAGAACTGTGCAAACATGTTCCATGTCCCTTGTGAAAGACTGGGTAGAGTTACTTTGCTCATGACTCCTGAGTGTTTGTTGTCCAGTGAGGTGCAGAAGCTCCAGTTGAGCGTGTGGAATGGTAACAACTTCCACATAAAACCATGGTAGGTGTGTACCTAGACAAATTCCAGAAAAAAGATTTGTGGATACAAAAAGACTTAAATTATATATGAATGTGTTAATTAGGGACAATTCTTGCAGTGTGTGTTTGTATTAGATTTAGGACCTAATAAAACTGTTCCACTGGCATGAGGTTAAGTTAAAAAGAAAGGAACAAGATATTATTCTGAAATTAAATTGCCTGGTTGTTTTTCCATTTTGTAGAGATATGTCAGTTTTGACTCAGAAAAAATACTACCCTCCATCTCATGGATTTTTACACAGATAGAGCTCAGTGTATGTTTTCTCCATTATTACTGTGAGGTCTAATAGCTTGGGTTGGGGATATTAGGAAAGGCTCTTTACCTCTCATAAGTACTTTTGCCAGTAGGTATTGCCGCTGCAAAATTCTGATCTTGATTAGTTGAAAATGACTTAAATGTCCATACATACTTATCAAGGTCATAAACACAACACAAGAAAAGATTTTCCTGATGAGAAATACTGCTGTAGTGCCTTAAATTCATTATGTGATTGATGGGGTACTGTACTTCCACTTTAAAAACCTTATACAGAGCTCATTGTGGTAATTGCTTATTCGTAAATTCAGAGTTCAGAATAAGACTTGGAGGATGTTGTGCTCGTAGTGTAATACATAGGCGAGCAGGTGTTTTAAAATTTAATATGGAATACTGTATATAAGTTTCTTAGTTTCAATGGAAGCTACTGAAGTTTCTCATTAGATTTTCCATGAAGTGGTGTACTGAATAAATTCTTCCTTTGGATGTAAAGAATACGTCGGATATGGAGTCAATCCACAACTATCTTTTTCAAGAATATAGACTTACCATCTCTAATTAGATGCTGTATGGCAGAATTGATTCTGTAATCTACATATGCATTAAAAACTGACTCCTAGAATTGCTCAGATAGCTTGTAATGTTCACAGTTTGTATCATGTCATTTTTCTGAGTTTGCAGATGTGAAAATTTTGTGCATCTGCAGATGAAGACTTTTAGAGCGCAGAAGCTTTTATAATTGCAGGCTTAGAAAATTCTCAACAGATTCTGCTAGTAAGGAGATTACTTATTCTCAGATGGCTATAAAATGCTGGATAAAAAGTCTAGATGATGGGGCAATAATAGCATGAAATTGATTGGGGTTTAAACAGTCACCATTCCCAGAAGAAGCAGCGCACTGATCTTGTGCTCTGTTGGAATGGAGGGGTCAAATGAATTCCATTGCTGTCACTGTAATTTGCTTTAAGTGTTGTTACGATCTGGATGAAGTAACTGCATTGCTCTATGTGTGCTCTTATTTTCTATGTTTTTATTTTCTCAGTAGGCTAAATTTTATTTTAATATTCATCTTAAATAGTACTTTGTCAAGGAAATACTAAACTTAGAAATGTCAAAGCCTAAGGTGTCTCTTTATAAATATAGCAGTAATTGTTATTGTGAGGTGCCAGAGAATTCTGTAGCTCCTGGATAGAGTGAGTGCTGTGACTAGCATTAAGTAATCATCTTACAGTATTACCTTGTGTCATCAAAAAGATAGTTCATAGGATGGAATAAAAATCAAACCTAAGCATGAACAGATAGTTAAGATTATGTATTAAGAGTACACAGTATATAAGTGAAAACTTTACAGGCTTTACTTTGCAAGTTGCCTGGTTAAGCTTTCTAAATTAATGTTGCTACTAAAAAAAAAATTATGCCTCTGTTGAGTTACTTTGCTG
The DNA here is from genome assembly GCA_035221455.1 of Xenops minutus. Taxonomy (NCBI): domain Eukaryota; kingdom Metazoa; phylum Chordata; class Aves; order Passeriformes; family Furnariidae; genus Xenops; species Xenops minutus. The sequence goes on from JAWWEE010000074.1 coordinate 40,400,287, forward strand.
TTGCTACTTATACTCAGTTCTGCTTTGAAAATGAGACCTATATCTTTATTAACTTATCTCCAATTGGCTACTGAACCAACTAGTGTAGATACTTCCAGTAGTGGTACAGAATTAATTGTACCATACATAGAGTGCTTTTGTGAACACTAGAGCAATCCCCTCAAAGGTTCAAACTGCGATACCAGCCGAATTTGGTGGCTGGGACTTAGGAATGCTTGGTTATTCCTTACAAGCTTAACTTGGAGGACCAGACAGATGAAACTACAGACCTGACAGAACAAGGCAAGGAGAGCAGCAGAGCATCACTTTTACTCCTCGAATGTTAGCTAAAATAAGAAAAGTCAATGCTTACTAGTGCTAGGCAGGCCCGTAGCTGAATATTAGCAAGCGTGTATCTTCTTCACAACATGCGCTGAGAACTTGAGTATCTGTCTCAGTCTTTCTAGCTGAGTATTTAATTAGGCATGTGCTTTACATAATTTCATTCTTTATTCTTCTCAGGTCTGTCTCAAATTGACTTGCCTCAAAGGGATGAGGGAGGATAAAAAGGGAATCTTGGGAGATGGGTAAACTGTTCCCATACCTCAGGATCAGATGAGTGTGAGGGTTGAGGATGGGAGAAAAGGGATCCTTTACTTCATTTTGGTTCTGTCACGTAGTATTGCGTACTATTTATTTAGTCAATGTAACCAGCAGTCTGCTCCAGTGTCTCCTTGCATAAGGTGTAGCAGATCAGAAAGAAGACAGGATAAAACCCCTACATATCACCTATTCTTGCTGCTGCTGAAGGTGTAAGAACTGGGGCAGGCAGTGACACACAAGCCTGAAATGCAGCCTCTACCCAGCACTGCTGGTTCTTGTCTCCATTCGGATTCCTCCCTCAGTTGCAGCCCCTAAGTCTCCCAGATGTGGGTATAGGCAAAGGAAACAGTTTTTCTAATATTTTCCAGGGCTGGTTTACACACCCTGTGAAACGTATAGGTAGTTGCAGATATGGTGACAGCACTGCTGCAGAAATACAATACCTCTGTGCTGTATTTCAAGCACAGTTTGAGAAGTACCAAGGTAGTAAGAAGGTTGTGTGGCTGGCTTGCAGTGTGATACTGTGTTAGCAGCTATCTCCATTCTGGCAAAAAAGGAACCAGTTTCACACAGTTCAGGTTTGTCCCTAAAGAAGAGTGCTATGAAATGGGTCAGCAGTATCAAAGCATAATATTGGCATCATCATATGATTGTCAGACCGTACTGTTATCTGACGCATTACCCATTGCTGCCACTTAAACAGTGCCTGAAGCTGGCTTGGATATGCAGCATCACTCATCAAGCTTTTCCTGATGTGTGTTTCAGTTTATATTGACATTTTAACTAACTTTTGTTTCCAGTTTGCTTAGTGGGAGGTACAGTGGGCACTTCCTTTTTTTCTTTTTGTTTTTTTTTTTCTTTTAAGTCAAAGTGGAGTGCTGAATTAAGCTTCTAAATAATTTTTTAGATTTTTGTGTCCCAAAGGTTATTTCTGGTTCTCACTTATAGGTCTTCTCACAGTGAAAAATTAATGTACCTGTACTATTGCCAGTAACGTCTGCTATAAAGACATGCCCAGCTGTTTCTGCATGCTTTCATTTGTGGCAAAAGAAGCAATCGCTTTTTGAAAGAAGGGTTAATAGATCTGTATCTGTCTAGAAGTACATTAGGAGGGAAGATTAAATTCTTACCTCTGAAGTTGTAGAATTAAAGTGCTGTTATGTTGCATTTCGATTTTGAATTGTTCTTATTAAAGACTTAGTGGGATGCTGCCAAAGCACAAGCAGTTGTTCACATCCTTCTGAAGTTGGTTATGAAGCTTTACTGGTTCAAAACAGGAGGAGAATGTCAATGTGTATTCTTCTTGCCTATTTCATTTGTTTCACTAATCTTTTAATGCTCTTAAGAGTAAACATTAGTCATACTTTTGTAGCCTCTGTGAGTTTGAGTCATGATTTAAAAATTCGAAAGTAATCCGTGTTAGTAAACATCTGTCATGTCTCCTTTTTAAAGTTCTAGGATAACAGTTTTGGCTGAGTTTTCAGTGTGCTTTAAGTCCTGTCCGTAGCTGGCTGGATCTTATGTGTCCTGTGCAATGTGAAACTCCTTATTTGTTTCATACTGTACTGCAGGCACTTGGCACTAAACAAATTAGCAATAGACCTTGCTATACTAAGATAAGAGGCTAATTTCACAGGTACACCATTTCATAAATCACATTATAGTTGACAGTTCAGTACTGGAGAATTAATTAATATTTAGAAATCTAGTCAAATGGGAATAGTTGTAGGCTTATTAGAAACCAATGTCACATTGCTGTTTGAATCAAAGATTTCTAGGTCAGAATGACTGATGTTCATGTGAATTTTCTTATATAAACATGACTAATAACTCTTCAAGTCCACAGTTTTATCAGTTAATGTATCCTATATAACTGCTTATTTAGCATATAAGAGAGTGCTCCTGAAAACACTTCATTCTCTTTTTTTTACTTATTTTTAATGTCACTTTACTGATGCTGTGATAGGTCAGTCATTTGAAACAGGCAAATTTGCTGACATCTGAACTTGAATTTCAGTTCTTTTTGTTCTTTCACTGTGTAGATGAGGAAAGCTGCTTATGACCTCAGTGTCATTTTACTTCAGATATTAGACTTGTACTGATTAAACAGTTAGGAACTTGATGGGTTTTGCAGTCTTGAATGACATTAGCTTGTTTCTGTTGAATTTATTTAGTTCAAGGTAAACATGTAATATTTTGGGAATCCTAAATATGCAAAAGATTTTATGTAGTTTTAAAATCTATATTAGATAATGATAAACACACCTAAGCTTTTCTAGTCTTGAGCACTAGCAGTGTCTATGGAAGTCTTTTATGGTGGTTTGCTCATCTAACCTGTTGTCTGTTGTATTCCATTTAGCCATCTGAACTTCTACTTGACTAATGAATATAATCTTTAATACTTCTTTAACTAATGAATTTCACATTGTTAGCTGAATTCCATTGGAGTATCTATTAGAAAGGTTGGCTTTGTGGATATTGTTTATTTCAGAAGTTGCCTTCACCCAGGCTTTTCTAAGCCTAAACTTTCTCTGGAAAACTTCCTATTATTGATACTTGTAGCCCTTTAATTTGGCTTTTGAGTGAATGATCATGAAAGTGTTGCTGGTTTGGGGTAATGTGCACTGTAGTTCTTCTCACAGCCTGACACCTAATGTCAAGAATTAATGGACTTCTTAATGGTTGAAAAGTTTTGTTGTCAGAAGTTCAAGATACTTTGTGCCAAGAAAGTGAAAGATTAGTGCCTTAATGGCACTAATGTTTTCTGATGGTTTGTAGGCTGAACTGAAGGTATGCATGGGAGAGCTTTTGTTCCACAAGAAATTTTCTGCAGCAAAATATACAAACTTTGAAGATGAAACTTCATCTGCAGAGATGCTACATTGTATAGATTCTTATTTGATTGAAGGGAAGGGAATTGAAAGAAGGGAATATGCCATTAGTTTGATAGCGGGAATAAATAGGCTGATTCCTGTTGCCTATATTACATTAATCACCTCTCAATCTTACATGAAGTACAGCAGCAGCAAATGTACCACACAGCTGTCCTGTCTCAAAATGGGAGTCTTGCATTGATTCTTCCATGATCTTAATTGTATTTGAGAACTAGTAGCTTTAAAAAGGAATACCAAAAATTACCAGTCTTTTTCAGAATGATAGAAAACCTTTTAATGTTTACAAACACAAAAAATCCCACCAAAGACTGTAACATATAATCTGTGTATATACCCTGATTGCAGAAATGAAGAAAATACAGTCATTTGTAACTGAGAACTCAGTAGTTTACTTTAAAATGCTATGGATTTAGAGAGGACCATTGTACTTCTATACCAAATTAGATGCTAAAATTCTTGATTTTTATCTTACCACCTCATCTTTTCTTCTGTTTCTTTCTAGGTTTAACTATAGATCAACACATCATCTTGCATCTCATGGGTTTTATGAATTTTTAAATTGGTTTGATGAAAGAGCATGGTATCCACTAGGAAGAATAGTAGGTGGAACTGTAAGTATTGTAATGATAACTTAAAGATAACTTTGCAGTAAGCTTTTTGAACTTTTGACCCAATTTCTACATTGATAAAAGGAGAATGTTATTAAAATATGCTTTTAATTGTCAGATTGCTACAGACAGAATATCAAGATGTTTTTAATTTTTAGCTGCAGAAACTAAGAGTGTAAGTTAACATGCTTTAGTCTTTATCCAACAGCATACTGTGAACAAGAAATACAGAACATCCTTATGTATGAACTTCTAATAGTAATAATTAAGGGTGTTACTCTTGGAATTCTGGTTCATGAAATCAAAAAAGGAAAAATAATTTTTTAGATTTTTTCCAAAACTGTTTAGTAAATCCTTTAAGGTAGAGGTTTTAATCCAATGGTGTATGTTAGGTAGACTTCATGTATGTATGGAAAACAGTTAGGATTTTACTGGGAAAAGACCTTGTGAAGGTAAATCAGCATGGCCTGAAGCATCAGGCCTAGTTAAGATTGGCATTGAGGCAAGTTACAAGATGGGAAAGGTGCACAAAACAGTATTATCAAATCAGAATACAAGTATTGTTCATTGGAATGGCTTTAGTAACGCTTCAGTTACTAACACAGCCGTGTGTTTCTTAATGTGTCAAAGTTCATTAAAGCTTTTTAATTATAGCACATACCATTTAAAGGTATTAACAAGTATTTTTGTAACAGATCACCATTTGGTTTGGTATCTTAGAAGTACTTGGGACTCTTTATGTAACATATAAATGCATGTTTTCCATACTTGTCTTATATGAAGTACAACCTCTTTAGGAAAGAGAATTGAAATATATTCAGGGGAACATTCTGTCATCTGTTAATTTAATTTAATACAGTACCCTTCTTCGTTTTTGAAAGAAACTAAGGCAGGTGAAATACATATTAACTTTTCTAGTATGTATTGATTTTTCTAATGTTGATAAATGTGGGAGGGTAGAATTCCTATTAATAATATTTTAAAGTTCTCCAATATTCTGTGATGGGTTCAATAGATTTGTGTAAGTCTGTGCTATCTTTCCTGGAGGACATCTTAATTCAATTTTACACGACTTTATTTTAATCTTTCATATCCAAAGATGTCTCCAGATGTCTTACAAATATGTAATACTCAACTGACTGACCATCAACTTTTCAACTTTAAAAAAATTAAATGTTGTTGGTGCACATCTGCTTTCCCCATTGGTAGGTGAAAGAATGTCATGGCATGGTATATTTTGAAGGAAAATGGATAGGGCTGGGAAATTTTGGGTTGTTTCTTGTTGTCTTAGGCTATTGGGACTTTTTTCCTTAAAGCTGCTAGCTGGCTTGAAATTCTCTTGCAGACTTTAGCGTCTGCTTCTATACTTTAATGGCAAATTCTTTCATTATATGCTAAATGTCAAGCAAGGTAGGATATGACCTGTATGCTGCTTATTCATTTGCAAAATAGATTATATGTTGTTGTTAGCATTTGGATAAAATTTAAAGAACCTCTTGTATTTAATGGTATTGTCAAAACATGATTGAAGTAGCATTAAAATAATTCTATTAACTTATGCTAATTTTCACCGCTTATATCAGCTAAAGAAATTACTGTTTCATTGCAAATTATATGTAAACAAGCCTACCACAATAGTTTTTTTGCAATACCCTAATGTTTTGGTTTGTTCTGTTTCTCTCTCCTTGTAGGTATATCCAGGACTGATGGTGACAGCAGGCCTTATACATTGGATTTTAAATATGCTTAACGTGACAGTCCATATAAGAGATGTGTGTGTGTTTCTAGCTCCGGTTTTTAGCGGCCTTACAGCTATTTCTACTTTCCTGCTCACCAGAGAACTGTGGAACCAGGGAGCAGGGCTTTTAGCTGCCTGTTTTATTGCCATAGTTCCAGGTTACATATCCCGATCAGTAGCAGGATCGTTTGACAATGAAGGCATAGCTATTTTTGCACTGCAGTTCACATACTATTTATGGGTGAGTAATTGCTGAGTCTTTTGCTTTGGAAAGGTTTTTTGGTTCCTCCTCCAACCAAGTGACTGATTTTTCTTAGAATCCATTGAATTCTTATTTTCCTCCCTCTCATCCCTCTTCCCCTTGGCTCTTGATCAGGCAAGTACTGGGAAGTCACATGATCTGAGCCACTCTATAATCATGCTCTTCAGTTCACTATGTAAAAGTACTGTTCCACTGAAGTATGTGTATCCTATAGTAGTAATAAAAATGATGATGAGTCTATAAATTTAAAGCAAACAGAGGGGTTGTTTGTTTTTCAGTTTGGAGGTATTAGAATTATGTGTGCATTAAACTTCAGCCTCCTTATACAGCTGGTGAAAAGCAGTAGACTGACTATGGAGTGCTTTGAATTGTCTTCGGGAGAAGCTTTTGCCTGTGTGGAGCGTCTGGGCTTTGACTTAAATATCCAAATTAAGTACTCAGAGCTGTCTACAGCAAGATATTAATGTTACTTACATGCTTTAAAAGAAAATAGCAAGCAGGCTAATTGAAAGGCATAAGACTAAAACAGCTTGTCTGTCACTCCTTAATCTGTATGTAGAATTTCGTCTGTAATGTACTTTTGCATGAAGGAGTTTAGGCAAGCTGGAGGTTTTCTGGATTGTTGAATCTACTTTGGAAATAACACAAAGAGCATAACTATACTGTTAATTCCGCATAGACACTGTAGAATACTGTCCCTTGTGTGTTCCTGGAATGCTTATGCTTTTCATTTTGAGTGTCTCCACATAAGGACATGGTCATTACACCTTTTCTCATAATTTTGTATTCACAGATATTTTTAGAATGTTTCAAACTTGGGATATAGTTGGTAAGAATACAATGGAGGGGAATTGAAATATTTCATGACTGAGTGACTGGTATTGTTGAAATGCAGGTTTTTTTAAAATCTGGTCATAGAATAAGCTGCAGCTGTAAAGAAGCTGCAGCTGTAAAGGTGTACTGTGTTTGATAACAATAGAATCAACCCACAGTGTTATTTTAGAGTAACTGAGACACAGTAGCAGTTCTCAGTTATTAGGAAATTCATATTTTACTTAACTGCATATGCAGTAATATTTCCTGAACTCCTGTGGAATTATGTGTGAATCAAATATATTTTACAGAAAACTTTCTAGCTATATTTGATGTCTGTTCTTCATTCCTATTTTACCACACCACAGTCACCACTATCAGTTGTAGAGAAATTCATACTCCTGGGACAGTTTATGGATCCTGCTAAACTTTTAGTAGTATCTGGATGCTCTCATTAACTTTAAGTGAGTTTTTCAAGATTATGGAATAGCTCTTATATCTATATTTGCAGAGTTGAGTTGGATGCAGTCACAGTAAGGCACAGATAGTGAACACTTAGAATGCTGAAGTGGTCTAATGTCTCAGAGAAAGTAGCACCGAGGCATTGCAACTGCCTTTCTACCTCAGGTCATGAAGCAGAGAGTTGGGTTGTATGCTGCCTCTACCTTTGCTGGAGAAACAGATTTAAGCTCCTTTTGTGTGTGAAAGCATTGCATTTGTGTTACGATTTTAAGGACAACAGTTCAGAAGCACACAAATATAACTTGATGCGGGTTAAAGAAGTTCTCTTGACAGTTGTTTTGGAATTAAATTTTGGAATATTGTCCAGTATTTGTCATTCATAAATATTTGATTCTTTTTTCAGGTGAAGTCTGTGAAAACTGGGTCTGTATTTTGGACAATCTGCTGCTGTCTATCCTACTTTTACATGGTAAAACTTATATATATATAATAGCTAAACTATTTGAGTAGGGCTTACGTAATCCATATATTGACAAAGAACAGAAGAATATTTTAATCTTTGTTGGAATCGTAATAATTGTTGCTTCATATTGCTGTTAAAACCTTAAGTATGACTAAAAGACATATTAAATAAATTGAAAGTATTTAAATAAAGGCAAAACAATTTTTTTGAAAAATATTAAAGTATAACTTATAAATGTTTCTTATGCTGTGAATAGCTAGTCTGATTCAGTTGGATTTTTATTTGGGTACATATAGGCTAAGGTATAATTTTAGTATATGTTCATGTGTCATTATTACTGAAATGAAATAATAGCATATTTAGACTATAGGAACAAAGTTATATTTTTATAACTTTGAAAACTATTTCTTTGGGTATAATTATGCCATAAAGCTTACCACCAGAGTGAATGATTTCAATGTCATAATAAATGATCATAAATACCCTTTTCATTCTTAATCTGTGAAAATGGAGGCTATTGCAGAGATGTTCCTAAGGGCTAACAGAGAGGAAAAACAGTAGTAAAACTGAGGAGATAAGACTAATGGAAAAATGGAGGGAATTGGTTTTCCCCCTCCTCCCTCTTGTGAAACCTTAGACTTGAAGAATTTTCTTGTATGAATCAGTCAAAGGTCCTTTTTCTATGTGGCTGTATGAAAATAAATTATCCTCAAAATAGCCAGTGGTGGGACCACCAGGCTAATTGCTTGATGACAATTAAGATTGAGGCCTCAAATACTGCTTTTCTACTATCAGGTAACTAGGTTTGCAAGAAAAAGGAACTTTCAGACTGTTTTATGTGCCTTAAAGTACAAGGTTAATTCAAAGGTTGTCTGGATGCTGCCTGGTTTTCCTCTGGCTTTAATGTGCATTTGGTTTCCTGGGAGACTTTTGCTGTTAATAGGAAGTAATAGCCATGTGTTTGTCACCAAAGAGGATAGGATAGCTATTTCTTGTTAAGAGTACATTTATTTCATCCCCTATTTCTCCTCCATTTGCCCAAGTCATGAAATAAACAGCCACTTCTCTATAAACAGCATTGCTGTTCATATAGCATTACAGTGAAGAGATCCTGTAGGTTTGGTATGTGCTTTAGTGCTGTACAAAAGCAGGCAAGTAACGTTCTTCAATTGTTATATTTATATGCCATAGTCTTTCCTATATTGTGCCAGTGTATTGGCAAGATTCTCTAAAATTGCTCTTCATAACCATACAGATAACAAATACAGTATTTTCACAGTTCTACTGCTGAAAAAGATCATACAGTAACAAGTTTTTACTGCCTTGGTCTGTGGGACTGTGTGAGAGGGAGAGGATGTGATCTATTGTGTGCATGGTGAGAGAACTCACGGAATCAATGTCATCATGACATTCAGTCCTTGAGTGTAAAAGTGGGTTTTTGTATTTGCTTTTCTAGTGCTATTGGCTCGTGAAAGGTTAAGATTTGGCAATAGCTTAGCCTCAAATCTCAGTAATTAGATGATAGAATTTTACTGCTTACAGAGTGCACCTGCTTCATCCCAAGTAGGTGATGGCTTTCTATATATTGTATTTCCCTTTTGGAAGGATTTTTAAGATGCCCCTCTAGACATTTTGTATAAGTAAATTTTTAGGACAAAGCATAACTCTACTATTTGTTATATAGTAATAGTTTGTTCTTCTCTGATGGAATTAGTTGTTTGCAATGTAAGAAGTTAAATCACAATTTTCAGGTAGTAAGAGTCAGTCCTTGCATGGGAAGTTTGGGGAACAGCTTCTTGAAAGGTGCATGAACTGACAAATCTTTCTTGATCACTAAATCTGCTTAAAATATAATACCTCATTTACTGTGGTATTTTGACTCCTATCATTGCTTTCAATATAGGGTTTTTTTCCTTACAATTATATTTTTAGCATTTATTTTACTTCAACAACTTCTGCTCATACACTTTTTAATGATGAGGAGGTAAAATGAAACAAAGCTGTACTTTGAAGCGATCCTTGTAGTGGTAATATTATGTTTCCATTCCTTTTGCCAATCTTATGAGGATGCCTCAGTTTTGTTTGAAAAGTTTCAAAGTATATCCCATTCAGTATAATCTTCAGTGCTTACATTTTGTTTAATATTTTGATAATGAAAGACTGCAGGTCTCTGGTCCATACAAACTGTTTGCCATCTGCTTCATTCAAACCTTTCCTTAAATATGAGTGTTCCAACTGCACATTTGTACTTTCTCTAGTCTTTCTTACATGTCTTTATATTTTCTCCCATTAAAAAATTTGCCTGTGTAAATCATGATACTTCAGGTTAGTAATTTGGCGATAGTTTCTAAAAAACTTGGATGATTTCTATTCTAATTGTTTCACACTGTCTGAATGGGTTACCACAAATTTTGAAATGCTGGGTTTTGTAGTATTAGCGTCAAAAAACAATAATGCTTGGTGTCATCCTTATTTTAGACTCTCTTCTATAAAACATAGTAATTTGGGTTTCTTTATGGGTTCTAGGGCTTTAAAAATATCTACATGAATCTAAACCCTAAAGTACAATTTAAGTGAAACCCACATTAGCTCCTGCATTCTAAAAATGAAGATCTAGGGTAGGCATGGTGCATATGGGAGAAGTCCAGACTGTAATTTGATGAGAAGACGCGTTAAAATACAGACTGTCTAGTCAATGTTAGCCCTTCTAAATACGTTAGAGATTGAAATAACACATTGTAATGATAGCTTATTAAATCCTTATCTAAACCAGCAATCGGTTAATAAGATTGTAGTGTTTCAGTCTAAGTACACCGTAGCAGTCCTTCTCAAGCTCTTGTTGCCACAGATTTGCAATATCCGTGATACTGTTGTACACCATTCCACAGTGCTCAGTCCTGCTTTCATGTGCATCCTCACACTTGATTTTTTGGTTTCCTTACACTGCAGCCTGCACTGGCTGCTCCGCTCCAGGGGTTCTGCTCCTGGAGGTGTACCTTGCTCCTTTCTCTTCTTTGCCTGGAGATGGTGTTCCCTGTCCTCAGCAAAAAGTGCAGAGCATGGTGCTACATTTGTGTGCCAAAAGAAAATTTTGGATGCTGCATGGGATCATAGAATATCCTGAGTTGAAAGGGACCCACAAGTATCATCAAAGTTCAACTTGTGTCCCTAAGGACCCTGCTGCTGCCTTGTGCTGCAGCCTTCATCAGGAGGAAAAGCCCACAGCATCCCATTCTTGCTTGCAAGTATGACCAGATTAGGTTGGAAGGAGGAGATCCAGGAAGGATGATCTTGAAAATCCATCAGCCCATTTCAAAAGCCTTTGGTATATGGGCTTTCTTTGATAATAAATATTGAGAAGGATTCTGGTGGTATTACTAGTAGTGCTAACTGCTTGTCTAGGTGGGATTTGTGTTTTCTTGTTAGAGCATCAGAATGTATAAATCCAGCATTGGCTATCCTAAGAATTTGCAGATAATTTCACATCTAATTTCCTATTCCATTTGTCATAGGTCTCTGCATGGGGTGGTTATGTTTTTATCATCAATCTTATTCCACTGCATGTGTTTGTTCTGTTGCTGATGCAGAGATACAGCAGGAGGGTCTACATTGGTAAGTTTTGTTCATTGAACATTCATTGTTAAATGCTTAAACATGAGATATGACATTAATTGTACTGATGTGTTTTGTATCAAGGGGGTATTAAGTAATTGCATTTCAGATTGAACCATCTTAATTTGATTATTGATTATAGTCAGTTATTTTTACAACATGGAAATAAGGAATTAAAACATACACTTCTGAAATTTTGTATATGTAGCTGCTAATTGATTTTTCTAGTGCATGGGGGAAAAATGGGTGGTTTGCTACAGAAGAATTTTTTAAATATATTTTAAATATGTATTATGTGTGTGCCTTTCATAATGTTTCATATTTTTGTCTTTTCCTAGTATGCAAAACAGTTGGTATTTTTAAAAGTTGTACAGCAGAAATTATGAAAAAATATAGTAAAAGACATGGGAAATTTTAAGCAGCCATGTATGTTTTATGTAACTGAGACCAGGAGTGGACAGTAAGAATCACTCCACTCCATGTGAATCCTTAAAATTTTATTAGATTAGTCAGCCTTCCTTCCAGTTTCAGGAATGTGTGAATAGGAATCTTAGGATAGTAACTTTTTAATTTATTTGCCTGACATTTAAATACTCTGTAAACTGTTTTTACAGACTTTTTACCAATAAAATCAGTTGGCCATGATACAGGTGTGTGAATGAAATAATTAGTAAGCAATTCAGGTATTCAAAGGTTTATAAGTTGGTTTCACATTAAAAATATTCTTGCTTTTACAATAGGTAGTTTGAGAACATAATACGAGCTGAAGTGGAATAAGAAGGCATTTCATATTTGCAAATATATTTTCATTACTCATTTTAATACGGTTTCATCTTTCTATTTTTAATTATTTTAATGCCTTCTTTAGTGCCTGCTAAAGAAATTACTTTATTTACATGTATAGATGAACCATTATATGCTTCAATAATTACTCAGTTTATTGAAGTCCAGTTTTGAATTTTTGTTACCAAAACTATAAATGTTGGATTAATATTTCTTTGTTATCCTATTTGTGTAATTGCGAGTTCTCAATTACAATTCTTCAAAAAAAAAAGGAAAGAAAAAGCTCTAACCCACTTTTAATTTTTAATGTTTATATTACTTTACTTCTTCATTAACTACTTCTTCATAACTTTAGGGGAAAGTAATTTATCTCATTTTGCTTTTAAAATTGTTTTATTGAATATTTTCATTTTCCAATTTCTATGAGTTATGCAAGAGAAAATTAAATCAACTAATTATAAAATCCCGAAGCAATGTGGTAGCCAGAAATAATGAGGAATGAGTACTCTTGCTTCTTCAGCTTTCAGTGAACTAGTCTTTGAGCTTGTGTGGGAAGAACAGTCCTGCAGGTTCCTATGAATTGAAGGGGGTTGTTTTGGCAGATGTTTGTTTTGCAAATAGCTACAGTGTTTTGAGATGTTATTGCCCCTCAGCAGTGAGGGATATCTGCTGCCAGGGAGCTGTCAGAAAAAAATGTGATCGCTGCTCTGCTCTTTGGTTGCAACTGCTGCCTTAATTTAAGCTTTCATGGGAAGCCTTAGAAAAGTCTGTATGACTCTCATTACTATGTCATTTCTAGGTTTGTTTAACAGGATGTTTTTGTAAAACAGGTAAGAATGTTCAAGCACTTCTGAGAGGAAATTCAAGTGTGCTTCACTTCCAAACTATTCAGATAGGGAGAAGAGTTTACAAAAGCTCATTGAAATAGGGAGAATAAAGATATTTTGGGAGTTCCTGTGAAATGCAACTGCTAGCGTGCCTACAGCAGTCTCATAATTCTTAAAAAACTACTAATGTACAGCTCAAACTTTTGTGAAATACTGTCAGCTAACAGTAGCTAGTAAAATCTGCATCTATTTTACTATTATTGAGAATTTTGGGGGTTGTAATCTCTAGATCAGTTGCTGAAGTTTATTTTAAACTAGTGTGAGTCATTTTGCAGAGGCTGTTTTACGTTTAATCAAACGTAGTAACATAAATGTGGAGAACAATATTTGGCAGCACCAAGTTTTAAAAAATAATTATGCTTTCCTGGTATATGTGTTTCATACACCAAAGAAAAGGTTAATGGGCCGTGATCTAATATGCCTGGGAGTGTAATTCAGAACCATTTAATGAGTAAAAATTTCCTAGAATGTGAGGTTTTTGCCAATTTTAAAATATTTTAGGACTTGCAGGCAGATGACTTTATCAGCCAGATAGCTTCTGTGACCTACTTGGCATCAGTGGTGATGATGCTACTGACATTTGAAAGTTCAGGCTGTGCTTTTATTTTTTTCATCTTGACAGTGGTCAGTACCTTTCATTCAGATTCTACTAGTTCAATCATGACAAACAAGTGCTTACAATTCCAATGTATTGGTAGCACTTGTAGAAGTGAATAACCTCTTTATACAAATAGAGTGACCATTGATACTATTTTCTGTTATTGTACTTACAGTTTTTCTTTAAGTCATGCTTACACACTTGAGAGGCTGGGTAATTTTCACTTCAATTTGATTTTTTTTCTCTACTATTTTTTAAAGCCCTGTATACTTATCAGAATGTTTAATAACAAAACACTTGAGCATCTTCCAGAATGTATAACTTAATTTCAGTAATTGTTCTTTGTCTTGGGTTTTGTCAACAGGCATATATTTGTATCAACTACTTCAGTATTCTCAAACTTCAGATTACAAGTGTTTATTTCTAGTGATTGTAAACCATTAATTGAAAGTAAACATATGTGGGCAAGTATATGCTCATATCTCTGGAGAGGCTTTTCAGTAGGTCCTTCCTGCATTTGTGGTGTATGGCAACTTAAAGGGTTTGTAAAATGAGTTTACCCACAGTGGGTCAGAATGTTTTTGTTCTGGACTAGGTCAAAGTTTATAGCCATGAGAGTAGCTTTCAGGAATCAAAATTAATTTCTTTTTGCAAAAACTGTCCAAACAGTAGACTATGAAGGAACACAGAAAGTACGTGATGATACATCACCTTGATGTTTCTAAGCTCCTAGAAAAATTGTGTTGTTTTGTTAATTACCTTTTTTTATCTTTTCAATACCAGGTTCTGGTAAAAAGCGGGAGTAAGGGATTGGGGTGGGGTGGGCAGAGCATGTGGAAAACAAAGCAATTGCAGGACTGGACTTAAAAATGATGACTTACAGTGGTCTAACAAATGTGAAATGTAGTGATTTATGCCAATCATTGAATTTCCACAGGATGGCAGTGTTGTAACAGTTGCTTGGTACAGTAAATGATTTATGTTGTAGTGAATTCTTCAAAAATTGAGCTTCCTACAGGAAAAAAATATATTTCAGCGGCATAAGAGGGCATAAATCAGTGGATAGGCCCAGTCGTACAGTCCAGGTGCATGAAAGAAGACACCAAGTGTTTGGAAATACCATCACTGCCCCTCCTGAATGTTTTGGAACACTTACAGTGCCCTGGGAGCATGATCTCCCAGGGAGACCACACAGGGGCTGTGGGAACCATTCCACTGGTCAGTGATACCCTCCCCAAAGCTGATCTCATGCAGGTTAGTAAAGGATTGCATGAGAACAGGGATCTCTTCGTAAGATCTAGGCCTTAACAGAGTCAGTGGTTTAAGATTTGTAGGAGTGTTTAAAGATCTGGAAGGTGTATTATTGCTGTTTGCCACTGAAGGAACAGGACCATTTGGACTTTAATTGGCTGGTTACTTCAAATGGAATCAGACTCAGGACTGTTCAGAGTTAGTATTTTTCTTCCCTTCCCATCTCCTCTTGACCCTGTAATACTGAGGACCAAAACCCCTTTCAAAATAAAGTATATGAATGGTAGTGCATATGTAGTAATAATTCATGTTTTTAATACTCATTAATTATGTTCTTGTCCCCACTTTCTGGAGCACTATAAGCCCCCATGGTTGATACAGATCTATCAATACATACGCTTAATATTAATTTTTAATTCTATTACTTTTCAGTTTCTTGGCATCCCTCTACTCGTGTTAAAAAAAGAACAAGTGTACCTCTTTGCATTTTCTAAATAGGTAGTAGACTCTTAAATGTTTTGCTTTTTTGAGGTTTGGTCCCTTCAATTTCTCCTCATATAGAAAGATGCTTTTGACACTTGTTATGAGAGAGTCTTTCCCCAGCCATGACCCTCGAAAACAGGATGGGAAGAGAAAAGTATTTCCAAGCTGGAACATCCTAGGTAATGGCTTATTTCCCGAGGAGGAGGAGGAAAAACAGTGCAGTTAAGCACAACAGTAGTCTGGTACTTCCTCTAAATGGATACAATAGATAAGTTTATTCTAGTCAAAGGAGGAAAAAAGTAATTAGGATGGCTGAAATATTTAGAATGATACAGTTCTGTTTCAGTGTCACTGAAGTTAACGAGAGAGATGGACTTTACTATGGAACCAATGCACTGAAGTTAACGAGAGAGATGGACTTTACTATGGAACCAATGCTTTTTCAAACATGTATTAATTTTACTCCCACCTTTCTCTTCTTCCTCTCGTTTTTCTTTCCTAGCATATAGCACTTTCTACATTGTTGGGTTAATATTATCGATGCAGATACCTTTTGTGGGATTTCAGCCCATTAGAACAAGTGAACACATGGCAGCTGCAGGTAAGAAAATTAAGCTTCTGCTTCCAAGAGACTTCTTAGCACAAGAAAACCTCAAACCCTTGTGGCTTTGTTTCCTTGTATTAGAAAGAACACATGCTAAAACCCAACTTGTTTAAGAAAAAGAGGCACAATTTAGTGTCTGTAGGGAAGTTTCTTTCTAATTGACACATTATTCTCTTTTTGTGTGAGCTAATGGAGGTAAAATGCCTCCATAACTCTGGATCAATTAGCATTCTGACAAGCACGCACTTTACACATTGATAATCTCTCCTGTTTTGCAATACAGTGTTGCCTTCAAGCATTATACAATTGAAACATTCCTTACTGGCAACACACAATTTTTACTGAGCAATTTGGTTTTAGAATTGATAGTCTTCTGTAATTTTTCAAAGTGGGTTATATACAAATGACTTAAATTACTAATCAGAAGGCTGACTTTTAAATAACTGATGTTATATATTGTTTGGGGTTTTTTTAAATTTATGTTGATTTTTCAGTAGTTGCTGACAGTCAGCTTGATTTCTTGACAGCAATAACCTCTGCTAACATTTGAGTTTAATTGCATGTGCTGTTTGTGCAGTGCAGTTTAGTTTGTTCGATTCCTTGGGGTTTTTTCTTATGTGTCATCGCTTATCAAAATGTATTTGGGACAACGATGGGAATATCATTAAAATTTAACATAGAAATACTTTTAAGATTGGTGCTTTTTTCAACAATCTGAGTATAATGGAAGATGAAAAAATTATCAAACCACATTTTGTTTCTGAAGAATTTTACATTTATTGAGTAGAATTTGTGTCTTTCTTTAGGAGTTCAGAACTAGTGAATTTCATTATGCACCTCAAATGTGTTGTTAATTTGAAGAAAGACCATATAGCTGAGTTTATTTTATTCTTCTGTCAGCTACTAGTGAATTTTCACTTTTGAATGGACTCATCACTGGCTTGATCTGATTGAAATGAATAACAGAATAATTGTGCCCGAGTTCTGCGTTTAATATTCAACTCTGAACAGCCTTTCGAGGGTGTGGGGTGCTTTACCAGTGACTTCTGGTGTTTTCAACACTAGTATAATTCAGTTGTCTGCATCACTTAATACTTGTTTAGTTTGATTTTTTTTTTTTAATAAAATCCTCCTGTGTTGTTCAGTAGCATAATTTCCATATATTTTTATATTAGTCTTGTTTATGTGTTGCCTGGGGTCTGTGTCTTAATTTTTCACTGTATCTAGGTTTGTTAACCTGTATTTTTGTCACAACCAATGCAATCTGGTTTTCAGGTGATTCTCTCCTTTACCCCAATTTAATTTGGTAGCAAACAAGGCAGCATTGGAGGCTAACAGAGGATATTTGAGCTCTTGAGATAATTAGGAAATAAGTTTTGGGAGAGTATATTCTCACACTGGAAGTTTCTGTCTTTGCAAGAAAGTGTCATCCCTGTTAAGTATTAAAGGCTATTTGTAAGAAATTGATTTTATACTAGTTTCTAGATGTTCGGGTGTACCTTATGCTTACTTTTCTAATTCAAATATGACCAAAGGATGTTGGCTGCTTTAACAGCTGTTACTGCTTTTGTGTGTTTAAACTGCTTTTGTGTGTTTCTTCTCTTTTTAGGTGTTTTTGCACTGTTGCAGGCATATGCGTTTTTACAGTATCTGAGAGACAGATTAACAAAGCAAGAATTTCAGACACTGTTCTTCTTGGGTGTCTCACTAGCTGCTGGTACTGTATTCCTGAGTGTCATCTATTTAACATACACAGGTAAATAAATGTGAAACAAGTTTGCCTTTAGAGCAGGTAAACCAGATTGTCAACATTTGGTTTAGCCTAAAGTAGTTGTTGGCAATGCCACAGCAAACCAGTGCTCATGTTACTATATGTTTCTTTATGTTGGAATTCTTTGTGCCTTCTGGGCTGCAGAGAAAAGGGAAAAAAAACCCCAATGTTGTAGCATGTCTATATTTCGGGCTTATGTACAATGCACATAACGGTGAGAGCAGTCAGAGTGGGTGAGGAACTATAGCCAGAGAGTATTATGAAGATACATATAGCTAATCTGTTCTGGATAGGTCAAGGTCAAATTGCTTCCTTTCTGAAATACTTGAGTCGGTTTCCTGTATGACTGGAATTAATCTCTGAATTCTGTTTTAATTCTGTGGTTCAGCCTCCAGTCTTCAAGGCAGCTCCACCTAATCTCACAAGAACAAGCTTGTCTTTGCTTGGTTGCCATCCTCAGAGGCCTCACTGCAGCCTTCTGATTCCATGACACACTTCCTTTGGTGATCTGATACCATACTTGCTTCCCCTGATGAAGAAAAGGAGTCCTATTTTCCTAGCTAAATATGTTACCCATGCTAAAATTGACTTCTGCTTGGTTTAAATTGCACGATCTTAATATTATACCTCAAATACAGTTCTGCTTTGTCAGTTTTATTTTTAAAACAAAGGGGGGGAAAGAAAAAACAAACAAACAGAAACCAAACAAAAAACCACCAACAAAAAGTTTTCTGACTGGCATATCAAAACAAAATTTGGTTTCTAATCTCAGTGTGAAGCAAAATATGTATTCTGTTGAATTCTTAGGAAGTGTTGACTTTATCTTCTAAAATCCACTGATCAGTATCACTGCTTCATCACCTGGAACAAGCCTTGTTCCCTCCGCTTCTGATGTGCCGTGCAATCTGGGCTTCTGACCACTCACAACACTCTCATCCCTCTGTTTTCTTAATAATCCTCTTGCCCACAACTGGACCCTATATCCCCAGGGCAGCAACTGGAGAAGGGGCTTCAGGTTTTGGGTTGAAGTCCTGCCTCCCCTAAGGCATGTCAGCCACTCTTTTCAATTCAGCACAGTTCATTTTGGCCTCTGGGATATATTTACTCTTTACTAGCCACCAGCTGGATCCCTATCCACTGAATACTACTTTGAGCTTGTCAGGATACCCAGTTTTGATCCAGTCAAATGGCCCATGGTTCAGCCTATTCTTCAGCTATGAATGAGATATGAGGAAAATGGTTCAAGAAGCACGGAATAATGTATTTCAGGAGGCTGTGCTCCTTGAACTTTTCAGTGACTCAGGTTACTGGCCTGTGGCTTCCCACACAGAACTTCCTGCCTTGGCTAGAGGTGTAGCATTAGCCATTTCCCAGGTGCCTTTATCACCCAGATGAAGATGCTGGGTAACTATCATGTGGGCCAACTCATTCAGCACCCTCAGGTGGATGCTGTCAGACCTCATGTCATGGATATATCCAGAGAAGATCATAACTAGTAATTCCCTTCTGCTGGCAGCTCCTTCATGTGCGTGCAGTGGATTGGGAGAAAGCTGTACATCTGAAGACTGAAGGGAAAAATGTCTTGTCATAAAACATTAACCACAGTGTTTGAATGTCTAAAGTAAACTCTTCAGTCAGATTATACTAGGTTTAAGTATCAGATAGAGGGAAGACTTCCTGAATCATGCACAAAGACTTGGGTAATAAATAAAAGGATAAGCTGGATATGAGTCAGCAGTGCCCTGGCAGCCTGGAGGGCCAGCTCTGTCCTGGGGGGCATCAGGCAAAGCATCACCAGCCAAGGGAGGTGATTGTTCCATTCTACTCTGCACTGGTGCAGCCTCACCTTGAATAATGTGGGCAGTTTTGGGCACCACAATATAAAAAAGACATTAATCTATTAGAGAGCATCCAAAGGAGGGCCATGAGGATGGCGCAGGCTCTGGAGGGGAAGCCGTATGAGGAGCAGCTGAGGTAATTTTGTTTATTCAGCTTGGAGAAGAGGAGACTGAAGGGAGACCTCATTGCAGTTACAACTTCCTCACAGGAGGAAGCAGAGGGGCAAGTACCAATCTCTTCTGGTTTTTCACCCAGAGGGTGGGTTGGGCACTGGAACAGGCTCCCCAGGGAAGTAGTCACAGCACCAAGCCTGTTAGAATTCAGGAAGCATTTGGACAATGTTCTCAGGCATGTGGTGTGATTCTTGGGGTTGTCCTGTGCAGGCCCAGGGGTTGGACTTGATGATCATGATGAGTCCCTTCCAACTGAGCATATTGTATTCCATGATTCTAATATTTAATATTGTATTCATTACCTAATATAATAATAAATTTAATTTTTATTATAACAATAAAAACAATAATAATAATAGTAAAATATTTTCCTAATATTTTATCTGAATCTCCCTGGTCTCAGTTTAAGCCTGTTTCCTCTAGTCATCTCACTGCAGGCACAGCAGAAGAGACCAGTCTCCATACCACTACAACCTCTCCCAAAGTCAACAGGTCTTTTGTCATTCACCTCACTGAGGCTTTCTGTTTCTCATGGGAACCTTCCATTCTGATGCCTAGGCAGTGCTCTCAGTTAATGCAAAGGACAGATAGTGGTTTTGTAGCATCTTTCACATTACCTGGTGTTTGTATGCATAACTAAATGCTCCCAGAGAGACAGGATTGCTATACACGCATGCAGGAATTTAATATAAAAGTTTAACTGTTGAAAAGTTTGCTCCTGAAAAGCTGATAGTCATCTGGGGGAAATCAAATTTAATAGCTTAGTACTCCTTCGTCCAGCCTCTTTTTTCTGCCTTGTGGATTTTGTAGCTAATGATCTGAAAAATTTATTTGTGTTACAAGAGTTACACGTGAGAACTGAGGGCTTTCAGAAATGCTCATTGCTACTCAAAATTAACTTTGTTACAGTCTCTATGAATTTTAGCGTTGAGCTCCCATGGACTGACAAGGCAAATGTCAGGCTTCTGAGATTTGTTTTCCAGAGTTTGTTCAAGAACTATTACACTAATGAAATCCATTGCAAGAGATCCCATCTACTCTGTTTCTCATTAGATTTGTGAGTTATACTGCAGTCTTAGAGAGACTTCACAATGCTGGACCTGCATCCTCATAACTAGAGCAACAGTGCAAAATAATCGTTACCATCACCATTTTCGTTAGCATTTGTCGGAATAAAAAGTCACTATTTCACAATGTTTACAGGTCTCTATTAATCTTCCCAAAGTATTTGTGAGTAGAAATCTTGACTAAGATTTCATGAATATCTGCTTGAGTATTCACATAAATGTCATCTGCAGTGCTTCTTTTCCTCCTTGTTATGAAATATTTAATGAACCAGTCAAAAGCCAGACATTACAGTAATTTGAATTAAGTGGCCAGTCACGTATCACAGACGATGAATGGCCAAAGACACAGACATAATCGTTCAAGAAAAAAGAACACCCATAAGCTGAAATGTGTTTCTATGAAATATTCATAGGATTGTGGTGATTTATTGTCATGTCTCCTTCAGAATAACCTGCAATGAGAAAAGAGCATAATCTGATAAACTTTTCATGCAAAACAGTTAATTTGTTATTCTTGAAGTTAAAAGTTTGTAGACCCACATCTGTTTAAGTCTATCACCTGTAAGGGGTAGGGATGTGTTTTCCTCAATGCAAGGTTTTACAGGGGATACCTAGGGGAAGCAGTGTGAATGTGCTGATGGCAGGGACAGTCCCATAAGGCACCCAGACATAGGTGCCTAATGCCATTTTAGACAGTTTAGGTTGCCCAAGATGTCTACATAAGGCTGGTAGATACAACATGGGACCTAGAAGACACTGCTTGGCCTGAATTTGAGCTTCAACATGGTACCACACAGTTATATTGCCCAAATTACTTCTGATGTGACTGTCCAGGGAATAAATCAGCTTTTAGAGACATAGGCAGAGGATGGGTCCACAAATAGGAGCTAGAACAGCTGAGCCACCTTTTACAGTTCAATAGACAGAGCTGTATCTCCAACCTAAAGGAAACATTGAAATGTGTCCAATTCATATGTCCCCTCGTCATGTTACCTTCTGCATTTGGGTTATAGCTCTCTTTGTGTGTGCAGCCTCTTTGAATGAGAAAATATCAGAGGGATCAGCCCTGGAAGCTGACCTCATCCAGCAGAGCTGCTGATGTGCTTGCTTATGAACACCAACACACTGGACTGCAGCACTTCAAGCCTTGCTTGGCTGAAGTCAGCCAGATCCACCAGCTTCTTTGTTGTGTGTCTGTGTGATGTTGCCTCAGCTTTTTTGGCCATTTACCTAATGCCTCTGCTCTTCCTTGGTTTTCACACAGACCTCTGTGTGTGCTGCACAAATTTTGGGCACCTGCACTCTTAACCTTTCTACACTAGGACAGACAGAAGGATCTGCACAGGTTGTTCGTAGGATCTAGCTGGGATTTAGCCCCACCCAGATATGGTCTGCCTGTGGTGTAGTCACAGACCAGCAGAGCTTGTGGGCCAACCAGCCATTATGTAAAACTGGATGAGCACCAGTGATTCAAGTCTTGTAAGAGGTAATAAGGGACATCCACGGAGCGTGCTGCTGCCTGATCATCCTGCCAAGGAACACTGCTTCAGACAGAAACATCAGTGAAGCCATTTGGGACTGAAGGCACCATGTAACTCTCTGCACATCTGCTCAGCATAATGCTAAATGCGGGCAGCAGAGAGAGCTGAACGAGGGACTTTGAAATGCTACATGCCTCAAAATTCTCTTACAAATTCATGTAATTCACTAAAGAAATTATACATATTCATGCCATTCTACCTCAGGACTATGAATTTGTTTAGAGCGGATAAACATTTTCTTGCCTCTGAAGAGCAGGATTTCATTAAACTGTCTCTCTTTTGGAAAAAGCAAGCAGTGACCCCAATCTTTGTAGTACCTGGCAGCCAGTAATGGTTGTTTCATGATCAGCACCTGCCCCCTGGTAGCAATTTTTCACACGCTGATGCTGAACACATGCAGCAGTAAAAAAAGAAATAAATCTGCTGCTGAGCAACGCTGCCACTGAAGGGACTGTGCCTACGAGGCAGTGAGGGCACTTGATGTCCTGAAAGGTCTGCTCTGATCTCAGTGTTTTACTCCTCAAGCCCAAAGGCTGGGTAATTGCTAGTGTTGCCAAGGAAGGTTAAGGCTTTGTTTCTCTTGTTGCAGGTAAAATGAGGTGAAATGAGTACATGTGCTGTTGAACAAGTAAGAAAACGTGACTATTCTATACAAAGAAATATCAAAAAACCTTTTAAGGATGCCAATTAAATCTATTCACTAGTTCCATGGTGGTGTTAAGAGAACAAAAAGGCTTCCCAGGTCCCACAACCAGGGCACTGATCCCTGTTTCTGCTGCTAGCAGTCGGATCCCACTGACTGCAGAAGTGAGCAGCATGTGACAATCTGCACTAGCACGACAACAAAATAACAGAGAAGGGGGCTCTTTCCTAACTCCTCCTGGAGTGGTGACAGCTTCTCCGTGGTTTTTGGAGTGGTCTGCTTAGTATGGAATGCAGGACAGTTAGATAAACAAACACCCTGCTTATTTAGCCATTCATTTATTTAACAACATGGTACAGGCAAACTATTAAGAAACAAGGAATTTTTCCGTTTAACAGGATTGTAAAGAGATTCATATATGGATTTGAAGTAGATATTCCTCTTAAATACAGAAAAAGACTTGCACTAATCTAATACCATGATTAAATACAAACCTCCACAGTACAAAGAAGGAATAGGTGGTTACTAGTGACAATGAATAAAAAAGACAGGAAAATGGAAAAATCCAGTGACAGTCGGCATCAATAGATGTGCCAAAAGCTTCCTTGTATGATAAAGTGACTGTCTTATGAAATATTAGCAACTATCCAAAACTGGGGAAGTGTGAAAATCTTGTTGCTGTATAAATTATCTGAGACACTCCTGCCAATTATAGACTTGCTGTGAGGAAGAGAGACATTGGTAATCATGACAGCGACTTTGTTCGAGTGTCATGGGAATGTTCTTGGGCAATTATTCAAATCAATCATTTCTTGTCTGGGTAGGAAAGATTCATCACTCTTAGTGCCTTGTGTCATTCAGTGACTGAGTTGATGTGGCTCTGCTATTTCTGGTGTTCCGTAATCTGCCTGTTTAAGACGACAGCACTGTCACACATTTAACTGCTGAGGTAGAGAGCTGTCCAGCAGAACCATGAGAAAGGTTACAGAGGTTGTAAGAGGCCAGTTCCCTTCAGCACTGAGCAATGTCCAACCCAGATGCGTTTTTGGAAGTGGCAGTGGTGATGCTGGCCATTTCCACTGGCAGGGTTTGAGAGGGCATTGAACACAGGGGGCATGCAATCCATTTAATGACTCTTCTTCCACACAGGATGGTTATGAGACCTGCTAACCATGTCTTGTCATTACAAACCCTCCAAATTCAGTGTCTGGTGTCCCTGTCATTGAGAATGACTCCCATATTCAATGACATTCCTGCCTCTTGGTGGTCTGACTCAGCTTTCCCAGCCCTGTGTGTACCCTTTTGCACCTGCTGTTTTTCATAAAGAGGGGTTCCTATTACCACAACTGCTTTCATTCTTGCATCCTTGCTGGCAGGAACCCCTCTAACATGGTATCGTGTCCTGCTTCCATGAGGATTACTGTTGGTAAGAGACATGACTAAAAATGTGTAAGGTATCTGTTGGGTAACTGTTATAACCCAAACCATGGCTACATAAATCTGGATTTTTGTTTTGGCATGATACAGCTGGCCTTACCTTCTTATTTATATATAATGAAGCATAATTTATCAATCCACTTTTAAGAAAAAAAAAAAATTATGCCCCATTTATTTTTTCTGCCTCTTCCTGTAGACTTTGCAAGTGTAAAGGCTGATTCCAGCCTGTAGGCATGAGGGGATGGATTAACACTGCAGCTCTGCCTTTGCCAAACCTGAGGCACCTGACTTTGCAAACTAAATAAAATGCCACCTACGTGTTACTGCTAAAAGTACCAGGGAGATGTATCAGCTGGGCTTCAGTACCACAGGGCTTCCCTGCTACTGTTTGAGAAACAAAACTAACATCAGCAAGTGGCAACTTGAATCAGCGTTTGTTCTTTAATAAAATAACAAAACAAAGTCTTCACAGAGCAGTAGTTTCCTTTTTTCTACATGTAAGTGTTTGCAACAAAATGAAAGAGCATTTAACTCTTCAGGCTGGTGATAACAAATAAAGATGTGGTTCACCTCTGCTTTCACACGCTCTGTCTCTTTTCAAAGAGCTTCTTTCCTTTATTCATAAGCTCTTTGGGGACAGGATTTTTAACAGTTCTTTCTGCCAACTTGTGGTTAGCAGAATATTTGCTTTCCTTTTTTTTTTTTTAAAGCCTGTGTTGTGGCTCCCAAGTATCCATCTGTAACTCTCAGAAAAATACCAGGTAGCTTGCAGCTAGAATATATTTTAGGATGCCTAATTTGTCCCTGGTTAGCTCAGATGCTGAAGTTTAACCTGGCATCTGAAATTCACTGAGATGAGCAGGTCCTTTGGAGACTCTTTCTTCAGCCATCTCTTCCAGGTCACCCCTCTGAAATCCTGAGAGATTATTGGCATTGATACTGAGCCATCACACTGGAGAGAATTTTGATTTGGTTTGTTTGTTTGTTTGTTTTAAGAGTATTTATCCTGCACATAATCCTCACTCCCTGAATCCCTTTGGCACCTCTAATGAGCTTTGATGCCCTTCATTCACATAAGGTTTTGGGAGTGCATAACCTATTTCTAGGAAGTGATTTTGAAGGAAAGGGAAGAGTTTTATATCTTACACCTCCATAGCAAAGGTACGAGGTCTGGAGATAGAAGATAACTATTCCTGCTTCACTTAATGGTTGAGTGGTGACAGCAGTCCAGCCCCCTGTTCTTTGTACCTGCTCTTCCTAAGACGTGAGCTTTGCCCCAGTGCAGCATAGCCTAACTTTTGTCACCTTCATTTAATGACACACACATGTGAAAGTGAGGAGGCATTACACCTCCTTCCAAGAATACAGCTTTCCATGGCTGCAGCTGAGAGTTGTGTCCATCCTGAAAAACAATGGGAAACATCAAACCTAATGCTAAGAAGCCCTGTCTTTTCACCCCAGTCTTCCTTTTGATAAATTGCTTTAATTTCAGCAATTGGTTTTCTTTTTTCTCATGCAAGCATAAACACCGTGGTTCCAAAATCTGAGTGGGGGTGAGTTACAGATGATTCCTTTGTTCCATAATCCCCACTGCCCACTCCCTGGGGAAGTGATGGTGGTCCAAGCCTTCTCTCAGCATTCCTCTAGCAGGTCCCATCTGCAGAGAAGGCTGAACTTGCTGGCTCCAGCCTGAAAGGGTTCAGATCTTTTTTCTCAGGTGCCCAAAGTGACCCTGAAACAAATGCCCTCTATAACTCCTGAGGGCTGGATCATGACTGAGAAGGGAAAACTGGCTGTCCCAACTTTCTAGGTGATCCTGATTCAGGCCAGCCAGAAGACAAGCGTGCCTACAGCCAATCCATGTGTGGCATTGTTTTGAAGTGGGAATATTTGGTCCTGGTGAACTTGCATACAACTTATTAGAACTGTGGCCTCCTTGGTAGCAGCCGAAGGTAACACAGACGTGAATTGGGATGGCCAGGCCCTTTTATTAAACCTGGATCCCCTTGATGGATTCTGCCTGCGCCAGGAAATATGTTCCTATGAGCTCAATTTTTAACTAACACAGCAAAATAAATGAAAACAAGACAAAGAATAATGCTCCACTTCTTTGGGAACACAGGGCCTCAAGGATGTAACATGAATTCAGCACCTGTCTGTTTGCTGGAGAATTTATACATAGGATGGAAGGGAAATCTCCAGGGCGACACCAACACAGGTACTCTTTTTTTCTTTCTTTTCTTTCTTTTTTTTCTTTTTCTTTTTTCTTTTTTCTTTTTTCTTTTTCTTTTTCTTTTTCTTTTTCTTTTTCTTTTTCTTTTTCTTTTTCTTTTTCTTT
>JAWWEE010000074.1:40427235-40682247 GCA_035221455.1 Xenops minutus
AGCATTATTCTAAGTTCTGCTTTGCCCGTGGTATTAATCAAAGCTCCTCTTTTGGTTGTTATCTCTAGCTGTAAATTCTTAGCTGTTTTGTTTTTTTTTTTATTCCCTCTGGAAGGCGAAAAGGGGGGGTGGGGGGAAGAAAGGTCTTGAAGGAGTTTTGCAGGATACCAGGCGTTTATCCAGGGTCAAACCATCACAGTTTTTGGTGCCGTGACTCAGATATGAGTTATGGAGATTTAATCTCAGGCAAAACAGACTGAAAATGATTGTAGATAATTTTTGCTGTTGTTGTAGGGAAGTATAAGGGGTGGATTTTATGTGGATTGTTCACTTAAGTTTGGTGTTAGGGTGCTGTTATTAATTTTTGTTATATCCTGTTTTAGTAGGCGGTTAGTTTTGTTTATGCAGATTTTAATATTCTTAAATATGTTTTTCACACAGTGGTGCCATTAGGGTTTGGGTTACTTTTAACTTTTTTTTTTTTAAATTCCATCCATTTTCTTCCCAATGGTTTCCCCAACATTTCAGAATCTTGTCCTTTGATGTTGGAGGTTCAGCTGTGTACAAGTCAGCATCACTGGAAAATTGAATAAGCATTGTTCCTATTGTCTCATCCAAATCAATACTGTGAATATTAAATAACAGCAGACATCGTACAGACGCTGCAGAACCTTTCCAACACATTCATCTAAACCAACACTGAAGCACTGATAACGGTTCTTTGAGAATGACTTTCCAATCAAGGTTATGTATAGCCTGCTAACAGAGCAGATAACCAGTAAATAAACAAAAATAGGATAAAAGCCCGGAATGGACCTCACATGACTCAGAGTTCATTGCAAATTTATAGTTGCATGCAGCTTGACAACACTGTTACATATGTGTTAAGAGAACATGAACAGAGAAAGAATTTTTCTTATTCAGAACACTAGTCACTCTTACAGCATGAAAAATTATTTTCCAAGACACTCTTATTAGCAACATCATGCATTATACAACAGCACTGCTTGTTCAAACTGTTTTTCTGATAAGAAACACTGCATTTTAAAAAGCAACCTCTATTTTAATATTTAATACCTCAGCATATCTAGATCTCCAAAAGTAGCAAGCTATTTAGGCAAGCAGTGCACTTCGTGTAATGTTAAAAGCATTTCTGGCATTTTATGTTATCTGCTTTTTAATGACTATATTTTCCTAACATTAAAAATGAATTAATATCTTTCCTTAAGTAGTCTGCTGAATGCTGAAAGAGTAAATCTGACAGGGTTACTCATACCTTGCTTATACTGTAGAGACCTACACATCAGTTTGTTTTTCATACTTTTGAAAGGAAATGGGTTTGCTTCAAAACTCAGTATCTCCAAAGCTCATCACAGTTATGCCTGGGCACTGAGGAGAAAAACATACACTTATTACCTTCAAACTTTTTTTAACTAAACTGTCAAATGCTAAGTCACAACTGTTCTTACCGGCATTTAAATCCACTGATAAGTGAGCTGTATCAGTTCTTCAAAATTGTATATGGTCTAAAATTTGTAGCAAAGAAACCCTGTTGTGCAGTGAAGTCCTAGGAAGATGGTCAAAAATACTCAAAGATCAAAGATCATTTTATCCTAATCTTTAACATTCTGTGTTTTTTCATCATACTAGAAAATGTGTAAATAAGTATGCATACTTAGGCGAGTAATTTTTTTTCTGAGGCTTTTCTCTGTCCCTTATAAGGACGGCACAAGTTTTATTGATTATTAAACAGACGCAAAAATAGCCACTCATAATATTCCTAAAGTAAAACAGGAATTCTGGTATTATAATGAAATATTATGTACTGAGTTTCTGTGGGTTCCCATTTTTGGTGCATTTCTTTCTCCTCATATTCACTTCAGGTTATGTATGTATTGCAATGTGAAAAGCAACCCTTCATTCCAGCCTGCTAATGGCTTTTTATCAGCCATTTTCTCTTTACAACTTACAGCAAGAGGAAAAACAGACAGAAGCCCAAACATCTCAAAGGCCCAATTTTGCAACATTTCATTAGACAAAAGAAAGTCAAAATTTTTCCAACATTCTATAACAATTAGTAGGTTTTCCATTTAGGGCAGATCATGCTGTGTTATCATAATTTTTGACTAACTTACTAAATTTCTTAGAGACCGACAATAAACTGTAGCTGATGTTAGAAAACCACATATCAGTATTTTTTTCATCAACTCTACACTCTGTACTGCAAATTTTGGCAGTGTTTAATGGGAAAGAAATGCTTCACTGAGAGCACTCTATTAAGCTATTCCCTAAACTAAGACAGACTAGATGCAGTGTCAACAAAAGCTATGCAAAATAATTTCAGAACCCAGCCTCAAAGACTTTAATCAATACTGAACAATTCAAACACAGATCTTCCTCTTCTGAGACCACATAAATACATATCTTCACATGAGAAAAAGAAATCACAGAAAATCTTCCCTGACCTTGGTATGCAACATGCTAACACCTGTTTCACAGTTAAGGCCTAAGTCAAAAGACTGACTGTCCTAATATTCTGCAGCCTATATAATCCAGCTTTCTTCAACATGCTTGTTACCATAGATCCAGAGATTCTAACTGTCATTTTTCTCCCTTCTTAAAATGTACGCACAACAATAAAATTAATTACTATTTTTGTAGAGCTACAACAACAAAGTTCCACTTTCCTTTGTATTTACAGACTTACAGCTCACTGTGTAAACCCAAAATGTAAGGGACAAAAAGGGTTTTATGGTGTATGAATGGCAAGATCAATTATAGTACCTGTTCTTGGAGTGAATGTTCTTTGTAGGCATATTGCAGGCTCTTGGAAAATGTTGTCCCCCACTACACTTAAAAGAGGCTTTATTTTAGTGGTTATATATTGATTTCCTTTTAGAAGCAATGGTTCCTTCACCCACATGATATGTTAGTCTCATGCATGCTGACATTTCTAATGTAGTATATTAAATAAAGTACAGTAGCCTATTCGTCCTACTCACTGGAAGTATTCTCTGAAAGCAATGACAAGTATTTCACAGTACTTCACAAACTTAATCAAAATCATCTACATCAACTTCTAGAAAAGCAACTATTACTTGCAGTTTTCCAGACTGACAAACAGTGCTTCATTATCATGACCTAGTAGTCTACAGAAACTTTCCCAAAAGGGAAAGCAACTATTGTTCATACTAGAAGCATCACTATAATTAGCCCCCTACTGAGCCATCCTTAGCCCAGGGCTCAGTCAAGAAATTATATCTGGAAAACAGCATTTGATTAGGATAAACTTATAAATTCATTATGCAGGTCTCCTAGCTATCATTTAATGTGGATAATTCAAACTCCTTTTCATAAGTTATTTAATGAGACAATAAGTATCCATGGGACATCGTATTAGATCTAATATATTTGTGCCAGTATACGTCATATATATGTCTTGGCTCTGTGTTCAAAAACAGGTGTTTAAAGATAGACTAAGAATTAAATGCCATCAGAGAGCATGAACTTCTGTGTTACTGTACCAATGAGGTTAATCTAATTCATGGAGTTGTACTTCAGTGATTCATGTAAAAATCAAATGAAAATTACTAAGATTTGCTTCCAAGTATAATTTTCCCTTGGTTAAAAATATAAAAAGGGAGACTTTCTGTCTGTGACAGACTTGCTACCAACTTCCTCAAGAAGATTTAAATTATTATTAATAAGGAGAAAATCTCAAGCAATTCAGAAAAATTCTGCATCTCAGAAACAGTGAGGCATATCCTGTTGGAGCAATTTCTGAGGCACCATACATGGATCTGCATTGATTCATCTTTCACAAAACATGACTGCTTCGCTATCATCTCAGATAGCTCATCCTAGTTATTCAAGATGTAGGTGTGGAGAGAAAAGGATTTATTTTCCTCATTATCATGGCTTGTTCCCCTTCCACTCTGCAGCAAACACCTCTGTTACTATGTGCTCCTTCCTAATTTCCATCCCAGAGTTCTGACTTGGAGGTGGGCACTAGGAAGACAGCCTTCTCCAGGGGCATAGCAGGGGTGGCCATCTCGCCAATCAAGTATTTGGCACACCCTTGCCTCTCTGACAGTAGGGAATTCCCTGCCAGCACAGCCAGGACACTCTTCAAGAACCTATACTGCTTGGCTTCTCCTTGATGACCTTTCCCATCACATTTTTGCTCCTCTAGGAATACATTTGTCAGTCTGAACCCTTAGATTAACTGGAAGGAGGCATTTTTCACAGTGGTGAGTGTAGCTCATGCCTGGAAGTTCGGTTTCAAGTTGCTGCGCCACAGCAGTCCCTGGGTAAGAGAGGAGAGCATCTCAGGCAGGTCTGGCAGCTCTTTTTCAAACACTTGTGTTATTCCTGCCACTCAGTGATAACAGTGCAAGCAGATGGGATGCCCTACATTAGTGGGTTGATACAAATTTATGCAAAACAAGACTAAGAAATACAGGCTGAGGTTTAGGCAGGTCTTGCTGCCAGGAAAACATGGCTCCTGCCAGGAAGAACGAAGCTCTGTAGAAAGTTTGGGTAACTTGAAGAAAAAATAAAACAGGTAAAACTACTAAAGAACCCTGAAGTATGGCAATTATAAACCATTTTCCTTCCTGCAGTGGCATGAATGGAAAAAATGGAGTGAGGAGTGGCACATGGCAGCCATTGGGTACATGGACATGTTGCATAAAGCAACACCTGGAGGTAGAGAACTGAATAGACAGGTCTGTTGGAGCCCCTGCCAGAGAACAGCTCTGAACAGGCCTAATTGAGTTTACAGCAATTGTGTACTCAGAATCTTCCAGCAAATTAAATAGTTTCTGTTCAAACATAACTTTTTCTTTTTTTCTTGTATGGTAAAGAGATGTTGGAATGAGTGGTTTTATTTTTACATAATCCTGACTCAGATTTCATCTGACCTGGAAGCAAAGCAAAGAGCATGACAAGAAGTTATTTGGATACTTTCTCTCTCCTTCGCAAAGGACCAGAAAAGTTCAGTGATGACAGCACGAAAATCCAGGGAGTGTTAAACTCCCTGGCCAAAAGTCACACCAAGACTGTCTTCCCCTTACCACTCTTCACTATTCCCTGTGCTCTAAGAAACCCTGGTAGAAATACATTTACTCAGCTTCTGTGCCTGTCACTTCTACTGGATCACCTTCCTCATGGTCTTCACACGGTCATTATGAAAGTGTGAAAGGCTTGCACGGTGCCTTTTGTCTGCTTCCACCATGAGCACTAACGTGGCAGCATGTTAGAAACAGTGAGAAATTTTACATATGCAGATGATTCAGTTCCTGCTTACATGATATATTATTGTTATTCACAAAACAACCAAGGACACTGAATCTGAAAGTAACTATAATTCTACCATACAAGCACCATAACTTTATACTGTGAAGTTACCTTTAAAAATATGATTGGAGTATTATGTTTCTGTGTTATTTTCTTACCTAGAACACAATAAATTGTTGTCAAGCATGCTGAAGTTGGAGGACTTTATTCAGCTAAAGCTTAAATCAGTCTGACTTATGCAAAATTTGAGAGTGATGAGAAAGGTGCCCTTTGCCGTATCTCACTGGTACCTCGTATACCTTGAGATCAATATTCATTGTGTCGGTCTGTATTCTAAATTCCCACTGGTGCAGCAGGCAGTGGGAGCCAGAGCAGGCACTCTACTGTTTCACATACCTTCAGCTTGGAAAATTAAGTCAGAGAAGATTTGTTCAATACCATTTTAAGACATACAATTGAGGCTATTTTTGATTCCAAGTATTTCTTTGCTCAGGCAATTGTCTTCCCTTTCCTATTAGCCTTTACTTTGCTTGATCAGGCAGCCTGTCATTTGGTATCTGCCTGTCGCTTTCTTGGCCTCACAAGTTTTGATGGGCTTTTAGGGGTAGAAAAGTCTCATCATGCCTTCAAAATGTGAAATCCACATCTTTTAACTATTGGGAGAAGGAGGTCCAGGCAAAATAGATAGCTGTAATTGCATGGAGAAGCTTTATGCCTTCAAATCACAACCAGATGACCCTGTGATGTGTAGTGTGCACAGTCTGCACTAGAAATTTTAATAATCTGGGTACAATCTGTCATTAATGTGTATGATGAGATGATGTCAAATTAAAAAAAAAAATGTATTGCAAGTAAAAAATAAGGTTCATTTTTACCATGAATATTTCTTTTATTTAACCTGGGAAACCTGCTTACTGTCTTTCTTTAAAAAAAAAAAATAATAAAAAAACGATCATTAAAAACTCTGAGGCTCAGTCTGCTTTATGTATGCTTTACAATTTCTGAAGGATTTTTCCAAGGATGATGAGGGACAAGATCCTTGTTAAAGAACACATTAAATCTCATCCAGCAAAGATGACAATAAATCTTCAAACCATTTCTGACCATATGTCACAACTCCTGAAGGCAAATGAAGGCTTTTACAGCTTTTAAATAATCTTTGGCAATGACAGCTGCTAAGACACTTACCCTCCTCCCCATTCTTTCCTTACTTACAAGTGGGAGGGAAAAGTTGTGCTTTCATTCACCCTGCTTCCAGCATCACACATAGTGACCTGGGTTACTGTAAACTAAACATTAAAAACAACATGAAAAGTCTATTAATGTGTGCAAATTGAGAAACCTGTTATCTACAGAGCTTATGCAGCTTTCAAAATAAAGATACTGCCTTGTGTTCTTAAACTATAACACCGTTCAAGGGCAAACTGTATTTACTTTGGTGTTTCTAGTGCTAAATCAGCTTGAGACACAGAGAAATAAATAATCCTGTTAACCTCTGTATAGAAAACTTGCAAAGGCTGAATTACATAAATCACTATATTTACAATACTTAATAGTATGATTTTTGCTTCTGTTTTCTGCTATTAAAAGGCACAGATCAGTACATCAGAGTGTAAAACAGGACCTGAATTTTAAGAAAACAGTAGTCCTTGTGACTTCAATAGAACATTTGTGTCCTTACAGAGAATCTTGTGAGTTATGCAGATCAGTCTAGCAAGCCTGGGTGAGGGTTGAAAGAGAATGCATTTATCTGTAAGTACATTTCTCATATCACAGGTTTCTAGATAGAAGCATGAATTATATTTTAAAATATTTGTTATGGAAAACAGTACATACAAGTGTCCCCAGCTGGACTGGTTGCCCTTCAGTTACTGGAAATGGATGATTTCTAGAAGCTGAAGATTTCATCAGCAGTGAAAAGCTACGTTTACTGGATTTTAATTATCTTAAAATTACATATGTAATCCAAATACAAAGTGCATCCTGTAACAAACATTGTAACTTAGATTTCTAGATTTCTTGCAGAATTCTTAGTCTATAAATCAGTTAATTAACTTTATAAACACACATACTTTTCCTTGATATAGGTAATAATATATGTGACAGCCATGAGTAAGGAATCTAATCATAATGTTCTAAGTATTGTTTATCACAATTATCTGTCTCAAAAATCAGTTTTTTAAAAAAACAAACAAAACCCCCAAGCATTTGCTGTATTTTTAAAATCTGTTGACACCAGGCTTATTTTTATTATAATATATTAAGTATCTACAATTTACTGTACTTAATGGATGCACAAATCAGTATCTTCAAGGTCCCCTGTGTCTTTAGGAGCCAAAGTTCCACAGATATCAAACGGTGGAGTTTTGTATCCTCAGGCGTACACAGCCTGATATTTAAAATACTTTTTGACACATATACACTTTCAAAAGTCTAGCCCCTGATTTTTGGAAGTTTTACTTTCTCGAGTCTGATGCCCAGTTGGAAAAAGAAGCAAAGAAGCACCTGAAGAATGTGGTGCTGGTTCTCAGAGTCTACCCTTTCAATGGGAGCTCTGAGTTCAACACTCAGCCAGGAGAATACACTTAAACCTTTTTACTTCACAAGAACATGCCCTCATCCCTTCTGTGTTTTGTAGTGAAGATTTCTGTTCCTGTCATAAAACATTGTCTGTGGTGACTAAATGAATAAGAATATGTCATTTTATCAGGTCTACCTCAGTACAACTAAGTTAAATTAATCTTTAGGCCTAAACCCCATTTTAAAATACACCCACTTGCAAGTTTATAAATGTATTTTATACATCTATGCAGATATGTTCCTGTTAATGTGTCTGGCAAAACAGATATCTTCACTTACAGGACATAGTGAAACACATGACATATGTCAAGTATTTGCTGACCAAGAAAGCAGAAACTAGTATGCATATGCCTATGTACTTCCTATGGTGAACAAAAAACATGACATGCATGCATGCTTTCAAATCCAGCCAAGTTTCTCTGAGCTGTATTTTATACCCCCATTAATTATATAGGAGAAATGGGAAGATCTGGAACTGAAGCAGTTTTTAAGGACAGAGGCAAATAAATAATTGAATACTGCATTGCTTCAGATAGCTTCCACATTCTTTTGCCCTAAGATATCTCTTTCAAGCTTCAGGGAATTAATAAATTAGACCACTGATCCATCTATTACACCTGCTTTGGGGGAACACAAAAAAAGGAAAAAAAAAGCCCCACAGGGTGGAAACATCATGTAATTTATTCCCTTTTACTATTGCTTGACAGGTTCCTAACTGAAAGAAACAGTAAAAAGTCTTTTTAAAAACCTGGATTTAAAAGTGGATTTATTTATTTACATGAAAATTCTAAATTTTACCTCCAAACATTCTCAGAAAATACTTTATATCCACAGGCAAATAGTTTTAAATACATATATATGTTTTAGGTAGCACTCATTTTTTTTTTTTTAATCTAAGATGTTTTATCAAAGATACTTTTGATGAGTTATGATAAAACATAAAAATTATAGGAAGCAACAATTTGAAAAATTATGATGCTATATTCTTGAATCTATGAGAACCAACAGGTCAGTCTTAATTTAGTCAAAATTCATGAATGGTGTTTTTTCTGAACCGAGCTCACACTTAGGCTGACCTGAGAACATGCACATGCCTCTATCCGGTCCTTCAGAGGCTGAAGCCCCTTCTCAAATGCTGGGAGATTAAAGTTAGATTTCCTTCTCTTCTAAGGTGAGGCTGGTTAAGGAGTGGCAGACGAGACTCTCTTGTAATGTTGGCATTAATTTACTTCTGATGAACACCCTAATTTAGTAAAAGAGGGTTCCTAGATGAGAAAATAGAATCCTGAGACTGCCCCTCCACTTCTCTTTACAATCTTCACAGCCAACAAGCTGTCTTCTTGAGTATTTTCTTCAAACTTACATGCTGAAAATTCATGCCAATGGCTTCAAAAACACTTTGTAATGCATATTCCTGTAAAAATGTTTAGGTTGCCTTTGTGCAGCCCTATTTTTTTCCTCTCTAGTTAATAAAACACAGTGTACCCAAGAAAACACTGTAAAGGACCTGCTATAATCTCTTCGCTCGTTCATTATAAAACCCACCAAGAAATCCTCTTAAATGCCACTATGCAATATGGAAAAAGATTTAAACATTATTAAGTTTTCAAACTGCCTAGGTCCAGATTTAGCTGGTTTCTTTCTGCTGTTGTCATTTAATTATAAATGCTGAAGCTTTTAGCAGCACAGAATCAGTTATGTTTGGTCATGAATGATTAAGTGTGCATGAAGTTTTTACCAGCACATTAATCATGAGGTATAGAAAGAAGCATGACACTGGTTAAAAATTCACCACTTTACGGCCCATGGGAAGTGTAAAGTCTTTGCAGACAGCCAGAGATTGCTTACCTTTATGACAGACCAAGTGCTGAGTAAGATGCATTGGATTTGCATCCCCCTAAACAGTACTTTCAGTTGGTTAATGAAACTAATTGTCCTTTGACAGTATGAATGGCAGCAGCAGGAACAACAGCAGTGTCAAAATCAGATTAGGAACTTTAATTATGCTTTGTTTGATGCCTGCTCCTGGAACTTAAACCAGACATTGAAGAACAAACTATTTCAGGGCAATAAAGGTATCTCCAAACATCCTTGTATTTACCTGCCTAGCTCTGCCCAAACTGCCCTCTTTTACTCTCATATGGTCCAGCCAAAATGGTTTGATACAGCAAAACAGCAGCACACAGAGACTCTGGGCAAAGTGTGGCCCCTCTGTGGTAAGTTTTGAAAATACACTTAGTAAAGGGCTGTGTTTCTATTTTCAAATATGAGCAACTGTAAGCACCTTTGGGACTTGGGACATTCATGTGAACTGTCTGTTACTTTCACACCAAAAGAACCATCACAAATGTCTCAGCAGGAAAGTCCCTTTTCTGGCTTTTGAGATGCTAATTTTCAGATTGAGTTGTGTTATGCCTATGTGTCAAGTCTGATAATAACTTATTGCAAAGGTAGGTGGTCGTAAAAGTGTCTCCAGCAGTCCAGATTTTGTATTCAAACCTTTCTCCCCTGAATGGGTGAGAATAATTTCGATGTACCTCGACATTTTCTTTAACTCAGGGTAGAATAAAAAGCCCTTTAAAGCAAATGTAAAATAGAAAACAGTTGCAAATTTTTATAGTAATCTATACTTAAGCTAAATGTGTGAACATCCAATCTAACAGATTCCTCTGAAAATCCAGCTCTCAGAAACCATCTCAGGAATCCTGCTGTCCTCCATACCCATTTCACATCCTTAATGAGCATCTGTTCCTACTGAAACATACTGGGGTTAATAGATTATTTCTCTGTGTGCTCTCTTGGAGTTATCTACACATTCAGTTCTTCCCATTTCCCAAATTTATTTACCTCTTTTACTTATTGGAGAGATGATGCAGATAGGCCTTCTATCCAAAAGAGGCTTGTCCTGCTGCTATTGTAGATGTAAACACTGGTGTGGCAGAAAAGTGTTGCTTTATGCACTTGCCTGACCCACTACAATCCCTTTGATTTATGAATAATTCCTTTTCCAGCCAGCATAAAAATGTCAGAGCAGACATTTCAATGACTCCATTTACATTTATAAAATCAGATGCATTTTTTATGCTAACTTGGCGATTATCCAATAGACTTGATACTAAAATGAAAATGAGACAAATGTATTTATCTCACTACATGACCTCATAGATAAATATCGAACCCTTGCATTAACCCTGCTGAGATGACAGCTGTTTTGGAGTTTCCCCTAAACCTGTCTTTGGTAAGCACCATAATAACTTGTAAACTGGAAAATCTAGTAGTGCCACCACCTAGTTAGGCAAGATGCACTTGAATAACCCTAATACAGCAGTAAGAATTTGAAAACTGCAGAAATACAGACTAGCATTTTGCAACTGGGAAGCAAATCTCAGCATTGCAAAAACTCTGACAAAGAACAATGTATATATAAGAAGTCATGTAGATTTTAAGTCCGTTTCTTTGCACCTCTTTCTTGTAATTTGGATATAGAAATTATATGTCAAAGATATTTCATTTTCATGTGGGAAGTCTAAATGGAGAAGTACAAAAATGATCATGGCTATGACCTGCAACAGCTCTTTTTTTGATAACCTTGCTATTAGATCATCATGTTTGAGTTTCTTTGTGAAACAGCAGATGACATCTCCATGGTAGAGCTCCAGAAAAATATTAAGAGGAAACATGGAAACTCGAGTAAGTAACAATAATAACCTTAGGTATCTTTACACAAAGTGACTGAAGACTCATAAGAAATCATTCATATACTCTATTAAAAGATTCTTAATACTACTCCTGATGATTTATCTTCAATGGGCATGTGACTGTATTTGAAGGATCATTATTATTTAGCTTATTTGGGTAAAGACATTTATTTGTGCAAGAAAATATGATAAAGCATGACTATTAAATAATTTCTGTACAAATAACTTTCATGTTCTACCAAAGTAAACATCTGAAGTAATATAATCTAAGGAAGTTTACTATAGCACAAAATAAATATGGTATGTGTAATGTTGATGCAAATTAAGGCTATCCAGCAGGAACTGGTTACTTTAGCATAAAAATAAAACACAACTTCATTTTCTTTCAGCCTCTCTCTGCAGGACCACTTATACTCCGTTTAAAGTGAACTTTCAGGATAATAAAGCAATGGCATGATGAATATTCTAAAAGGTCAATAGTAATTAACTGCATTAATGTATTTTTCATAGAAACAGCTGTTTGAGGACACA
Organism: Xenops minutus; assembly: GCA_035221455.1. Taxonomy (NCBI): domain Eukaryota; kingdom Metazoa; phylum Chordata; class Aves; order Passeriformes; family Furnariidae; genus Xenops; species Xenops minutus. The sequence goes on from JAWWEE010000074.1 coordinate 40,439,343, forward strand.
TGGATTTTTTTCACATATGTACCAGCAAAAGTTCTGTCACCAAGATTTTTGTGAGAAACAACTTGAAGAAAGGCAGATTACAGGGCTTTATGAACACTGCACCATGTTTGTCTACTGTATGTGTGTGCATGTGTATATATACACATACACATAAATATGTTAACAAAAGTTTACTCAAATCATTAGTTTAACTGTCAACATTTGCAAAGAAAACAAATCATATCCCCAGACATACTATATCACTATTGAAGGAAATCAAATGGCTGCCCAGATGCTATGAAGTCAGCTTCTGCTCAGTCTGAAGTCTAACTTGCAAACTTCACCTCAACACTTTGTATGGTTCAGCTACAAAGAAGCTGTTACTACAAATGATCCATCACCTTGTCAATTTCTCTCTTAAAAAAGATAGGGCTTTCCACCTCCAAATAGTTCATCTGTCTATGAATGACAAAAAAATTTAGTTCCTGAGCATGTATAAGTGCACTGTGGGTTATCTTTTACATTAGCAATCAGTGCACCACAACAAGGGGTTCTGTAGAAGAAAGCACTTTCTGTTGAGTTTTTGGAAGCTTTTATTACAGACTCATTCTAGTTCATTTTTGTGGTGCACAAGGGATTTGCAGAAAAACATCTGATTAAGTTTAATCCAAAAATCCTTCACTTTCTACACTCCAGCACTGTTTCCATGCTAGCAATGAAACATTTAAATGTGGAATGGTCATAAAACCTCCTTCAAATTAATATGCTTCATCCTAGATAAAATGCTAATATAGGTGCACCTTCTGTCAAGACATTACATGCAGTCATTCTTCAATGTGACCTGTCTCAAGGCCCTTAGCAGATGCAAGGAGTTATGAATATTTCTATGGATATAAGTCTTACACATGCAAAGGGTGCATATCCATACATGTACCCTTTGCAACTCAGTTCTAAACTCATTACTGGTTGAAGAGGAATTAAGAAATAGTCTAAAAGACCTTCAAAGGTGCTAAATCTAGACCCCAGTTTTTTTGTGAATTAACAATTCTTGCTTTTCTTCCTCCCAGCCACAAAAGGTTAGCAGACCAATTTCACCCTGTCATTCATTTGGCCTAAAAGTGACAAGAGAGTAGTTAACGGCACCCAGAGTCTATACATTAAAACTAAATAAAAATATTGTTTAATTATTCAAAAAGTAACTGTTTGCAATTTGCCTCTTTCCTCTTATGTTAAGCTTTATACAGTGGCTTTGACTATTATTTGCACATACAACCTTGAAAAAAATCTAGTAGTTTGAAAGCTGTGAGACCAAAAAAGGGCCACAAAAATAATGAATAGTTTTGAGCATCTCTCATGTAAGGAAAGGCTGAGATAGATGGGACTGATCAGTCCTGAGAAGAGAAAGCTCAGGGGGATCTCAACGAAGTATTTAAATATCTGAAGGAGCATGTAAAGAGAACAGTCCCAGGCTTTGCTCAGTGGTTCCCAGGGATGGGACCAGAGTCAACAAGCACAACCTGAAACACAGGAGGTACTCTCTGAACATCAGGAATTATTTTGTCTCTATGAGGGTGACCAAGCCCTGGAACATGTTTCCCAGTGAGTTTGTGGAGTCTCCATTCTCAGAGATACTCAAAATTCAACAGGAGCAACATGCTGTAGCTGACCCTGGTTTGAGAAGTGGGGTTGGACTAGATGATTTGTGGAGGCACCTTAAAACCTCAAACATTCTGTGATTTCCTGAAGAATTTTGGCCTTTTCTCTTTTCCTTCATTCCTGTTCTCATGCAAATGGGTGGAAATTTTCCTTCTTCAGCAGAATGAGGAGTGTTCTGCCTCAGGAAATTATTTTGATTGATAATACCTATTTGCAGCAATGTAACTCAGGCCTCACAATCTCTGCTGTAGGGCAGCCACTGCTGTGCGTTTATCAGGTGTTTTATAGTACTTAATATTTTCCTTAGACTCACTGGCACCTACAGTCAGACAATTATACAATCACTGCAGCTTTCTTTGAAGAAAAGATTAATCAACTCAGTTGTATACAAATCTTGATACTGCACATTTTAAATGTTTAAAAAGGAAAATTTCTCTTAATGGTTCAACTCTTAAAAAAATTGGACTATTTGACTGGTACTCTGATTCTGGAGAGAGAAGCCAACTCACCAGTTTCACCAACACGGGAACACTGAAGTTGTTAACTCTTCTACTGAGACCTTAGAAAACTTCAAAGTATGTTTTTCTGCATATAAGAAGCACCTAACTTCCATCTTCAAATAAATTTATTTTCAGTAGTGGTCTTTAGTCTTTTAGCATGAATTCTCTCTCCTTAGCCAGAAAATGTTTTCCCTGCTTTGTTGCCCTAAGGACAATTACAGTTGCTACCACTCTAGAAATACGGTAGCTGGAGGGTTAGATTTAGCATAGCTTGTTGTGCATCTGGAGGCCTCTGTTATTTCCTTAACATTTGCAAGTGACTAGCAAGTTTAAGGAGTGTACTTGGAGAATAGAAGGAGCATGCAAACAGACAATATTCATTCTTGCTATACTATGAGGATATATTATAAGTAAGAATGGATTTTGCCTGTGCAACCAAATGCTTATTTTAGAGGAGGGTCATCTAAAAATAAACACAAAATGGAAGAAATGAACTATTATTTCAATCAAAGTAATACATAATTTTCCTAAAAAATTGCTTTTTCTCCCCAGACGTGATTTTTTTTTTGTACATTTCAGTTCACTTCTAGCATTAAATGCAAACAAAACGAAAAAGTAACATTACTATAGATTCTTCAGAGACTAAATGAGTTTTTGCCTAGATGATCACAGTGGAGTTTCATATTTTTCAGACATCTAGTTGGCAAAATAACAATCAACTTATTTAGCTCATATATAATATTTAGCACTGTGTTTTAGACTGACTAGTCAATAAAGCCTCCATTCCATAAAAAGTGAAAGAACCGTTAAAATGATATAAAGAGGACAGACATGACATAAAAAGGCCTACATTTTTTTTTTTCTTTGAAGGGAGTATATGTCTCTGCATTCTTTAAACAGGCAGAACATGAATCACTTTCCAGAAAGCTTCTCTTTATTGGATAAAAGTATAAATAATGCCAGTGCCAAATCTTAAGGCAAAAGGAAAGTAAGAATCACATCCTTCTTCAGAAATAGTACTTCTTCCTAATGAAAGCTATTGAATGTAGTAGCTAAATGTCAAAGAACAGAGAAAGAAGAAAAAAGAAGATTTACCATTAAAAGACACACACAAAAAGGAAAATTTCATTATTGATTTGAGCAAAGGTTCTTTTCAGTTTTCTTAAATTCTGGCTTTTCTAGAAGAGAGTATTTCTATTTATATAACACTATAGTGGACAATATAGTAGAAAAAGGAAAAAAAATCAACTGGTAGTGGTCATGAAAACAGCTGTTCCATGGTTCTTTTCCATTCTTAGTACAGAATAAGAAAAACAAGGAAGACACCATTCATTCAAAAGGCAATCCACAATATTGCTGAGTGATTCAGTTCAAGAGACGGGTTGGAAGCTCCTGAATAAAAAATTTACACTTGACTTCAGAGTAGGTAGTATAGCCATGTCTAGTTCATTTTTATGTGCTGATGGTATCCTGAATAATTTTCCTCATATATACTGACCAGCCTCTCTTTTGAAATCTCTTCACCTGTATGCAGTTTTATGGGACATATAGTGATTTCTCCCTCCCTCAACTAAAATTATAAATCTAAGAACATTTTGATATCTGTAATTGCCATGTAAGAACACTTGTACGTACAGTATAAATGTGTAGATCTTCTTAGATCTTTCTACCCATCCTTCAGCTCAAGATATTAGTTTGCTCATTTACTTCTGTGGCTGAGTGAAAAACAGTATAAATCCTTAATTTCCATAGGAGGATCCAGATATTAGAAGGCAGAGTCTCTACCACTAAAAGGTCTCGACATTGTAACTGAGATCTGCAGATCTGCTTCTGCTTCTGGATGTGAAATTTAAGCCCTAAGGAAAAAGTGCATTTGATGGTGCTCTGGTTGCTTCAGGTTTCACAGACCACAGACTAGCAGCCCCATAACCAAACCAATCTTGTCCAAAGTAGTTCAGAACAGTAGAAATAGAAACACTGATAAAGCTGATCGGGAGGTCCATAAAGAACACTTCAAGACTGTGCCATTTTTTAATCTATCAAATTCAGAAGTGTTAAGTACAATTCTAAAAATTAAACTAGAAAATACAGAAGTTTTGTGGTGTTCAACCGCATATACTTCTCTAACATTACGTAGCCAAAATTATAAAAATCTGAACAAACAGTGTAATTCTGCTGTTCATCTTTTCAGGCATATTTCTACAGGAAGCCAAGTTGAGTTTTTTTTAATGAACCATGAAAGTGCAACATCAGTTCTAAAAAAACCTTGGGTTTTTTATAGAATTAAATTAGTGATGTTTAAGGCTGAATTGCTTCTTACTCATATTTTTTCAAAAGACATTTTCTCTAAAACTCCTGCTAGTTTTTAGAGTCTCTCTGCTCTAGTCATCATTTCTGATATGTCACTTTTTGTAGGAATATTATTAGAAAATTGCTAATTTGCTTTGGTTTGCTTTCTATCTGGAGAACATTAAAACTCCCCCAACACAAAAACGACATAGACCTGTTGCAGTAAGTCCAAAGAAGGGCCACAAAGACAATCAGAGGGCTGAAGCACCTCTCCTATGAAGAAAGACAGAGTTGGAGCTGTTCAGCCAGGGGAATAGAAGGCTCCAGGGAGACCTTTTAATGGCCTTCCAGTACCTAAAGGGCGCCTACAGGAAAGCTGAAGAGGGACTTTTTACAAGGGCATGGAGTGATAGGACAGTGGGGAATGGCTTTAAGGTGAAAGAGGGTGGGTTTAGGCTCAATATTAGAAACTCTTTACTGTGAGGTTGGTGAGGCACTGAAAGAGGTTTCCCATAGAAGTTGTGAATGCCTCATACCAGGCAGTGTTCAGTCGCAGTTTGGGTGGTGTTTTGAGCAACTTTGTCTGGTAGAAGGTGTCCCTGCCCACAGCAGGAGGGTTGGAACTAGATGATCTTGAAAGTCCCTTCCAAACCATTCTGTGATTCTATGGAAAAAACTCGGGTTTAGGTGCTGAATGCAACAGCCGCACTAATCATGATCTTTGGCCTGAATGTAAACCCTGAGATCTTGAAAATATGCTGAATATATTTAGATAAAAGGCTAAAAATAAACACGCACACAGAGAAAATCCTCTAAGATAAAAAGAACTTCAACCTAGAGCAATAAAGCTGAGGAAATGTATAGTTTAGGTGATTTTTCTCTTTGGTGCATTCTACAGGGTTTGAGTTTTGCTACTAACAATAAATAACCTTTTTTTAATATCTAGTAGTGCTCTGTGAATTGCTTTAGAATCTGTACTTTTGTCCTGAAAGGAAGACTCAGCAACTTGATGTAAATCCTAAGATACACTGCAGTCACAGACAATTTTGTATTGGCCAGGAATCCTGAATCTTTAGCAATTGCATTGATTTTGGAAAAGTAAAGGTGCAATGTCATTTAAGTGACAATTTTGAGAAATGAAGAAAAAAATGTAATGTATTAATAGCTATCAGAGTTTATAGTTTTGTAATTTTGATTAAAGACATATCAAATCTGTAAATTTAGAAGTCTGTGTTAGGACACGCAGCAAATGGAAAAACAGAAAACACCTTACCATCCTTAAGCATGCTATAGGCATTTTACTACTTGTTATCCCACCTTGAATTTTTATAAAGGAAAACTGTATTTCTGAGGTATAGTGAATGAGATTTGCTGCTTATTATTACTGGGTAATATTTATGTGCCCTCCAGACACAGCATGTTTACCTATTTCCTGTATTTGCAAGTCATCACAACTGAAATCAAGAATGAAGCTGCATTTGCCCAGTTGCAACATACTCCTCTGGCAAAATGAGGATGTCCTGAGAGACAGTAATCATTTATGACACTGTTTACATCTTTCATTTCTAGGAGCTATCTAATCATGCCTTCCAAATAGAGCCTCACGAGTGACAGGTTTGAGAACTTCCCCAGGTGAGTAGACAAATAACTTCAGTAAGATGCTAAGAAAGAACATTAAAAATGCCTTTCCCAGTTAAAGCATGAAATTCAAATATCTTCTCAGTTCATCTCGAACATTCAGGATAGTGTGAAAGGTCTGACATATATCATGAAAGATACTGTTACTGCTGAGATCCAGGAGACTGCCAAGTCTGTGTATCCAACAGCTCCCTTTTGTCCTTACATTTTCCTTTGGCAACAAAGCATCATTATGACTATATGTGATCTATTCTTGCTGCTCTTCCAGGATGGGTAAATGATGGTTGTTTACAGGCATTTGTAGTGTTTTCTGAAGCTTCAAGAAATAAAGTAGAAAAATAGCATGTGGTGAACCTTTCAGATCTTGTGAGTTACATTTGACAACACTTCAGGCATCTTAGAATTGTCCTTCAATGAAAAATATCGGGAAAAAGTAAAAACAAATTTATGGACACTCACATTTTTTTGTATACCACACTGCATGCAATTTTCATATCTTTTAGCCTTGTCCTGTCATTCTGAATATTTTTATTTCACTATTAATATTATACAGAACCATTCTGTGACTTTTTTCCAGACATGATATTCATCTAATGGTAATATTTTACTGTAAGTGTATTTATTTTAAAATCCATCTCTATATAATAAAAAGTGCTGATACTTCATTGTTATGTAAAGACTTTGTACATATGAAGGGACTTAAGGTTAGAAGGATTACTGAAGCTGTTTTCTTTTTTTTTTTACTCATTGAAATAAGAAGAAATAAAAACCTTTTTTTCAATAGTAAGTCTTTTTTTCTTTAACCATGTCCATGACTACAATAATGTGAATGAATACACCAATATGTATGATGATGGGTATCACATATTGGTGTACACTCTGTAATTTTGGAGTTCTTAAAGAACTGCTCTGTTTAATCTTCTTGATTGATAGCTTCTCTGTAACTAAGATGCATTCTAAAATGACCGCAAATGGACCATAAATTCCTGACTTTCTGTAATACCTGTAAACAGTTACATTAATTAGTATCCAGTCTTGTATCTTATATATAACTCTTTGCATTTCCTATGAAGTTTTCTGTATATAGGTTCACAAATTGTTTAAATTTGAAGATACTTAGCATATGCTTTTCTCTTACATAAACTGTCATTAAGGGAAAAAGTGGGCAGGGCATTTGGAGATTAAAGATGTGAATATTTTGGTTTGAAAGGAAACTCTAAAATGTTTCTATTTTCATATGCAGTTCGTTCTAGCTGCTCTTCCTGGGACACATTTTAAGTTACTGTTGTGAAGACAAATCAACTACATACTGTAGAAAGGGTATGAACAAATATTGGTGTCCATAAAGCACTTGGAGGTTTCAGTTATCCCACATTTGATTGGTAGGGAAGACATGCATATCTGCTTGACTGGTGAACAGCACTTTTGTAGAATTTATAGGAGGCTGGCATTTGCATATGCAAAACCTTAATGAATTAGTGGAGGAAACTGGTGTACAGAAGGATAATTGAGGAACAGCTCATAGTACACAAAACTTTTCTCGTAACGGAGTCAATGTTTTCTGTCAAATTTTAACTCATAATGGATATGAATTTGCACACAGTTCCAGATGGTTAAAAACAGATTTGAAAGAAAGAGTATAAAAAACATAAAACTGTATGGTTTGCAGTCCAAGATGTAGCTCACAATTGTATTCAAATCTAGCCATGATGACTTAAGATTATGCACAGTGCATTATAAAGAGTCTACCTGCTTCTCAGTCAAGTTTTACAACCTGTGATAAGCTCTTCATTGCTAAGGAAAAAATTAAGATGACCCAATAGTTTTAGAATAGTTCATGATGTATTGTCTTTAACATTAACCCAAATTCCTACTTCTAATGGAAAATATAACTTTAGAAGCACACAGGAATAGAAAATATATTTTTTTTTAATCTAAAGAGAAACTAAATTTTTAATTTAAAGATGAGGCACATAGAATTACCATTTAGCAAGACAGATATTTTCTAAATAAACTTTTTTCTTATTACACTCCAGACAAAGTAAGTTTTGTTTGTTTGTTTGTTTGTTTGTTTTTTAAAAAAAGGTTATTGGAGATATGAGAATCTCTATTTATGTAACTTTTTAGGAAATATAATGAAATAAATATCCACTGGCTGATTTGAAAGAAAAAGAAATCAATTTGCCTAATACTGTGCCGAGTACAGAGCCGCTGTGGACCCATAAGTTTTATTACGCTTCTGTAGTGACTCTAATGTGTCAGTAGCCTAGAGGAGCCAGACTACATAAGTGTGCAGTAGACATCTCCTTACACAAATGAGATAAGAAAAAAACCCTAAAGCAGCAGTAAACATTAATACTTTTGATTAACGCTATGTCCCGAAGGCATTAGGGACAAACATGCACACGATGAAGTTCTAAAGCAGCTCTCTACACTTTATATTTCTTATAATATTTATGACATTTCTTATAAGGAAGAAAAATATTCTTAGCAAATTTAATAATTTACATTCACACGATAATTCTCATAATTTAAATATTACTTCCTTACCCATTTTTTTGCACTCAGGAGAAACTGATCACTATATAAAGCCTGATTTCCCTGAATTGACCAAAAAAAGTGGCAGGAACTGGATATTCTGGATCAATTTTCAGTGCAATTTGGGGTTCTTTGATCTTTCCATTAATGACTGGAGGAACCAAAATTCCTCCCAAAACATTATGTTGAGGCTGACCATCTCTGTCTTTCAGGTGCTGTGTTAGTAGAAAAATAGAAACAATATTACTGTTCGTGTTTAAAACTAAAGCTCATCATGATGAAAAAATCTAAAACAGCTACAATCACTATAGGCCTAAAGCAGGCAACCTGAACAAACATCGCTGTGTCCAGTACAAGAAATCCCTGTCCTTTTCGAAGCATGTGTCTCTTCAATATTTCTGTAATTTACCTGCCTTACAACATTCTTATTTTACCCAAGCATGATGTAACTGCATTCCCTTTCCTTATCTGCTTAACTTCTTAAACCATTCATACCACTGTGGGAAAAATCATGTTTATAAAAACAACACAAACAGTACAAAAGACCCCAAAACCAACCAGCTGTATCTCTGACCCAGGCAGAAAGCCCGACCGCAGATCTGCTCCTGCTAAAGACTAATGCAATGTGTGTCAAAATAATGCTGTCTCAGGTCCAATTCAGCTCCAGCTTACAAATTCTGGTGCTGGATTCCTCTGCTTAAATATAAACAGGTAGTCCCATTTGAGAGACCCTGGAGTACCTGAGCCAGCAAGAGATATGACAGAGGTGCAATGTGAGCACTGAGACCTTCTGGACTGGCTGCTGGAGGCCAGCTGTGGTGTCACAGGAAATAAAAAAGGCATTAGACTGTCTGTGTAGTTGTGTGCTGACCAACATAGTCACAGGAGACTGGAGACCTATTTGGATTACCCCAAATTAGATAACTCTACATGGATAGCTACAATCTGTCTCTGAATCTCATTTCTAATACTGGAAAATAACATGCTTGAAAACTAGAATTCTTTGTGGATGTTACATTTTTTGCTTTGTTGTAAATGCACAATGCTGCTCAGTGGTACTTGTTTTCTCAATACAGCATGCAAAAATAATATTTTGGTACAGCTTATGTAGGTAATCCTATATATCTGCTAACGTTTAGAGATGTACATGACATGTATCATGGATATAGCAACACCAAGGCAAATTATAACAACGTGGATCTATGATGGTAGCTTGAGGTAGATATTGGTTTCAACTAAAAATAATAATATGATTTCAAAAGAGAATGGTAGTAAGACTGATACGGGCCTGCAAATTAATATTCTTATATCTGAGATCTCTGTCTTCGCTTATGTACCTGGAAAACATGCTTTTCATACTGATTTCTACTGTTGATACCTATTATTATTAAAATATTTGAAAATTAAAAAGGATTTTTTCAGAAATAAATTTAATTGTAAATATTTCAACAAATCTAAAAAAAAAGAGACAGCATTTTCAAATGAGGCACATAACAACACTGATTTGTTTTTCCTGTCTTGTCATGGAAAAAAGACTTAGTTCTTTTTTATTGCTTATTTTCAGTTTAGAACTGGATGTAGTTATCCACTAGAACTTTGGAATCATATTTTGGCTCTCACAAAGACAAAGGCAAAAAATGTCTGTGAGTTTCCAGTGTGCAGAAGAGCACTGTACCAGTTTACTTATGATATTTCCTTTTTGAAAAAAAAACCCTAGACATTGACTAACTCCAGCATATTGTGAGATATTTACCACAGCATTCGAGCTGTCTTACACACACATACATATTAAACATGTATATTTTACACATATGTATAGATTTCTAACATACTAAAATATGTACACATTTTATACATATACCTAAGTATTTTAATTTGCTTTTCCATTAGTCATTTTATATAAGTTAAAAAAGCTTGAATTATTGGTTTGAATGGAATAAGAAAAGAAAAAAAATAGCAGTTGAAAAGAAGTACAATTCACTTTTGTCACAAAAAGTTCAATGAACAAAATATTTGTTGCTCTGTTACAACATGTAAGGTAATTTCATTTGGTATATGAATCACTGAGGCATACAAAATATCGAAGAATGAAATTTTCAAAGAACTTACTGCACTGGCAGTTCTGTAACTATATTACAAGGCAAGAGGGCTTCATAAAGTAATATGCTGAGGTGGCATTTTTGTGTCAAGGCATTTTAATGCAATTATGTTTGTGTAACTGCTGTGATGTCTTTACAACCGGGCTGTATAGGCTATGGGTTAAAACACTTCTTAATGCCTCTTGTTTTCATACTTATATTTTTCCTGATCAATTAGTTGTAATGACAAAACATATCACCTTCCACTTAATGGGTCTTGCTTCTTAATTTAGGAAAGCACGTGTGATTTTATATATATATATATATATATATATATATATGTAATGTGCAAGAAATGTGTATATATGCATATTTTAAAAGTGGGGAAAACTATGTATAAAGATTGAATTCTGATACCATATTGTTTTTTTTTTCTTTCTGATGAACAACATATACTTTCTGATGGTGACTCACCAATCTGCTGTAACATGAAAGGAAACCCAGGCCTTTCAAGACATTTCCATTCTTTTCAAGGATTTCCTTGGTTTGTTTCTAGTTATGCTATCACTTTCTGACTTATAAAAGGCATCTGATAATCAGTAATACATATTTAATAATGTCAAATATGTAGTACATTTCTTCATTGTGTAGCTGAATTTCAGCTGCTGATACAGCTTCACTCACAATTTTTCATAAACGTGGCAAAAACCTCTCAAAAGTCTTTGTTTTTTGGCAAGTTTTTTAATAAATTGCCAAGTTTAGACAATGCTGATAATAGCTAGTCCATAGGGATAGGTGCTATATTTTACTCTTCCTCCAAAAGAAAATAGAAGCCTGCTTATATAAGAGATGTAAGAGATGCAAAGGTGTTGAACATCTGGACTTGGGAACTGACCATTAGGCTAGTACAGAAAGGAAACAGTGACTCAGAACCTAGCTCTGCATCAGAATTACTGAAAGTCTCAAAACCTTGTATGAGGTCCTGAGCTGAATCATTTATCTTACCTAGGTCGCTTTACGTGGGCAAAAGTGTAAAACACGTTATTACTTTTCAAAGATCTATGCTGCAGGGAAAAACTACCCAACTTCTCCAAAACCACTATAGGATGTTATGGAAACTATGAAACAAATTTAATGAATAGTTAAGCTCAGACAATATGAAGCTACAAATCATCCTGGGTCTTTTCAACTCTCTTTGTTATACTAACAGTAATTATTTTGTGATCTAATTGGATATTCATAGACATGGTGTTCATTTAATAAGTAAACAATACTGAGTTTACAGAACAGAAACACTTTTAACTGTTATCATTAACACACTTAGCCTTTCTCACTGAAAGTCAGTTTCTTACAGAGCTACTTTTGTCACTAAGTTACTCCTTCCACCAGGGAATTTTTTCCTCTTCTATTGGGCATTTTATGATTGGAAGAAGTTATAAAATAAAGCAAAACCATTTGCAGAATATGAGCTGTGAGACCTTTTTTTTCCAATAACTTTGTCTTAGAATTACCAAAACTTCTTAAATATAACATACTGTGAGTACAACAGAAAATTCTACAATTATTCTGATTTATTGTCTGTCTTTCAAGAAACATTCTTCAAGATATTTCCCTTTTTCAACTTACAAGCATGAGTGAAGACTGTTTGATTAACTTTTATCACAGCCCCTTTTCCACTCCATTATGTGCTAGTGTGCTTTTTTTCCAAAAACAATCACTATTATTCAAGTAGATGACCCCAAATTTAATTATCTTGCAATTTATGTATTAAACAGACTATGTAATTTTCTATAATTATAGCAAATTTGGTTTTAGTTGATGAGGTGTGTTCATATGGTTTTGTTATAATTTTATTTTCAGATTTATGGTTTTGTGTTATGCAAACCTCTGATGCTTTCCTAATTAAAACCTTTTCAGGTAAAATATGCTTCATTACACTTACAGCAAACACATTCATCCATCAGGATTACCTGAGAGTCCAATGTTTCTGGACAACCAACAATTTGGTTAGAGTATTTTTAAAGTATTAATGTGGAACATTACAGCTGAGGTTAACAATGATTAAAAGTACAATATGCCATAATCTAACGAATTGATTATATGAGCTGAAAAATTCTGGGGGGTTACTCTTATAGCTGTTTTGACCAAACAAAAAATTGTTTGCAGCTGGGCAGCTGACTTACACTGATCACTGACAAAAAGTATGCTGGCTGAGCTGACTGAATTAATAATAAGAAGGTTTATTTTAAGCATAGCTACTACTAATTCTCTGGAAAAAAGAGAACGGAGTACGATTGCTCTGGTAAAGCATGACACTGCTTTCCAGTTATTTAGGGCAGTGGTCCATGTTTTTGTCTCTGAGCAATGTGCAGCCTAGGGAGACCCAAAAGAGTTGGGGGGCTGAAAGCATTTCTAATTCACACGACTACTATCCTTCCATTTCTTTTTTTTTTTTTTAACATGGGATTAGTGAAGATCCAAATACTCACCCAGTTAAGAACAGGAATCAGCAAGCAAACTAATGGAGATTTGCAGCCTGGTATCATGTCTTGGAGACTACTCCGTAAGTCCCAGGTCTCTGAGGTGTTCTGAGGTCTCTGCAGGACCAGAGGCCTTTCCAGGGCTCTGCAGTCCCACCAGGACAGCAGAGACATCAGCACATGGAGACAGTCTGGTGTGCTGGCTGCCCCAGGATGTTTGTAAACCTACCCAGCAAGCATGAATTAAAGATTGGAACAGCAGAGAATCAGTCTGCAACTTTATTTCTGAAGGAGAGAAAAAGTTGGCAACTGAGTGAAGCTTATGAGAGAAGCAGAACTGAATGCAAGGACATCATCCAACACATCACATATTTAGGCATGTAATTTTTACAGTATCTCTGCCTTTTTTTCCTTTAAAATATATCTAACATTTACAGATATTTAAATATTCATAGGTTAACATAATGCCATTAATAGTTTGAGCTTGTCAGGCAATTCGTGTTTCCTTGTCTCCGGTAATCTGCTCTAGTTACTACTGACCTCTCTACTGGCATCAACTGGTACCATCTGCCATGAACACATATCACAGCATCCAGCAACTGCTTGGAATAGGCAGGAAAGTCCATAGAACCTCATTTATTCCAGAAAAAAGGCGTAAAGGAGCACAACATACAAGTAGCAGGCTACTTTTTTCATCCCATTAAAATATATATTGCTCTCACAGTCTGAATAATAATTTATCAATTTCTTTGTGCTCTTGGATTTGTTAATATATTTTAAAAAAGAATAATGGAGATAAATATCTTTAATTTTCTACTTCATTTTGCCTCAGGCAACCTCCACCTTTCTTCTTTTTTCTACTAATTCTTCACATGCAGTAAACTGAAAACAAAACTTGAGCAAGAGAACCATTTAAACAGCTAGAAAGGCCACAGGAACTTAGAAAGCAGAAATTTAAAAACTGCACAGGAGCGCGGTCTTTGAACAGTGAAACTTCATTCAGATTCACTGGCCTAACCCTCAGATTCATGAATACCCTACCAACTGCACTTCCAGATCGGAACCAAACTTTCATTTGGAATGATGTACTGAAACCTCTGCCAGAAATGCATACTTCCATTGGCTAACTTTTTCCTTGTATTCCACAACTGAAATTTAGCCATCTGGTAATTATCTTCTGCATATTTTGGGAACCTTCTTTTTCTGTCTGTGTTTTCACAGCACCAATTAAAATTGGAGCATGATGCTCAGTTCATGCTATTAAACACTATGAAAATAGAGATAAAAATTTACTGCCTTAAATAGTCTTAGAGAAGAAGGTCCAAATAGGCTCCCAAGTAGAAAAAAAGGTTTCTTGGACTCCTGCGGGTAACAATTTCTAGAAAACAATGTTTTTAAACAAACACTTGAACAAACACTTGCTGAACAAGGAAAGAAACCTCACTACCTATCCTAAAAAACACTAAACAAATTTTCACCTAAAATATTCAAACTGGCAGGATGTAAGAGAGATGACAACTCCAAAGCAAAGGTAGAAAGGGAATAGGTGAAACTTACACTTAAAACTATTGGTAGTGTGAGATGTTTCGCAACCCAACAGAGAACTTCCTCCTTCAGAGCCTTCATAAAGCAGAGTTCGAATGTCACAAGAAGATATGGCCATTTCACATACACTAACTTCTTTGCATTTTTTCAGCAGGCACTTTCCAAACTCATCAGCATGGCAGTGATGGAAGGAAGACGCAGAAGGGTCTGAATATGAGAGGTTTTATTGAACTTTACTAAAGCTGATAATTTATGATACCAGGCCCTGGATATGATATGTCTACCTAGCCTTTCCTCCTCTGATGTCAGAGAAAAACTATCTGGATGGATTTTAAATGGTATTACTCAAAATAAACTAAAATAGAAACATGAAAACAACCTTAGATAAATTGCTTCAATGACCAGTTAAACTTGACAGCATAGCAAATAGTCTACAGCCAGATTTTATTCTCTGCCCCACTGCCTGACAGCATATTTCTTGCATACTCTGTCTTCTACTTTTCAAATGTACATTTTTGATATTTACAGGAAAAAATACTAAACATTTAAAAATGCAGCTTCTCCTACATTGTCAGAGTTGCTTTCAAAGAGCCTTCCTGCCCTATACTCAAAATTGCCTTCTAAGAAACCAGTTTTTCTCCTTTCTCTAAGGTTTTCTTGTAAAAAAATACATTTTACTTATATTAAAATTACATTATAATCTCTTGCTCTTTACACATCTATATTTTCCTTTTAAATACAGAAATAAATAGCCACTTCAAAAACATGGCAATTTATTATTTTGGTAAGTCTCCAATGTAATTTTATTAACCTATCTGAATATCTACATTAACTAAAGTGAGCTATAGCTATATCCTACAAAGCAGCAGCTTATTTTGTGAAGCAGCAAATTAAAGTTAGTTCCAGTCTTTCTCAGTTCATGTTTTTCAGAGCAGGTACTCTCCCTGACAGTCTACTCCGTGTTTACTGCTGTGTTCTGGAAACTACACATATACCTTCACCTCACTGTCTCCTAGATCCATGGCTAATTGTATCTATTTATCTTGTCATCTGTTGCAATCCTCTTTTGGTTTCTAGTGAAGCAACTTTCCCAGAAATCTTCATTGCATGAAATATGGTTTTAGAATTACAATCTGAAAGGTTTTTTCCTCCATTTTTTTCACAGCTCCCATAACTACCACATTTGATCTGACTTTCCAAAAGCAAGATCATATATATTCATTGTGAGCACATGAAATACCAATTAGTATCACAATTTTTTGAAAATGTTTGTACCATGACCATATAGATTACTTTACACTTACATCGTGACTTCTTGAACTCTCAAGAGTACTTTAGAGCACCTAAGTAGGAAGACTGCCATGATTATTTTATTGTTGCTGCAGTGGCAACTATAAAAACGTATCTAGATGCCTAACCAATAAAGAAAACTTTGAACAGAATTTCACCAATCTCCTTGAAGTGAGAGGCATGAGGTCTATACTGAAAAAAAATACAAAATAATTATGTCCTCAATAAGACACTTGATTTTCATGTGTGCTATATACTCATAATATTCCCATAATGTTATGAAAAATAATAATTTTTTAGGGTATTTGAGAATTCATGAATATAAGGTAGTTTGCGTTATCTTGTTTTCATCTTAAATTTCTCTTGGGATGGCTTAAAAAAAATCCTTCCAAAGGTCTAAAATTTCAAGCTGGCCTTTGCTATAAACTTATTTCACTTTTACATTTTAATCAATATTGATCATTATGTAAAACTACAAGTATTATTTAAATCTACAACTGCTAACACAATGAATGTATATAAAATAAAAGATTCTTTGCAAATATTTTGAGTTAAAGGATGTCCTTTATTTTTTACATTGTAACCAAAATACTTGATTTAAACCAAAAGATGTAGACATCTTTCTTGAAATTCAATAGCAAGAATAAGATTGCTAGTTGTTCCATACTCTATAAAATTCCTGTCCCTTTAAATCTCCTCCCCTAAAAAAGTGCTTCTAAAAAACTCTTCTCTCTATCTCCCAGGAAAGCAGACTTTCACTTTTGTAGCCCAAAGCTCTACTAGAGTCATTACTGACCAATTGTTGCTTTCCCAGCTTCTGTTCCTCATTTAAGTCCCCACAGAGATATATTTTGATTAATTTAAACACCCCTCTGTTCCCAGTGAAAACTTAGAAATACAGTTTCAGAATTCTGTAGAACCCTTTTAGTATATCCCTCAGGTTTGCCCTTGTTCCTAAATAATAACTGTGCTAACTATCCTTCTCTTGATGATGCAGATAAGCAGATTCCTCTTAAAGCCAACAAAAAACAAACACAGGTAACACAGGGCACTCTCACCTGAAGAATCAAAAGACACAGAAGGAACCATTGTCTCTGTTGAGCACAGCAACATAAAACACCCTATTTAGCCCTATAAGCTGTTTCCAGTAATGGCCAAAAGCAAAGTATATGACTAAGGTAAGCACACAGGGAGACACTTGTAACACTCAGTTGGTCCTTGTATTTCTGCAGCATACAGGTTACCCAGTTCAGGGATGACACCTCTGCATTTAGGAACTCTTCATGGCATTTATTTCATTAACTTTTGGGATTTCCCCTCATACTCCTGCATAGTCCTGGTATTCCTACTGGCCCATGGCAAACAGTTGTACAGTTTACAAAGTAATCCAGAAAAAGCAATCTCTTTCTTGGCTTATGTTGATGTTTTATTTAGATTTATTTTTTTTAATCTTTAAATTCCACTGAGGTCTCCTTTTTCAGTGAAGTCAGTAGGATCTTCCTTTCCCCAGACCTGGACGATGGATAATTGGGATGTAAATACAGCTGTATTGCTCTGTAGATTGGACTTCTCAGGCCCCATCACAAGACAGGCAGGGCAACACTGACCATCCTGCTAAGAAAATACCACATTGCTGAGTTGCAATAAGGCCTTCACTTTATTTCAGGCACATTGAAAAATGCCTGTATGACAGTCATTGCATCTAAGGACACAGGTCCCAGTGCACAGATCCTACTTCTACAGCAATGACACAGTACTCTGGTCACACTCAGTGGGCACACAAAGGCTCTCTGTATCACTTGGATGAAGAATAGAGATCTCTTCCTGATACAGAGAGCTACAGAAATGGCTAAAGGGCAAGTCAGAGAAAATAAAGACAGTCTGATAAAGGGTTTCCCTTTTACCTATCATGTTGAACTCCTGTGCCCTTCCTCATCATTTTACAGAGCTATTTTTTGACAAGGAATCCCATTAATTTCCAGCTTTGACATACAATCGTTAAAAAAATGCATTTATTTTTTTGCTTCTGGTATTTTCATTCACATTACACCTTCTGAAATTGCATCATGAAAATGCAACCTTTTTCATTAAAAGAGTAATTCCTTTGCCTTAATTATTTTTCATAACAATAGCCTTCCCTGTAATTTTAAACACCTTCAATACACTCTGTAATACACATGAAGACGATTTTGTGAGATTCAACAGCCGGGTAGCAGACCCAAATACTTTTTGAAAAAGTCATGCTTCTTCCTCTGGCAGATGTACAGCTGATTATTAGTTTATTGCAGCAGGCACATAACTTACATGATACAAACTATCCCCCAGTGTATTTACATGGCTTCTTCTTACAGTCATACTGAGATTCATTTCTCTCCACCCATCTGAAAACAGGAGCTATTTTCAGCTCTTGTAAAAATTATCATGTAAGGCACCATCTTTTTCAGTTTTATTATCTTCTTATTTGTGCCAGGATCATCAGTGTAAAGCACAAAAGGCTTTTGCTTTAGTATATGAAATTCTTTTCTTCAGTGATCATTTGTACTTTTTGGACAAATCCATCCATAAACTGTATTCCCTTTGAAGAGTTTCTCTTCAATGGATATTCACATTCCCATCTCATTCAGCATTTTCTTAGCTTTCATGTTTACTAAACCACAGATATCAAGTGACTCCAAAGGAGACACTGTTCTTTCACCATGCAGGGTGTACCAGCTATGCTTTGGATTGTGGTGACATTGCAGATAGCACCTTTAGATCTATCTTTCTTGCTTCATGATGCCTATGCTTTGAGCCACACACCTCCTACTTAATTTAGAAATATTCTTCAAGTAGGAAAAAATAAAAATACTGTTTCAATATTATTTCAGTTTATTAATTACTATGCAACACTTTGATAATTCTTGCTTTTAATACTCTGTCTTAAAAGTTATCAGCACTGACTGACACTAAACAAGAATATAATATATGAAACAGCAATGTATTAACAAAATTTTTCCTGCAGTATACAAATATGCAGGTACTTCTCCAACTGAGATAAAACAACCTGATAACACAACATGATTGACCAGTCAGCCTGGTTGATTTTTCAGAGCAAACAACATGACATGCACCCTTGCTAATTTTTTAATCAGTCTGAAATGATTTATTTTTCTTTGGACTTTTGCATCTTTTTACTATAGACCAGTTTCAAGTGTGTTATTAAAAAAAAAAACAAAACAGAAACATCAACAACAACAAAAAAGAAAAAACAAATGAACAAAAAAAAAAACCACGCACATTTTCAAGAAAATATTATGTGTTCAATGACTGAGGTTCACTTAAAAAACATAACAAAATATCTTCACTTTATAAGTTGTGATATAAACATGCAGACTTCCAAACTCATTTAAAAAGACACTTCTTTTTTTTTTAATCTTCATAAAGTATATATAAATTATATGACTGAGTTTAAGTCATTTTCTGGTTTTGAAATATCTGCCACCATGAAAGCATTGATTATCCTTTTGAGGTCAGTCAGTCAACGGGGTAGGAATACAAAAAAGCAGTTCTTCTTCCAAAGAATAAAAGGTTAAATTTTCAGTATTGAGATCTCATGATCCAATTAAATCTAAGTTTATGAGTAACAAAAGAGACTCAGAAATTGTATTAAAAGCATAATACCAGAAGAAAAAGAAATAACCTAAGAATGCTCTAGCAGTTATGTAATAGCAGGACTGATGAAAACTGTTCTATTAGCCTGACTGTAAAAATCAATAATCAGCGTCACGTACGAACTAAGCTGAATGAACTTCATTTAGTATTCACTTTAATGACAGTTGTACACCAGGTCTTCAGGCTATGAGCTCCCTAAGATATAACTACCTCTTTCACCAATAATACTTGCTTTATAAATAGCACAATAGGTAGATCTCAACTAATTGAGTTCATGCACAGGCATTTTTTCATTGTTTTCTTACTTCTCTGGCACATTAAATAAAAAGAACTAGCTATCAAAACAATTGTGGATATATTTACATATGAAGGTTGTTTCATGGCTCCACAGCTTTTATTCAATATAAACTATCACTGTGAAAAAAAACTCCCACATTTATTTTCTTGCTCATTTCTTCATTAGCCATTCATCTTTTTTACTTGGAGGATAGGTATTTCTGGCCATACTATTGATTTCAACTACTGCTCACCTATGGAAGACCTACCGAATGTAACCTATACATTATTTTTGAAGAGGCTTTCAGTTGACTACCCAGAGAGGCTGTTAAAATTAGCAGATGGTAACAAAAGTAGTATTCGAGCATAGTGTTTTGGTGCTCCCACAAACAATTATGTGGTCAGGAACTCTGTCTGAATTGCTTGCATCTGAATTAATAAACTTCTGCCATTTCAATGGGACTGCTCTATGCCCATCATATAGTTAACACTCCAGTGGATAGACTCCATATAAATACTAGAGCCAGGTGCACCTCTGTGACACATGTGGAAAATGAGCACAGAAGACCAATACCTTATTTGCATGCAGTAGGGACTAAAGAATATTTGTCCTTCTCTCCTTCCTGACAGAAAGCTTTACTTCCTTCTCTGTGTCCATTGGCAAGGAAGCCTAGTGCTGTGATGATGGCACAATTGCACAGCCAGACACTGCCAAGCGGAATTCTCTCTCATTGTCTACCACTGAACATCCCCACAAGTTTGTGAATTTGCCTGAGATACTTCTACTGTCCCTGAAGCTCATGTAGAAATCAGCACAGTAGCTTCAAACAGACACAAGGGGGAAAACTGTGTGACTGCATAAACCTCCTTTCAGAGTTCTTTAAAATCAGGTTATCTTCAAAGTACCATGATTTTATTACAAACAAGCAACAAATGCATCAACAAGTTAGATTGTTTGAAGGTGGTTATGTGAGATTTCTAACATACACAAAAAATACTGCTGGTGCTAATATCCCAAGAATATTGTGAAGGATTGTATCTACCTAGATATTGATTTGCAATTTTTTTGTTATTTGTAGTGAAACAAAGGAACAAATTAGCTATGTGAGGTGTGATTCCATCAGTTATCCCGAATAGCTAAATAGTGCACCTATTGTAGGTATTACTTAAAGGTGTGGCTCAGAAAAAACTGTAAGAATAAGATAGCCTTTGAGTGGTCTAAAAGAAAAAGAACTATTAGCCATAAACTAAATTATTCCCATTACTTTTATTTGGATTAGTCTTTACACACTACCAAAGTCCAGAATATGGCAGCAGAAGACATGATTTAATTGTTCTGTCCCTTATATGAAAATTGGAAGAAAGATCTCTAGAAACAACATTTATAAGCAGAAATAAGGTTTGCTTTACTGAACTTTCCTCACAGTAGAACACAATTTACAAGTATTCTTTAGCTCTGCAGCAATATTTTGTATGTGTTGTCCTCTTGGAATCGTTTTGCTCTCCTGCCTGTGCCAACATAGTGTGCTGATAGATCACACAGTCAAATATAATGTCTGTATTACTCGTAAGATAAACAATAGTTTTTATTTGCAAGCATCAGGCATAATTGGTAAATAGGATGAATAATAAGTACAGAAAATAAACATTGCAATATCTCCAGCAGAGAAGAAGTGAGAATGTTCAGCAGTGCAACACAGGCAGTCAGTTACCTTTACACATGATCAATGCCTTTAAGACTAAATGCCTGGTCATAGATCTTTTCATGTGCATGTCTTTGCCTGAAGACACTGATAAAATAGGTTTTAAAAAGGCAAAGCATCTTTCTTTTTTTCCCTAGTTTCCCACAATTCTGAAAAAACCTCTGCACAAAACTTGTCCCAGGCAGAAATTTTCCTCAGGAGGTAAACTTAATGTCTCTCTAGACATTTCCGTGATTGCTGTTGTGTTTTTGGGTTTCTAATACTTGGTTATTTTAGGAGGTCTTTGTGGAATTAATATAATTGCAATTAAATCCTCTCTAGATGTGTTGAGATCTGCTAATTGAAGATTCTGGGTAAGAGCGCAATGTATTATGTATTGTGATTCTAAAACTTGGAAAAAAACAAGCATTGCTTAATTTCCATTGTAGGATGGGGACAGCTTTTTCTTCAGTTTCACAGCTAAAATACTTTTCTGCATATTTCATTTCCAATCAACAGCTGCTGTAATTGATTTCCCTAAAAACTTTGTGTAAAGATTTTTTAATGAAACAAACTAGTTAGTTAGTTAATTAGTTAGATAGTTAGTTAGTTAGTGGCTCAAAATATTTTGATATGTAACTTATAGATGTCTTTAGAAAATTAGAGGGGTTTTTATTTTATTATCTCTATCTTGGGAAAAACTGCTCACCGGTTTTAACCCATATTTTTGAATTCTTTCACTGAGCTCAAAATTCCATATTTTAAAAAAAGTAAAATTAAGCAACTCAAAAATGTTTGGCTTAGTTGCAGATATTATTAAATATTTACCTTTTCTAGAATAGTTTTCTATTTTCATATATTTTTATGGTATAACAAAACCCAGAAACACACCAGAAGAGATTTATATTAACAATTAGTTATTTCAAGTTAATAAAAGACATATCTTTTTAACTAATGTTATGAGAATGCTTATTTGTTAGAATTAAAAAAAAAGCTGAAAATAAGTATCTGATAAATAATAAGAATTGTGAACATTTGCTATAATGGGTGTGTTACTTTCTGTACTTTTGTAAGAGTGTTCAACAGGAATGTCTTTCATAAATATACCTGTCTTACACTGTTGCATGAATTTACCTAGAGCAGTAAATAACAGTAAAAAACAGTAGTAATGCCGTATGATTCTGCACAGGCAGTTCTGGCACCGTTATGAAAATAAAAATTCTTATAACATTTCCTTTAAAATTGTCAATGGAAAGGAATATTCATTTGTACAATATTTGAAAGCTGAGTCTATTTAAATAAATAACTACTTTAAGCTTTCGTCTTGATTTATGAGAATGTTTTCTGCAAGGTCTATAATGTCAAATATAGCAACTCGTAGTTTAGAGATTTTTTTTTTTCTTGACATTCCCCTATACAATTAATCAACATCTAATAACGAATTTCCATAACACCATTTTAAAATTTGGGGTTTAATGGTGATGGCAACTATTTATTTCATAACACATCACTCCCTAGTGATGAGAACGAATCTCTGAAGACAGTAGCCATAGCATTAAAATCACCCTAGCTCATCTTCTCAGCCTCCCAAGATCTTTGCAAGGCAATCCCTACACAGCCC
Organism: Xenops minutus; assembly: GCA_035221455.1. Taxonomy (NCBI): domain Eukaryota; kingdom Metazoa; phylum Chordata; class Aves; order Passeriformes; family Furnariidae; genus Xenops; species Xenops minutus. The sequence goes on from JAWWEE010000074.1 coordinate 40,462,566, forward strand.
TTCTGGCCACATCTTGGCAGAATTGCTGACATCAGAAATGACCATGAGTCTGAAATATCTCTACTTTGTAAATACTTAAGTATTCACTATTTGTTTCTGCTGACATTTTATTGCCTTCTTGCACAATGTACTACTCCGTGTTTCAATTTTTCAGAGTTTCAGCATTCTTGCTGCTTTTATTGGTTCAATTACTTGCATTGATATGGGGTAATTTTTTTTTTTTTGCAAAAATAAGTTTATACTTTAGCCGCAAGTCAATTGCAGACAATATAAAATTCAGGTGTGTGATTTTGAAAATATTAATCCACTCTTGACAAAGTTATTTCTCAGCTAAAATGAAATCAACAGAAGGATGTCATTCATCAAGCAGTAATTAATTATCCAAGCATATCTGACTGTTTATATTGGCTGTTTTTTCACAATAGGAGCACAGTTCAATTCAGTTTATTGTCGTTTCCTTCCAAGAAGTTTTTTCAGCTGTATGACTGCAATCCTCCTCTAGACACTTAAAATAAATGGAATTAGCAAGCTGCTTATCTGAGATAACTTTCTGCAGCAGTTAGAGGAAACCATTACAGCTGACCAGCGGCAGGTCTCTCTCATGATTTCTGTGATGCCTGGGGGGAATTGCCTACAGAGACAGGAATGACTGTAACATATAATTCTAATCTCAGTGGAAAAGCACAAACCCTTTATTACAGAACCTCAGCAGAGGGTACAAGACTAATTTGGAATCCATGCAAAATCTCAGAGTTACTAATTTCACTTTTGCATAAACATGAGCACTAAAATAAGACAGGCTGAAGAACACCCTACTCTAGGAATCCAAACTCAACATTAATACCCAAATTTCAGGAACATCCCTACCCAAGATATTCTGTAAATCAGAAACCAGTCCAAAAGCAAAATTAAACTTCTCTTCATAGCATCTCATGATAATTCGGTTTGGGAGGGACATCAGAGATCTGTCCAACCTCCTGCCCAAAGCAGTGTCAGCCACAAGCTGAACACTCTTGAACCTCAGAGGTCTTTCTTTGTCCTCAATATTAATCAAGTGTTCCATTTACTTCCTTGTATATATGTGTCTGGTGTATCTCCCAGGGAGCTGATTTCACACAGCCTCCAGCTGCTGATCCCAGAAGAACTATATCTCCTAAACGTCACCAGCAAATTTCCTAAACGCCCAAGTTGAATCTGAAGGACTACAAAGTGTTGCACATGAACCCTTGTGCCTCTGGGTGGAACAAAATGGGACTGCTTGATGTGCAAGGAGTATGTAGAAACCGTGTGTGAGTGCTCAGTGTGAGGTACAATGGAAGTGATGCTTGCTTCCCTTCTGTGAAAGAGTAATAAACAGCCCAATGAATAAATAAATAAATGAAATATTCTTTGAGATAACGTGTGGTGTTTTGTGGTGTGGGGTTGTTATGGGTTTTTTTTATTAGGTGGTTTGGTTTGGTTTTCAATTTTTTTTGCTGTTTTTTCCTTTACAAGACTAACTCCTATCTGGCCAGGAAAAGTTAGTTTCTTCTGAGAACCATAATATACCATAATAATCAATACCTGTATTCTTAATTATTAAAGAGGATACTTCTATTAATGATTCTCATCACTTAGTCCATCTCTTACTCCTTCTTCCTTATGTATATCATTTTAGCTATTATATCTATTACTAATTACATGCAATGTGTGGTAGCCTCAACTCTGCAAATTTGCCTTTATCTGCTTGCAGGATATAATCACCACATTTATATTATAGACTCACAGAATTATAGAATCATTTTAGATTGCAAAAGACATTCAAGATTATCAATTCCAACCATTAACTCAGTGGTGTTTCCAGTTAAGTATTACCTGTGTCCTTTAATATGGGGATGTCAGCACTATTTGCAACACTGGAAGCAGATTCACAATGTAAACTTCAGTACAGATAGCAACAGAAGAAAATTCTGTACGTGTGTTATCAATCTAACCTGTCATTCAACAAAGCAATACGCAAGCCTTCTCTCGATGTGCTACCACAGACACCATGAACAGAGGTGGGTTTTTTCTGCTATGAATATTTTTTGTAATTCTCAGACATCTCTCCAGTGTGTACATGAGTCTACATACATATTTGGAAAGGATTGTGAAGAGTCAAGTTGAAACCAGAGGAATTTTATAAAACACCGGATGCCTCAAACAAATAAATACGTCATGAGGACAAGTAGAAGCAGATCGTGATAGCAGCTGAAGAGCATCTTTCAACATCTTTACAGATTTTTGTTCCCAACTCACCTAAACAGTTTGGCTGCAGCACAAACAAATTCTGAGGCAGAAGGATCAATCTTCTTGACACAGAGGTTACACTGTTTTTTTATTTAGCAGAGAAGTGATGGTGGAAAAGGCTGGCTACACTGGCATTATCCCTAGGGACAACCTGGGAAGAATCAGTAGTAAAACAACTGGTTCTGAATCTTCATGTAAATAATCTTTTTATTTCCCAAACAGCCAGTCACTAAAATTAAAATTAGATGTTTTACTCTGAAGTGTGAAAAAACCCAAACAAATATTTGAGAAAGCTTGAAAGTTTCAAAAATTTTCTTAAAAATTCTGAGAAATGGAGTTGAAAAAGGTTTGTGAGTCTTGAATAGAAAAATAGCTGCTAGAGAAAAGAGAAATAAGTTTCTATAATTATGTAATAATTTCATATTTTTACATTTGAAAAGTGGAAGACAAGATTTTAATTCCCAAAAAAGCACAAAAGAATGACTAACTTATTTTCAATTCTTCTCAGTTTTCTTTCATATGTAATTTCAGAATTTCCAAATAAACTCAATTTATAAAAAAATCCAAAAACTGTGGTTTTTCTAATAATTTCTGGTTAAATGTAGGCCATAATTAGTAGCACTATGTAGAAAAGGAATGCAGTCAATTACATTTTTCTCTAAGAATATTTGATTTAAATAATTTGATATCTGTTAGTATTCCCCATTTTTTACATCTTTTTATAATAGCATTATTCAATTGGAAGAAGTCACTTATACTCTCTGCTTTTTGAAACCTCTGTAGTCAGTGATTCAAATAATAATGTGTGTTGTACTCCATTTTTTCTAAAACAATAATAATAAAACCCAATTAGGAAAATTCACCACCATTTGTGCATGTCTTGAAGGTAGAAGTATTTAATTTCTCACAATATAATAATGCTAACATTTTCAATTTAATTTAATTTAAAGTAAATTATAGTTCAGCTCTCTAATGTCATTATTTTACTTAATGGCCTTAATTCAGGCCTGATGTTCATATTAGTAGCTTTGATTATTCTGTTTATATCAGCAACTGCTTCAGTTTACGTACAAAGGACTCTAGAGCGTAGGGAAATAAAATTCATGATTCACTAGCCTTATCACATTAGATTATTATAAATAGGGAAATGATGTCATTAGTATCAAAGCAAATGAACACATATTCAAATAGATAGCAGATGCGAAAGATAAAGACAGCAGTCCAAAAATAATTTTCTTTGCAAAGACTTCTTAAAGAAGAAATAACCTTAGAAAGTTTCTAGTTTCTTGCTTTGTGTTCCATCAAGCTTCATGAACTTCTGTATTCAGAGTTGAAACATACGTTTTTTTTTAAGTTCTTCTGTTTGACTATAACATCAAAATAAGAAAACTAACTAGAAAATGCTTGTCTGTTTCCTTTTTGCCTAGTAGATTTTTTTTTCCTAATCATCAACATCCACACACTTCTGTCCATTGCCTTCCTTCATGATAGCTGCATCACACTAAAACTTCAGGACCTAGCTTGATAAACACAGCTAAAATGTCACAGAGATCCCTGATTACTCATAGAGAATTCCAAATGCATGTGCCCTTGGTGGTTCTAAAATGCCATATTAAATATGCTTCACTGTCCATAGAATAGCTTTTTCAAGATACTGCTTTAGCAAAGGACTACCTACAATTTCCAGAAAACTTTAGCAGACCAACTTATAGCTCACTGCTGTATAATAATAGAAAGATTGCTGGTACATCACTGAGAAAATAAAGTGTTTCAAAAATCAATAGCTAAGTATATTTAAGTGTATTTAATATAATAATTAAAAATACTGATAATGCATAGTGAAAAGCATTGGCAGAAGTCAAGAGCTCGCAGTCATTACGAAGATCAGACTTCAACATCCTGGCTACTGCTACTAATTCTCTGATCATACTTTAAGCAAGAGCAAAGAGTTGTAACCAAAAATCAGTCCTTTTCTCATCAGACTTTGGAGGCTATCAAACCCCCATGTTTCTGTAACAACTTCTAATTTCAGTCTTCTAGATAATATTCCAGCAACTGCAAACCAGATTCAGGAGTATATGTGCAAAAGAACTGGCATCACCAACTTGAATAGTCAATTGGGGCAAATCATTTAAGGACTAGTATGTTCTTTTGCAAACTAAATTTAGTTTTGAGAGAATATTGAAAAGTTACGTTAGTGTATTCCGCTGAGATTATAAAATCATTAGCAAATGGTATTATCACAAATTGTCTGCTTTTATGGGTTCCTGTATGGTAAAACATGTTCCACAAACCACTTATTTGAACATGGAGTTCCTTCTAATTGCAAAAAAAAGCCTAGATGCAAATGTCTATAGGGCACATTTAAAGCAGAAAAGCTTTCAAACCTTCTCAAAGTACAAAAGAAGATATAAAGGTACACTTCTTTGTAAAGTGAGTCAAAAGTGATCAGAATAGTGGCTTCTCCCAGTGTTTTCTTCCAAGAATAGGAAAAGATTACAGACATAGAAGGAGGTGCTACACAGCAGAGGTAAAGGGCAACAGGAAAAAAAAAAAATCTTAAAAGCAAATGAGATGTTTCTGTTCCTAAAATTCAAGTAGAGCTCACTAAAGTATGCACAAAACAACAACAGGTTTAATACGTCTGCTACTTGTTAGACTAATAGAGCTGAATTTGAAAAGAACTTGTGTGCGTACATTTTGCAAAAAGTACTGCACTATTGATGTAGCAGGAGCAGAAGGACAGTAACCTTCATTAAAACTAGGTTATGTGGTCATCTGCACAGCTCTTGGCTGCAATGCAATGTGTATTTTCTGCAAAAAAAAGATTTCTGAGAGAGCATGACCTTTCTGAAGAATAGTCTGGTATCCTGCAGAGCCAGGATCTGTGGTCAAGAATCAATACAGCCTTCTGGAGGTGTCTTGTTTGGTTTAATGGAGAGTGAGCAAAAAAGCATGATGTGAGGTATAAATCCATAACACCATTCAAATGTCATTTAAGGTGCCTTCAAGGTTAACAATCACTGCTATCAAATAAGCTGTCAGAATGGCAGGAAGCTTTCATTTGCTGAGAGGTCTAATGTCTAATGTGGTAATTAAACCTAGAATACGAAATAAAGTGTTCTCATACAGTGTACCAGTGTGCCAGAGAATTCTAATGAATAGCCAGCATTGCTGCTGTTTATGGTAACAAAACCCTTACTTGTGCTCCGTCGGCTTTGCTTTCTTGCGCATATGATGCATTAAGTGCTTTATTTCTCATGTTTCTAGGACCATTCCTTTGCAGTTCTCAAAGAAAAAATAACTAAAAGAAAAGTAAAATATTTTTTTTTCACTTGTCACAACCTGTACCTGGGTGAAGCACATTCATTTTTCAGCCAGCTCAGAGTGCTTTAGAGGCTGTAACAGATATGAAGAGAAACAGGTGTGACAGAACAGATTCCCTCAAATGTGTTATCTCATGGGTCTGAGTTTGGAAGTTTTGGGACGCTGTGAATCTACAGGGCTATACAACCCTGAAAACACATTAAGTGCCTTCTTTTCCCTGGAAATCAGGGCTTCTTATGTAAAGGTTATGGAAAAGCCTAATAGCTACTACTGTTCTTTCCCTAATAAAACTTTCCTGGGAAAAAGGAACAAAAAACAAAAACAAAACCCCAAACAGAAACAAAAAGTGTCTACTATATCAATGGCTGTATATGGGGAAGGAATATTATGAGCAGGGTTTCTTAGACCATTCTCAAATTTGAAGTTGCTGGTAATAAAGAAAGATATTTTCTGCAAAGGCAAGTCCAAACACTGCTGGCTGTCCAACAGGTGTCAGTGAAAGCAAGAACTGGTAGGCGTCTTGTCTGCCCAAACTCCAATCATCACATTCACTGAAGGTCTAGCAATAGAAGGATTTGGGATATTATGTAATGTCTAACGTTTTAAGGCAAAGTACCAGTGAGTAAGCCTTTTCCGAGTGTTGTTTCACTACTTAGCATCTTTAAATAAATAGATTGGGATGAATTTCTAGAGCATCAAAAGCCTAGAGGAACCAAGAAGTGTCAGAAATTATTTTTCAGAGCTGAGGTAATGCTATTCAAGGATAGAAGGAGACTCCAAAAGGATTTCTGAACCTGAGATTCAGCCTTATAGACCTAAAAACTCAGCCCGTATCCAGACACAATTAACTTAAAAGCTTCTGTGATTGAATAATTGAGTGCATCCATATTGCAAACTAAGAGAGGGCAAGGAGAAAGCTCAATCATGGGATCTCTCATGACCCATTTAATTGCTTAATTGTTAGTTCATTCCTGGCTCTGGTCGCATACAGAGGACTTGATACAGCAATCACTTTTAGTCACAAGACTGGTGGATATCAGACCATAGTCTAACAAATACCCTGAAATACAGCATGTCAACAAAAAAAGAACTTTCACATTTCTGGTGTTTGGCCTAATAAACTGTATTTGCCCTAGGTCCTAAACCACAGCATTATTAATTATTTAGTTCCTCAAGAATTTATTAGAAAACAAGACAAAAAAATTACATTATGCTGGACTAGACATTATATTTCCTTGAAGGTAACAAAGTCTCAAAGTTGGAGAATGTTAAGCTTTTAGAGTAAATGATTTAATAGTCTCAACTGTGGAATATACAGAGTAATAATTCTGAAAAAAGGTGACATCTTTCTGGGACAGCTATCAAATTGATTGTGCAGATTAAATACGTGCTCCAAACAGTATGCATAAAGGTACTAAAAATCACAAAGTACTGCTGAAAATGTCCAAAATCATCCCTTGTGTAACTCTACTGAAGTCAGGGGAATGACACCTGGGAGACATTTCTCACATTTATAGGCAGGTTTCAATCTCAGTGGCAGCAGAACAAAGGCCCCTGTCAGCAGGAGCTCTGCCAAAAGTTTTCATAGAGAGTGAGTAAGTGCCAGGCACAGGCATAGGAGCCCCATTATTGACTAAATCAAGCCCCAAAAGAGACTGAAACAGAATTGGTAGAAAAGCTTCAACCTAGTGTCTCTTCCCTACACGTGAGAGATCCCTGTGGGATCCCAGGTTGGTTTTAAGGTTCCTCTCCAAGTGGGCCTTAGAACCATTAGTGCAACCTACAATATTTCCATCAATTCAATACATGCAAATGCCATGAATCAGATCAGATCAGCCATGTACTGGCATGACAGAAAGAAACAAATAACTGATCAAGACATTAAACTGTCCAATATTTTTCATACAGTTCCCCTCCCTCATCCATTCCAGCTAGGACACATTAAATAGAAAACGTAAACTAAAAAAAGGAGTCGTGAGTAAAATAAAGCACATGTGAATTTGTTTCATAACATTTGACCAATTCACTTGCAATTTAGATCTAAAGATTCCTGATAATGCCTGGTTTTGGGTGATCATTAGGAAATGAATAACAAAATGAACACATATCCAGCATTGCTTTCATTGTATGACATGGTATTGTTCTAATGAGAGGAAATTCCGAAATGAACTGATAACTCGAAAAAAAACAGATGGAAGTAAGATGACAGCAACTACTGTGTTTGCTTTTGCCTTACTTTCTTTTTGCCTTAATAAGGAGATTGCTGCGGAGCACTGAGACAACTAGCCTCTCTTCCTCTCTCCTTCACCTTGAAATTACTGCACACACTGAAATCCTTAATGAGCCCTAGACTGGAAAGGAGAAAGTAAAAGTGTATAGACATATGGATTCATCAAGACCAATGGAGCTACTAGAAAATAGACATCACACATTACTGTATTTAATATGACAACAAGTAAGACAAAACTAATGGCAAAATAAGTCTCTTTGTTTTTTGTTTGTTTGGGGTTTTTTTAATACATCTGAGAAAATACAGTAAATGCCATTCAAATGGAGAAATCTCTGTTTAAAAGAGCTGGTTAACATGCACAATGGCTAATTTTTTTTTCCCTGTCAGTCTTCCACAGAAAGATAGGAATCGTATGCTCTCCTAAAGACATTTTTCAGGAAGTGATCCTTAGAAACTGAAATCTCTAGAGAGAATCCTAAGTGCAGCAAATCACTGAGTGCAGATCAGATACTTGGATAGCTCTGTAAAAAGATTATTCACTATAGATTCGGTTATGCCATGAAGCCATAAATCACAGGAGAAATATAATAGCAACATCACTACAAAGGACAACTGCCCATAGTTCCCAAGACAGGACATTGGAACAAATTAGACCAGTCTTTGTATTTATAGTTGCAGAATACCTAAAACCAAATAAATCAAAAGCGCATTTCTTGATTAATACCATACATATTTCATTGAAAGTCCTTTTTGTCTATATATTCAGCACCAGGGAAAAAGCCTTTTTCCACTGCAGTGAGTATATAGAGTACTGTAGACTTTACAGTCAATAGTAGAGCACCTGCTTCTTTTCAGAAACGAAGCAAACAAAATATGGTCTACCATGCAAGAGAACATTAAAAAGCACAATCTTGTGAGAGAACCATTTATCAAATAAATAAAAAAAAATCAATTAAAATCCTGTGGTATGTTATGTTAATTCAAGACACTCTATAATAAAGAGTATTCTTCTAAAAGAGACGGTTAATGTCAATATGCTAAGTTGATCTATTAATTAGTGTACTGCAAGAGAAAGTGGACTAAGTAGTTGAAGCCTGCAGGTAATCATTTCACCTAATGAAGTATGGAAGATTGTAAATAACTTCACATAGATTTGCACTAGTTAGGAGACTGAACAAGCAACACCAATTTCTGGTAAAGTAAATGATCTTTTGTATCAGGAGCAAAATGCCTAATACTTCTAGTTTGAAATAGGACATTTATCTAAAAATTATATTGATCTTATCAGTAAGCAACATGCATAAGCTTAAAAGAAAAGTGTATTTTGAGGAATTAAAAAGTAGTGGCATGATTGTTTTAGCATACTTCAGTGGAATTACAGATTTCAGCAATTTTTCAAAAAGGTAATAGAGACAAATCTGAAAGATCCAAATTTCATATTGATTTTTGTTCTAATATTTGACTAGTTAACAGGTTTTTCACTGACATTGTTTGCAATAGGATTTTCTTGCAATGAAATTTGCATGCTCACTGAGGGCCTTTTTTCTGTAACTTGTTTTGGTTCTTATATATATAAAGATGAAAGTGTAAGATATGACAAACGAGTTTGACATAAAATCCCTTGTATCTCCTGCATTTTGTTAGGAAATTGATTAGGAGAAAAAATTACATAAAGGAAAACTACTTATTAAGAACGTGAGAGGCTGGAAATAAACACCAATATTGCAAATGTAAGTTTCAAACATCCAGTGTATGCCAGGCTACTGAAGCCCTTACTGTTCCCATGCCTTTTTTTTTTTTTTTTTTTTTTAAAAAAAAAAGGTAAGAACATCACATATATAGTTGTATGAGTTTAGGTATTTAATTAAAACATTCACATTTTATCTCAGTGAATGCAGAAACCCCACACTGTTGAAGCAGCTATTCATACATTGTGAGTTATTTCAGTAATATTCAGAGGGATCTAGCTAGGTCAGAAGACTCATATTTCTGTATCTTTGAGAATTCAATCACACACATGATCCACCAGAGTGAGTCTCAGCATTAGAGTCTCTGGGGCACATGTTTTAATAGATTCCTATTCTAAAAAGACTTTTATTCTTTCTCTGCAGTGATAAACAAAATATAAAATTTAATGTTTAGATTTAAGCACAAAGATCTGTGTGTTAAAAGTGTCTGTCTGTCAGCTATTACTAAGAAAGTCTAACACAGATAACCTCCTCATTTAAGAATATCAAGCATGTTCCTAAAGCTAGGTGTGATGAAAACTGCTGTTAAGACAACAAATAGAGAAGAAAGGTAAGTAAACCAAGTCACATATTTTCAAGGCTTATGTCCAAGTACTCTGTATTCCAGTATCACTGACAATCTAGGCAGTTCTCCACACCATGTTATCTTGGTGGTTGATCATGCATTTATGACAGGTGATCCAAGGACTTAGAACCTGTTTCCTAGAAGTCCCAACATGGCATGTTTTACAAATACACAGCAGTACAGGTAAGTGTAAACTGTATCAGAAAGTAGGGTCTAGAAATTATCATAAACAATGAATATTCAGCAACAGGGGAAAGAAATTAGGAAGCCAGAGCATTCTTCCACCAAACCCATGTTTAGATAAAATTACTCTAACAATGATCTGTTACACTGAGTGCTACATTAAATATTACTTCAGATTGCACAGGCTCTCTTCTAGTGTCAAGTAATCAAAGCTATACTATCTGTTCTAACTGGGTGCCATGCCAGGACAGACCAAAGTGTGCCCTCAGCCTAGCTCACAAAGGCAGAACAATCCCAGAGTGATTGCTCACATCATGCATTGCCATCAATATCACCTGCCCTTTTATCTATACCTTCACAGAGCCTACTAGTCCTATTCAAGGTATGACTAACACCTGTTGCCCTCAGGCCCATCCCTCGAATGCAGTGAAAGCATGATCACAACCGTCCAGTGGGCTTTTACAGAAATTAAATCCCTTAGGTGAAGCTTACACATGGCTGGGTGGTGTTAAGTACAACCACCCATAATGCTAAGGGGGTTTACACCAGAGAGAGCTTAGCTGAGACACTAGATCTGAGGCAGGGTCAAGAGGGATGCAGGTCTAGAAGAGCAACATTTCCTCACTCTCCAGCTAAGCAAATTTTAGCTGAAACATATGGAAGATACATTAAATATGGAGGTCCACAATGCCATTCTTGCAAAATCACTGCCAAGCTCAAAATCATAATTTCAATAATCTTGACTGTGCCCTGTCCTTTATGTCACTATTATGCAGGTTCTTTTTCACCCTGGTAAATTACCACTCTTTCTCTCTATAATCTGGAATGCTTCAAGGAGAGCTGTAACCTCACTATCTCCCTAATGTAACACTCTATGGATAAAACATTAAGAAAGAAAACACTGGGATTCAGGGGCGGGGGAGACTATCCCACTGATTTGATAGACTCAAAAGGTTAATCTTCTGATACATTTTGTTCATTAGTCTAAGTATACATTTAAAGCATCAATGTGCTTAAAAGTACTTTGTCAGTACCCATTAAGAATGTGCATTGCATATTTCAGACATCTTGATAGTAATAGGTGCTGAAAAGCAGAAACTGTTCATCTTTTTAATGAGTGGTTTTCCCTCTGAGTGCACTATGAAGCTGTGATGCACCATAAAGTGACACTCGTATGCCCTGTGGACATGCAAGAGCAACCCATTCTGTGAAAATCAGGCAATTAAAAGGCATAATGTGTGAGCATGACTTCAAAGTAGCTATTCTTTCAGGTCTTGATTGCTAGCCCTACTTCTTTACACCAATATATGGAGGTGAGAAGGTCTAAAAAGACGTCTCTAATACTGGTCACTATCACTGGAATATGGACAGCTGAAAAAAAGGAGACACTGCAAGGCTATTATTCCACCTCTGATACATGATACACTTTTTCACATCATTCTGATAACATAGCTACACTATGCAAGTAAATATCCTGCAGCAGATAGATTAATTGCATCTGCCAGTTAAGGACAAAACTACATCTATTCTGCTAAACACCCCTGCACTCCAGGCCATGCAGTGAACAAACTTCTTGGTTGGGCTGGGAGTACAGTGGCCTGCAGTCCAGTACCATTCACTCATGCCATGTCTTTGTGCCTGCTAGAAATAATTGTTTGGGCTGTAAGTTGTTTCAGTCTGAATACCTGAAATAACAGGAAAGCTGTCGCGCAATCTGTCAGAACAGAGTGGTGTGTACATGGCATGCTGCTAAGGGAATGAAGGATATGGCATTAGAACATATGTTGTGTTTCAAAGTACATGGCCCATTGGGATAGTGTAGAGGACTGTGTAGGGCAGAAGAAACCAAGCCTGATATTGTCCTGGCTGAGGAATGATTTGTCCTAAGTATGAAGCATCTCCTGATCTGCACCAGGGTTCATCTTGGAGGGAGGGAACACTTTGATTTGCTTCACAAGAGAGCCTAGGAATTAAGTAACATATCTACCATGTCACAAAGAAGCATCTTATTTATTTGACATTGTCAACATATCCAGGGCATCTTTTTCCTGAAGTTGCAGGAACTGGTTGTAATAGCATCTGGTGTGTCAACAGTTCTGTAAAACGTGAAGGTAGAAGCAGAGGGTTGCACAGCTAAGGTCAGGGACAGCAGCAGGGGAAAGGCGCCATGGCAGTGAAGGCTGAGGTCGCTGGTAATGATGGAAATGAGTTTCACCCGACTGCTCTAACTGCTCACACTGTTATTGTGGAAGTGTCATCTCCAGGTGCTCTTAATCACACCATATGGGAGTGAGTAGATGTAAAGTCCTGCTCCCCTTCAGGTAGTAGCCTAATGGGGAAATATGAGCATGAATATGAGTAGTGACAGTCCACCCCTATTTATTTTAAAACATAAGTACAACAAAAGCAACTCAGTGCCTCTAATAAGGATGTGCACAGTGCATAGTAATACGTGAGCAACTGTTTTCTACTTTCAACATGGGAAACAAGAAGATTGCCAGGACATGAGTATGATGTACCTTCCATATGATGCTATAAAAATACTATGCTGCAAAATAAGACTTTAAAGTGAAAAGAGTTTTTATCTCTCATGTGCGTGTGTGCTTGTAGAAATGAGTAAGGGTAAAATTAGCAGGATTACAAGGGCATAATGCAGGGCTCTGATGGCATTGTGTGGGGCTGTCTCCCATGACAATATCACTCCCCTTCAGTGGACACTAGCTGTGACTGGCACGGGCCAGACTGCCCTGCCCTGAGGAGATGGGAATGCTTCAGGAACATACACATTCAGCCCGGTACATGTAGCCTACAAATGACAACAGCTGAATAAATGAATACATGAAAGGTAAGCCCAGACTCATGATGACTTGTGAGTGTCAGAAAATGCTTTCCATATGTTTAGAGGTTTCTGTTTTCTTCTCCCATTACTGATCTGATTATTTACCACTAGGTAAGAACATTGCTCGCTGAGAAATTGCTGTTCACTAGAACTAAACACAAAGGACAACAGTAACAGCTACATTTTTGCAGCTATTTGCTACAGAGAGTTTGGGATAGAAATGTTTTCACCCATGGCTAGCAAATGACCATGGTTAGCAAATGATTGTTGTTTGCCCTTTGGAAGATCATGTAATTTAAATTTTAAAATACTTATCGTCTTCAACTTTGTTCCAAGCTTTTTTCTACCTTTGACTATACCTCCTATTGCTGTTCCATAAACTGCCCTCTAGGCTATCAATAACATCACAAGAAACGTCTGCTACTGCCTCTAGAAATTGTTTAAAACCCTGCAGATGAAAGAAGGAAGGAAAACAAGAAGAAAAGCAGAATGGAAATGTATGCCTTAAAAGCTAGGGGTTGAAAGAAATGTTTTAAATAATGCCTTGTGGGAATATCTAGTTGAAAAGTTCATATTAATTCATATTAATTATAAAGCAACCAATAGGAAAAAAAAAGTAATTAGTGCCAGAATCATTGTAATTGATTGGATGTAGCTGATCATTTAATAAAATACTCAGGACTGTGTACTTCTGTCTGGACTAGCAGATTTGGTATATTAACATTGTTAAGAGTTCATGCTATAATTATAGATCATTGTTGGACAGGAAATACATCCTAGGAACATGAATTATTTTGTGTAACTGGAAACTTTTCTCTTTTTTTTTTTTTCTTCAGATGAATGACAGTAGAGGCTTACTTTAGGTACAGTTTAGACAATTCAGATTCATTCAGCAATATTTCAGTAACACTGCACTTTTCAGGTGTCCTAATTTCAGCTAGAGTAGCATTACTTTCTTCTCAGTAGCTGTGATTTAGATTCAGAATGAGAATGGTGTTGATAACACATGGTTGTTTTGGGTTTTTTGCTAAGTTATGTTGATCTCTAGTCAAGGACTTTTTTTTTTATTATTAATTTTTTGGGGGTTGTTGTTTTGTTTTGTTTTGGGGTTGTTGCTGGATTTTTGGTTTTCTTGGCCTTCTCTCATTCTCTACCAGTGAGGAGGTACACAGAAGAAACTGGGAGAGGGCATGGCCTATAGCCACTACAGATGACCCAAACTGACCAAAGGAATATTCCAAGGCACAGAACATCATGCCCAGTATAGGAACTTGGGGAAGTTACCCATAAAGGGGGCTGATCTGGCTTTGGGAAGGGAGGTCTGGCATTCATCAGCAGGTGGTGAGCAATTGCATTATGCATCACTTGTTTTTTTCCTTTTTATTATCATTACCATTTATCATTATTACTGCATTTTATTTTTAATTATTAAACTGTTATCTCAACACGCAAGTTTTACTTTGACTTTTCTCCCCATCCTGCTGGAGTGGGCAGGGAGAGAGGAAGGGCTGAGGGAATCACTGTGTGTATGCTTAAACCACAACATCAGGAAACAAAACAGTGTTTAAGTTCTGAGAGAAAGCCTGATAGTGAATTTATTTAAAATCACCATTTTGATAAGGTATTAAGAAAAATGGGTAAGTAAGTTGGCACAGATGCACATAAATGCACTGCAACTCTCAATTTATGTTAATTTGAATAAATGGTATCAATGCCACAATAAGATTCCATAAATTTAGAATAGTGAGTGGTAACCAAAGCAACATTAACTGGGAAAGAGAAATACACAGATCTCATACTTACTCCTAGATGATCATGAACTTAAAGCCTTTGAACTCACTGTCTGACTTTGTATCTGAAAATGTTTTTGTTTGTTTGTTTGTTTTTCAGATACTTTCATATTCGTCAATGCTTTTTTTAATTTTCTTTCTCTAAGACATTTGCAAGAGAAACCCTGGTAAGAAGATTGCATACCTATAAAGTGGATCAATACTCAAGGATTGATTTCACTTAGAATAAATAAAATACATTCCTCAAACACTCCCATAACACAACACATCCACAGGGTATGTGAATTACATAGAGTATTGGTGGCATGAGTTTTAGAAATTGTATCTTTACTCACAGATAACTTTCACATCTAGTATAGAGGGCCTGGTAAAAAAAGGATCTCCCTTACTCCCACCCTTACCTTCAAAGCACAGAACAAAAATGTTGTTTGCACTTTTTGAGTAGTACCAGTTCTTTCAGGATAAATGCCCCCTGCATTTGCAACTGGATGAATTTATTGCTGTCAGTCTCTTCTCGAAATTAACATATCTTCTTATTCCTTTTAAGATCATATAATGCATTATTTAAAGTAAGGACCAAATTCTTCTCTTCTGTTCAAGATGTCTATTACACTTCAGGAAACACAGGAGCAACAACTGCTTTCATACCAAGTCAGATACTTACACTGTCATACTAGGATGTAACAACTTAGCTTTTTGTTAATTTGCTTTAACAAACTTTGATGAGATTTCCTCTGGAGTTAAAACACTGTAAGAGAGTTTGTTTTACCAAAACTACCTGTATTTTACAGCAGTGAAGACAAAAATTGACACCAGACCTTTAGTTTATGAAGACGTGTGGATTTTACTGTTTTCTGCAAGTTTTCAGTAAAACACTGTGGGATGCTAGCATAGTCACTATACAAAATAAGATTGGTTCTCCTGGGCCACACTTCTATAAATTTTATTCCTGACAAGAGCAGCAAAGGCAACAAAGAATAGTCTAGGGAGACATGCTAGGAAACAATAAACATAGTATTAAAAAGCTTGCAAAAGGAGAATTACCCACTTTGAAGCAAAGCCTCTGCCATACTGCATACACCTTCTATTCAAAGGCAAATAAATTCTCCATGACAGCTCCTAATAGCCTTCACAGTTGTTCACCGAACTTGCCCTCAAATTACAAGGTAATAAAGGGATAACAACCCTTGACTGACTAAATGAGGAGGTGGGTCCTCTCAGTAAAAGCCCATCTTTCATTTCTTGCCCTTTTCTTTTGTTCATCCAGTGAAGTAATATTGCACAACTACAACTAAATCACTAACAATTAATGGAATAATATATCTTTATTCTATTTAAACCATTCTGTGAAGCATCACTGTGGTAATGCTCCAGAGCTTAGGTATAGTTTGTTTAAAAGTTAGCAATGTACTAATAACAACAATCCTTACTTCAGTTTTATGTACTGAGGCACTTGGTATTACTACCCCTATTACATCATGCTGTCAGGCATCTTTTTCTAGATTATTAAAATTTTTGCACAACCTATAATTGATTTTTTGCCGAATGCCACTTTTCCTATTCATCCGTTATTAGCTTTTTAAATTTTGGCCTCCCTCATAGGAGGCCACCTACATATATCCTGAAAATTTAAGAATTATGTCTGTGAATACATTTGTTCTGACCTGCTTTCAGCTTGACATCACTATGAAGAGGAATATAATATTAAGTTAGTTGATACCGACAAGAATTTGCCTGGAGAACCACATTGCTACACTTGAATTTCTGCCAAAAATAAAAAGTAAATTCAAAGGAAAGGCTATCCTATTCTGCTCTATTTTCACACATGCAAGCTTCTTTATACTTTGAGTGTAACAAAGCTGGATACCTCATCCTCCTAAATTCATAAGTCAAAGACGATGTAACCAGTTTTTAAGGGTACTGACGTCCACTGCACTGCAACGTCATTTCTAAAAGGCTGTCACTGCACTGAGCACTAGACAAAAACTCAAGAGATAATCAAGGCAACCACATAGCATGTAATTTCACTGGACGTAATAGTATTTTTGCCTCTGTTGTCTTAAACCAGTTTTCCAAAAGTGATGTATCTCTTTTTTAAAGTGATTATTACAAAAATTTATGTTGTTACTGCCTTACAGTGTATAGGAGCTCATTTAATGTAAACCAAAGACAATTCAAATTTAAGCTAAATTAGTATTCAGGGAAGTAGAACAGATAGCAGGTAGGAACCCACTTATGCACACTGCTTGACACAGGAAAATAATGTAGATGCCCACCTCCTTCCCTCCAGGCATCCACTAACTGGGATTTTTCTATTTTTTAGTTTTAATAGCTTAACAGGAAATTTAGAAAAGGAAATTTCTAAATTGATTTCTAAAATGGAAAACAACCTGAGAAATCAACTATTTCTCTAAGCTGTGCTGATGTTGATTTTGTTTTCATGTTAATGAAGGCAACATGTTGATGTTGATTTCATTTACCCATGTAGATCATTGATTTCACCACAACCTGTGAACATATCTGGGAATGAGGGAAATTAAAAAGTAAGTATACATTCTATTTAATAACTTTTATGTTTTTCCTCTAATTAGTATGTGAATAAAGATATTTTCTAGGCTTTCTGTAATTAATATTCTATTATCAGTTCTCCCTTTTTTGGGTAAAACCTAGAGCTGTTTATAGTATGGGATGGGAAGATTTTGACATATATATGCTTCCTTTCATCTAGACACCTCAACTCAAATAATTTACAAAGTTATTTCACTGAGCTGGCACATGATCTATTTATTCTATCTTTGCAAACTACTTGATGTATGTTACTAAAATAATTCTGTGAGAACAAGGCTATTCAATTTCCTTTTTCCACTTTTTTTGCCTTTTTTTTTTATTTTTTATTTTATTGTCCTCCTCTTTGAAAATACTAGGAAGTCTTTTTTGCACAAGAGTAACAGGGCTTGTTATATCAACATTGTGAGGAAATTCAAATTTCACAGGAGCAATTTATTTCATTGGTAGATGCTGATCAACTTTGTCACTGGAGTGCAGATATAGCTTTTCTCATTGCATTGTAAAACAGAGTCTGACACATTTTATAGCCAGGATAGTATGGTGGGACATTGCCTTCCAATTTACAGTTCTTTTCTGCTGACTCTGTAACTGTTTATCATACATGAATGTTTTTCAGACTCCTTGCAATTAAGATACCATTTCCATCCTACTTTCTATCACATACAATTGCATGAACAAAGAAAACAATATTGCCCCAAATTTTCCACACACCTCTTGTAAGTAAATATACTTCTTAACAGGGTTAATGGTGTTAAGAAGTATAGGCTGGATTTTATATACTGGCTGCTCTTGTTATACTCGCTGTAAACCAGTGTGTTGTAAAATGTACATATGTTGGTTATTAAGATATTTTGACAAACTCTAGATATATTGCAAGATTTATAAAAAAAACCCAAGCCAGCAAAACCAACAGAAAGTCTGAGTCATTACGAGGGCATTTTTGAGTCAGTACTGAGCAAATGCCCAGACTGATGCTCTGTGTTGCTAGAGGCAGAGTCTTTCATGTCAGATATGGAACTGTGGTCTTGATTGCTTATAATTACAGGGTCCTATGACATTTTTTTAAGGAATTCAGGGAAACAAAGGTTCAGCAACCTGGTGATACTCCAGTACTGCTAATTACATTATATCCCTAATTTTTTTTGTCTTGAATTGCATCTGCAGTAAAGAGTGCATCGCATTTTTAACACTTACAAGAATGAAAACCCAAACCCTGCTGTTCTCATGCTGCTGGTAGGAAAGGATGTAGTGCTTCTCATCCAAAAAAGACTATGTGAAGGAGCTGCAATTGCACTTTGGGGCAGTTCTGGAAAAATGTGAGGTGTTGCTTTTAACCAAAAAGACAAAACCTGTCTTTATTTTCTATAACATAGTTATATTACTCATTTTCTTTGATAAACAATATGTATTTATCATGGCAATCCAAAGCAGTGGAATTAAATAAGATTTTGCAGATTCTTCATAAAAATAATGTACCCATTCAAGGTCTGGTGATTCCCCCAGCAGAGATTTTATTTTACTGTATTTGTTAAAGTATTTTCCAGCTCTTAAAAAAGCATATTCCTGGGGTTCAGGTCTTCACTGATGTTAATGTAATGAAAATGCTGTGGATAGTCAGCTTAGGAGAGCTGGCAAAACTGAATTTGAATGGCAGATGGAAACCTTCCTTTGTCCAGCTCCTTTTAGGGCTGCTGTATGTAGTGGATATTTTGCTTTACTGCTTGTGTCCTTTCAATACTTCTGCTGAAGCACTTCGTACTTTCCATCAACCTGAATTTCTGATCCAATTCTCTAGAAACTAGTGAGAGCAAAGAAGTGTGTACAATTAAAATGTACCACTTCAAGCATCTGACACACTTCTCATTAAAAATTTGGGCATTTTTCCTTGAGGAATATAAAGCATAAGGAGAAAGGAATTGGAAAGCAGAGCTATACGATAGCTTTGGATTCATAATCAAGGGACATGTCCTGGCCTGAAAGGTACCTTAACGTTGCTGAAGAAATGATCCACACTGTCCACATGAACAAAGGATCCTGGTCAGTTTTCACCTGGAATAAAATCTGATACCTTCCAGCATTCCATATGGCATTACTCCAAATTCTAGAATTATAGAGAGATTGTGTGTCCCTCCTTTATATATGTGTCAGCAATGAAACACCTCTAAGTCTTTTTGAATCCTGCTGAGGTGAAAGTGTTGAGGTAGCAGGGAGAGCCCTACCTTGCTACAAGATATACTGCTATTAGAATGAGCAGAAAATTACTGGAAAGTACAAAAGGCTACAGAGAACCTTACTTTCTCACCTCCAGTTAGCTGTTTCTATCCTGTATTATTTTTAATAGGTACAACTCCCACCCTTTTGCTTTTTGTGTATGTTTCTGTATTATTTGAGAGCTATAAGGATATAAAAGTCACCTGGGTAGTTTCCAGCACTTGAAAAGATAAAAAATGCATTTTTAAAGCAGAACAATCTGAAGCTTGTTATTCTAGAGGTAAATTGTTAACCTTTTCACTATGTAATGGTCCATGGACTTGAAAAAAATAATAGGATGTGGATCACAGTTTCTTTTATTTTTCTCCCTTTATTCTTTGGAGATTCAATTCACCTCAGATTAAACGGCAGTTCTTTCTTTGCCATTAACTTTTCCAAAAATAGAGCCAAGAGTTTAAATATCATTTACATCACAGTCAAAAGAATAATCACATAAATAAGAATTTATGAATAATTAATCACAACTGCTATTACATTAGCACAATACTATTTTTAATTTATGGGGACCACGATGTCATCTTTACCAAGCTGGCAAGGGGCAAGAAGCAATTAAATAAGCACACTGATTAACTGATGAATCATTGTATAGGCATACAGAGATGGATTGACTGATTCATTGATTGGTTAATTGATGAATCTTTTCACTGTGATCATGCCGCAACATACCTGAAGGCACAAGGAAACTCTTGTGTCACAGACAATGTCCTCAACCACAAAAAGATTTAAAAGCCTCACAAATACAGCAAAGTATTGTTAATGCTGTTTTCACTGAAAGGGAATTATTTTGCTCTCAACAAAAGGAATGAAATCTAAACCCTGTCGCAGCTGCCATAATCTGCTGAGCGCTTACAATTCAACGGGGAGAAAAGAGCTGTGCTGAAGTGCTCTGGTAACGATCCTTCTGCCTGAAGAGTAAGTGAAACTTTCAAAACACTCAAAATTTGCCCATTTTTACATTCCCGATAGTGAAAGAAAACATGGTGTTTTTCTTCCGAAAATGTCAGATAAGATATGCACTCTGGTTTTGTACCTTTTTTCCTTGTTTCCCTACCCAGATGTCTACTAATTCATACAGTTCCATGGAAACAGACTAAAACTAGTAAAAGACTGGGGAGAAGTTGCAACAGGGAATTTGAAGAAGCAGCTTTTGATTTTGTCTTTCTCTCAGGTAGTAATGTGAAACTGATACTTAAAATGTATTTAAAAGCAGCTAAAGATAAAAGCATGGATCTCTATTTTTCTATGATAAATTAAACTGGTATCTCAAAGAAAGACATTACAGATGAAGGCAGTTGAAATTTTCATTTGAAGTCAGTTCTCATTTGGCTTGTGGAACCAAAGCCTTCCAGAAACGTGTGGTGTTGCTTTTAGCAAAGATAGAATAACCTGTGAAAAGGAGCACACATACACCTGCATCCAGTAGGCAGGTGGTCACAGAGCTCATATGTGGTATTTGAGACAGGTTGTTACTGCTGTTCTCCCTGATTCAGACTTACAACTTCATCTTTATACTCTGGTTTGCATTCCAAATATACTGGCTTGACTCCAGTATAGTACTGGGAAAGTCTCTGAAACACCAGAGGTGACTTAGTACTGCAAAAGTTGTCTCCTTCCTTTCTTTGCTTTCAAGACCTAAATACTGCCCACAGATACAGAAAAATTTATATGACTTACAATCGGCTTTCTATTCCCAAATTACCAAGATAGGCTATTGTGGAAAAGAAATTCATGCTATGAATGTTCATCTAAACTCTATAAAGTTTATACTATAAATTATATATTAAAGATAGAACAGATCTTTATTCTACAGCTTATTTAGTATTTGCTTTTTATTTTGTTCCAGTACTTAAACTGATTAAGATAATTTTGTAATACCAGAAGATGTGCAGAACACCAGAAAAAGAAAACAAATGCTCTAGCAGAAAAGACAAAAGTTCAGGCATAAAGGAGGGGCTGGAGATAAGACTCAATTATTTAGTCATCAGACCAAATGAGAAGATGAATTAATACAGACAGCTTCTATGTCCATTGTTTCAGAGTGTAATTGTAACCCTTCAAACATATGTCTCTTAAAATTAGATGTCCCTTCAAATTCACACAGATGATTTTACTCCAATACCTATATCTATACCTGGAGACCCAGGGAGAGTCATACAACCTAAACGAAGTGCCAACAGAGATGTAGTTGGGACATTTCCATTATTGTCAACAAGGAGGAAGGCAGTGTTCTGCAGAGAGCAATTAGATCTACAGTAGGTCATTGTCTGGAGTTGCGTATCTGGTTCCATTTTTATGTGGATAGCTGAGGGCCACAACACATCCCATCTGGCAAACTTCTGTACAATGTTTGATCACAATTGCAGAGTCAGACACAGATCAGTTGAGGTTGGAAGGGACCTCTGCAGGTCATCCTCTACAATCCCAACTATGTTTCATAAAGAAGTTCTCGTGCCTTGTTTAAATTACTTGGAAATGGAGAGCTCTTGTCAAAGCTGTGTTTCCCAGACAACTGGCAAAGGCCCTGAACAGTTCCAGGAAAGGAGGCTGCTGAAACAGGAGATTTAGGGCAGAACAAACCCCAGACTGTGCAAAGCCAGGTTCCAGGCAGATACGGGCATGGTGGTGTGATAGCTCTGCTAGATGGTATGAAGGCATTCCAATCACTCAGGTAGGCTGTTTAAAATTATGAAGAGTGAAGCAGAGGCAAAAGGCAGAAAAGCAGCCAGGCGGGAGAACGGAATCTGTGAATAAAAGCACATGTCCTTACCATACTGTGCTTCAGGAACAGTACTTTGACACAACCCTATTTATTTCACAAAGGAAGTACAAAGAAAGATTCAACCTCATTGTCAGTTTCTCCTCTAACACAAAGGATCCTCAGGACTCTAATTACTAGCTAGCTTCTCACATCAAGAAAGGCAAATGCTGGTAGGAGACATGGAATTTATTTTTAAGAAGATGAAACTGTGAGCAGGTTTTTCTGATGAACCACAAAAGAGCAGATGCAAGCATGTTTAAAAAACTCCAAAACAGACACAGTAATTTTAAATAAGACTAAAAGACAAGAGGTGCAGAAGGGGATCAAAGCAGCATCTGGTGGTTTCTGAGAAAAAGAGAAGCTGACTTTAAAAACAAAGTTAAACCTTTGTTGGATTAGCTGTTATCAAAGGCTTCAGTAGAAAAGCATCACAGGAACTGATGAAGTGACCAGCAGCCTGCCTGTCATAAGGTAAAGTTTTCTGTGAAATAACCAATGCTAGTCAAACTTTTGTTCGGAATTTGCTAATGGAAATGACCTATAGCTTGAACTTCAAAGCTCAGAAACCATGTTTCACAAATACAGTGTAAGTCAGTCATCTGGATACAAAACTGAGCTTGTCATAATTCTTTAACAGATTTTATATTTATAAAAGACATTTACTCATAATATAATGACCCTCAAAAGAAGACATATGAGGTTGTTCCAACTGAAACATATTCTTTCTTTTTTTCTTCTTCTTTTTCCAGGGGAAGAGCTTTCTTTGAATTTCAGCCAGAACGCATAGTTAGTTGTAGGGAACACGAATGGGGTTCCTAACAGTCACTCCTAATCAGCTAAACATGTTAGACCTCTGGGGCACAAGGCTGTCTCCAAAACCTTGCCAATACTATGCAGATCTGGCACAATCCTTGTAATAGATGCTTCAGTCTAAGTAGTTAATTTGATCTAGCCAAAGCCCTAGCAAGAGAATGAAACTGCTGTCAAGCAAGAGAAATGAATGCAAAGGCTGTACTGACAAAGTCAGCATGGTCTACCCACTACCAGCCTATGTGCATTCAAAGAATTAAATGAGGAATTACTGGATGACTTGCTACTTTTAGCCTGGTTAGTATGCCTAGACAAAACTAATGTGCACAGGCTATACTACAAGAAACATATTCAAAAATTATGTGAGGCTCTTTACCCACCTTTAAACTGAACAGAAATAGACATAATTTGTTACAAAGTAGTGATTCGCACTGACTTCACCCTTACAAAATGAATACTGCTGTAGTACAAAATTACTAGTCAGTAGATCCTTGCAGAAATGAAGAGCTTTATGATTCTAGCGTTAGCAGTGCAGATTTGGGTTTGCCATTCTTACATAAATGTCTGCACAGACTGCATGAGAAACCACTTCTGTTGTCAGCAAAGTCATTCCTGAAGAGAACTCTTGTAGGTGCTTCCGTTTTAGCATTTCTGCTTTTGGGACCTTTCTAGAGTTGAACAAATGTTCTAGGGAAGACAGCACAACGCTGAAAAAGAGCACAAAAAGGCAATTGTTCTTTACAATAAAAGATTGGGTTTGAGTGTGAGGGGTTTTTTTAAAACAAACAAACAAAGAAAGAAACAAACCTGTTTTGTTTGGGAATATTTTTGTTTGTTGGTTTGGTTTTTTGTTTGTTTGTGTTTTGGTGGTGGTGGTGGTGGTTTTTGTTGTTTTTTTTAGAAGAAAACCCAACACAAGTTGATGGTAATGCTTAAGTTATTACACTGCTTTCAGTGTTATCTATGTTGGAAGAAGCTTGGGGCCTGGATGAGCTCTATTCCCTTTCAAGAACTCTCTTGAGTCAGGGATCTTAGAAGGAACTTAACAGATGGTGTGAAATTTTACAGTGTTGCAGTAATGTAACAAGTTCAAAGGGCGTAATGCTAAACTTTTAACCCTTCAATGGTTTCCCCACTGGACAACCACAAATACTGCCCTAAGCAGAAGAACAAATAATTCGTTGTTGAAAGGAAACACTTCTGCTCCAGTAGACAAGGCTACTTGTCTCAACAATCACAGAAAAGAATTTTCTTCCAAATTGAATGCAAGTGTACAACAAATTAACCAAACCCACCAAAGAAAGAACGGCCCCCTCAACTTTAACAGATCTGTTAGTACATATAAAAAAAAAAAAAAAAACCAAAACAAAAAAACTCAAAAAACCAACGATTTGGAACTTGGAAAACACATTCACTCTAAAATCCACCAGAAGTAACAGAATCAAACATTTCCAACAGTGACAGAATGACAAGAGATTGTACTGGGGAACTCTAAGTGAACTGTTTAATCCATTCTCAGACTCCCTGAAGTGTCTTAAAATTTGGCTTGACTTGCTCTGAAAGGTCTCTATCTGACTGATATGGAGACTAGCTTTTTTGGCTTTCCAGAAATACTGAGCTAGCACTCAAGATCAGTCCTGGCATTTCATGCTGAAGACCCACTTTCTCAAAGGCCTTTTCACTTTAAATGCTATGGATATATTTTCTCCCTCCTACTTTTACAATGTCATCAAGGCTTATCAGCAAGTTCTTGTAGAAACAGGGAAGAAGTGGATTGTCAACAACATAATATTGCCTGTCTTCTCTAAGGGCTTAACATGCAATAAATTTGAAGATTTCGATG
The DNA here is from genome assembly GCA_035221455.1 of Xenops minutus. NCBI lineage: Eukaryota > Metazoa > Chordata > Aves > Passeriformes > Furnariidae > Xenops > Xenops minutus. The sequence continues at coordinate 40,487,766 of JAWWEE010000074.1, forward strand.
CAAATTTCTTATGCTTCATAACATACTAGGACACAGTTTAAACCAAAACTAAACATACAGAAGTGTTTCCTAGGAGTAGGTGAGAGAAAGCTCTGTTTAGGTCTACGGGTACTGCCACATGCAAAGAAAAAAGTGTGTGAACAAGGAAAGTCATGAACCTGTATAATGATTAAAAAATTGCTGCTGACTTAGTCATTCCAAAGGCATACTCAGGCTTTAGAATAAACACATTTTTCTGTTGCATGAAAAGCTAACAGAAAGTAGATTATAAAGACACAGACTGTTATCATTAAAAGATTTTGCTGCATTTGAGGTTAAGGTTATTAAACACTAATTTACACAACAAGCTTTCAGACACTTTTGTCTAGTGTGTCATCCCTATGTTACCTTATAATCAATAGAGATAAATTAGCTCCTCCAGAGGGTTATTAATTTTATTCTGCCTGAGAAATGTGAGATGACATAACTCCTCCAGACAGAGCCGATGCAAGAAGAGTGATCTAGATCTTTCCACGACATGGCTCACAATATAATAAGCATGAACAGAATTGCTAAATTTGCACAGTGAGTGAGAGAAGTAGGCATTTTACAGAGGCTATCAAAAGCCTTTTCGTGCTTACAAAATTAGGTCATGTTCTCAGGTTTCAGGTCCCAGTTGAGAGTTTCATTCTCAGAGGTGCAATGCCACTGGGCATTCAGATTCAAATTCAGATTCCAATTTTGGAAGATAAATGAGTTAAGACTTCAAGTCTAAGACAAAATGACAGATCCACAGTGTGTTGATGAACTTTGGCAGAAATCAGGTCTTTTATATGTGCACATCAAATTAAGGTGTTTAATCAAACCCATCGATTTTTCAATTAAAATAATCTGCCTAGCTAGCTCATAACAGATAGTCAGACACCTATTGGTGTAGCTAAGGTTAAAAGGAAAGTCAAGGCAATCCTTCTGATTGAAAAAAATATTAAAATTAACAGGAGGATGTATTTCTCTTTTTTATACAAAAGGATGTTAAAGAGTTTACTTCTGACTTAGATCCTTACTGGTGTTCAACCACAATGTCATTCTCCACTGTGAAGCTATTACATCTCAATGAGAAGCTTTGGAAGAAATTGATATTTCATCGAAGTTGTACATCAGTGTATGTGGTTCATTACAAAGTGAAATGTGCTCTTTTGCATTTAAATGGGGAAGGAGATGAAAAGATTAAATTGTGGTTCATTACAAACAAACATAAGACTGTCCATTTGTTATACTCTCTTCCCCTGACTCAGCTGGTGAGCAACCAAATCACTAATACAAGCTGGCTATACTTAAGAATCTGGTATCTTGATACCATTTGATAGGTTTGTGCCTTTACTACGCTTAGAGAAAGATGTTGATTTGCATCCTGCAGGGTAACTAATATTCTGTAGCTAATTGTGTGCACTGCCATGACAGAACATCTAAAGAAGGACATTACCACATATGTCTCAGTGGGAATAGGAAGATACTTCATTTATAGCCACCCATCTGTCTAGTCACAGCAGAATTACATACAAACACAATACACAAATTACTGTGTCCTTCAGGAATCACTCTCCCGTCACAGTGTGGCTCTGTGCACAACACAGTTCACATACCAGCTCACTGTGTTACAAGATTCTGTACATCATATGCTTGATGACAGGCACAGAAATTTGAATCAGTGTTAGAGGGGAGAAGACAAATGCAAACCTTAATATCAACTTAAGAAGTAACAGTTAAGTTTTACTTTTTTTTTTTTTTCCCAGTACAGTATTTATGTTGCTGATATCTCCCAGTGGGACACTGTCCTGTGAAAGTGAAAAATACTGCAGTATTCAAGAGGTCTTGCCCAAATGCAGCTGAGCAAAGATGAATGTTCTGCTGGAGCACAGAAAATAAGTTTCTTTTCAGATTTAGATGACTCAGAGATTTTTAACAGCAATCAACGGTTGAGAATATTGATATCTTATAATTCATCATTAACACGAAAGTAAAGGGAAGTCATTATCGCACAGACTTCTCAGTGGCACACTCAATAGACACACCTTTAAAGAGTCAGAGAAAGCATTCTAATGTATAAGCAAGAGACTGCACAAGGCATCCTTCCACCACAGTGTAGATGTCCTGAAGCTAATGCTGACCAAGCTCCTGTGTCTGTACGAGATGGCTCAGCATGATGCACGTGTCCTAACAAAAATGTAGCATTACACCTAAGACAGAACATTTCTCAGCAGGAAGAGAGTTTGTATATGGCATCATGCAAATGCAGTTGCACTGCTTTTGAATTACTTAATTGTATGTTATATCCCATGATTCCAGTGCTGGTGTGAGACATTGCCAGCTTCAGCATTTATGCAGTGGCTACGATTATGCAGTACAGTTATTCAGTGCTGTCAATGCAAGCTTAGATTAGGCTTGGAAAAATGTCTTTATTGCACTTTGAGATAATCTGTATCCTGAGCAACTGCCCTACCATCAATTAAAAAAAAAAAAAAAACAACAAACAAAAACCAAATCACAACAACAAAAAAGTTTGTTCTGTACTATATGCTGGCATATTTGCAAGTATAGATGTGTTTGTGGGAGGTATTTTCATGTTTATGTCTCTGACAATAAGTGTCTGATCAATTCCTATCACCCTATATGGATTTCTGCTTCACACGGTTTTAATCTACTCCATCCCTTCTTCTGGCTGTTAAGTACCAGACCAGATTTCCTCCATTTCTTTATGAAAAACTACTGCAATTTCATTCAAATATTATTACTCAGATGATGTTACTCAGTGAAAACAGCTTAACCAAAGTATGCATAGCCAGGAAATAACACACTCATTTTTGCTCATATTTCTGATATTTTCATGACTTTTAAGAACTTACTGTATAGACTCACTAGTTAAATCTTGTGCCTATCATGTGAGTCTTGTCAATGATGTTTGCTCTGAGAAAAAAGTTTAGTAAGGAAGACTGTGTCTTAGTAAAACTAGAAGGCATAAAACAGACTTTGGTCTTCCTTTCTCAATGGCCAAATAGGGGTAGTGTGACAGAAGTTGTCCAAAGAAAACCCTTTGAACTTTAGTTGAAAGAACACAGAAAGGACCATCCTGAATACATCGCTATGGAAGTGAATAGGAGATTTCCACATGCCCTGGGTGAGGGAGACTCAAGAATCTATGTCAGGGAAAGCTGCCATAAGAAGGCACATTTGAGTTTTTGGACATCCCAATAGGGGAACAAAGAAGACCCCTGAAAAGAGGTGGGAAGGGTGAAAATAGAAGCAAGAGGGTTTAAACAGTCCTCGTTGGAAGGATGCATACATGGAGCTGCTAGCCTTGGTGAAGGAATGCCAAGGCAGACAGATGTGGGAATAGAGGAGGGAGAGGTGGGAAATAAGGAGATGCTGCACTTCAGCAGGATAAAATCTGGTGCCGAGTTAGAGGGATGACATATGAGGGCTGCAACCACAGGGTTGGAGTAGGCTGGCAGGGGGCAGTGAGCTTGAACCTGCTTATGAGAAGTTATTATCCAAGTTATGAAATGTGGGACACTCTAGAAATATTTTGCGTAAAATGTTGCATAACTGGGCCACCAAGATTTACCACAAATCATTAGAAGTACCTTTACAAAAAAATAATTCATGGAAAAAGCTGCACAGATCAGTGAATATATTCTGCACTAATTCAAGAGATTTTGGCAATTAAAGGAAAAGTTTGTACAGGTTTTAAAAAAGTAAGGTAGTATGTGCCTAGTAATAGTGAAGCATATGTGAGAGGCCCTTGTTTTAAGTACAGAATGTTTTACTCTTAGATCATGCTACTTCAACAACAAAGCCAATTACTGACACAGCAGCAAGACTGGGATCATCTATTAAGAAAAAAATAAAAAAAAGATACAAGGAGACTGGTCAGATAAAACAACATAAAGAAAAACAAAACAACTTAAAAAAGACAATTTTTTAAAGGCCTTTGGACCAGAAACAGAGACACAGTTAATTGCTTAAATATATCACAGACATACCTTTAATTTAGGCAAACATATGTGGTAGTTCCTATCAATTTATACTCATATTCACTGGAAATCTTTGTGTTCTTTCTCCAGCTTACAAGCTACAGCATTTCCCAGGCATATCAGCCAATTAGGAAGGGGTCAACTTTCCAGGTTATGTTAAACTTAAATTTTGCTCAGATTAAAAAAAAAAAAAGCTACTGTGTTAACTAAAATGGTTGACAGCAAGGCATGCACTTAACCAGCATTCATGTCTGAGAATAATTCAGCTGTGGCATGTTACTAACTTGTTTCTGAAGCTTAGTGTAGTAAATAGGACCCCACATTCCCAGAGGGATAGAGGATTTGCAAAGTATTTTTTGAGATAACAAATATTCCACTTGGGGCATCTTGTCACCAATCAACAGTTAAAGAACTCTTAATTTTAAGTAGAAATTCCCAGGTTTTTATAAAATCCCAGATAAAATGGGGGGTCAAATTTCAGTAGAGAGAAAAATTGTCTGAAATAATCTCAGGGTTTAACCCCAGATGGCAACTAAGCACCATGCAGCCCTCATGTCAGGATGGGAGAGAGAACTGGAAGGGTAAAATTGAGAAAACACAGTTTGAGAAAACGCAGTTTAAGAGGTAACGCAAAAGCCATGCATGGAAACAAAGCAAAACAATGAATTCATTTACCACTTTCCATGGGCGGGCAGGTGTTTGGCCATCTCCAGAAAAGCAGGGTTCCAGCACATGTAGCAGTTTATTGGGATGAGAAAAAGCCATCACTTCAAGGCCCTTCCTTCTTCCCCCAACTTTATACACTGAGATGATGCCACATAGTTTGGAATATCCCCTCTGTCATTGGGGTCAGCTGTCCCATCTGTGTCCCCCTTCAGCTCCTTGCACACCCCCAGCCTGCTCACTGGGGGGGTGAGAGGCAGAAAAGGCCTTTGCTCTGTGTAAGTCCTGCTGCGCAACAGCTGAAACATCCCTGTATTATTGGTGTTGTTTTGATTACAAATCCAAAACACAGATCCATGCCATAGGTTTCTGTGAAGAAAATTAACTCTATCCCACCAAAACCAGCATAAAGAATGTATTCCAAAGCTTTAAAGGAGACACATTGGTATTTTGTGCATTACCGGAAGGGTGGCAGGCAAATGCAAAATAATGTATAAGACTTCAATAAAATTCACTTTTTTTTTTTTTAATTTATTTTTTATTTGCAGAAATGGTAGAAGTAGGGAAGAAACATGTAGTGGTATTGCTAGAGTATAATAATAATGATGTGTCAACCTATCTGGGCTAGTCAAAATCAAAGAAAAAAAAAAAAGCTTTCTGAAACATTCTTGACACTATACTTAAATTTTAAAATCATGACATTAGCAAACTGAAAGATATATTTTTAAAATATTTATTCTGATGGGAGAAATTTTCATTTTAGGTGTCATGCTGTCAGTCCAAGCAGACAATTCAAAATGAAGTTTTCGTTTGATGCTTGAAGAACCCCCACTAGCACACGAGGGCACAGAAGAGTAGGTCGAACTGTTGCATGGCTCTTTGGGTGTTTTTTAAATTTATGAAAGCAATCCAGATAGACTGGTGACAGACCCAAGAACTGTTTCACTGTTAGCTCTCACTAGTAGGAGAGATATACTGTGGATATACTACAAGGTGTACTAAATGATAGTGTGTGGATATTTTATTCCAAAGTTTATTTTAAAGACAAACAAGGAGGTATGCTCTCAGTGACATAACAGCAGTAAAAGACTTCACTCATACTGGCAGTTTTCTGTAAGCACTAGGCCCAGTCCTAGTACTGATAACTGGCAGAACTCACATAACTTGGCAAAAAGAACTCCAGGCTGCTATCTAACTAATCCCCTAAACCTGAAAGTAGACCTCCAATAATGCCAGTGCAAACATTAGGAAAGGTGTCCATGGTAAGGAGATTGGAACTAGATGATCCTTAGAGTTCCTTCCAGCACAGGCCATTCTATGTTTAACAGGAATCCAGCATTTTTCCTTATTGCTACAGGGTGCTGAAATAAAAATTTGGTGGGATATTGAGACTTTTTACAGCCACTAAGAATAGAAACACTATCACATTAGTAAGTGAAAAAAGGCCAAAGTATTTTAGTTTTGCAGGTGGACTGGCCATTTGGTTGCAGATACTAAGTAACACTTTTCAGGGGATTTGGAGTGGGAAAGCACGTGACTGTTTTATTTCCATGCCCCTTCCAGCAGAGCACCTCCCCTGTTGTTCTTTTGGGGCACAAGCTACGGAAGTTAAACTCCACATATGAAGCTCAGGTTTGTCCACAGCTGCAACAATGGCGAAGCTGGATATCACAGCTGTGCCCGCATTTGCACCCAGCAGTGTAGTCCCTGAGCAGCCCAGGACTTCCAAGGCCACTCTTCTACAGTGATGAGCTAATGGACTGGCTGGAGACAAGGGACTGACTTTAAGCTAAACGACTGACTGAACTTTGAGACACCTTCTGTCACAATTAATTATTTGACTGAGGAGCTACAGATACTGGAGTTCTCCAGGTGGGAATTTCAGAGTGTTGCTGTGATTCCCCCAGGCAGCTCCTTCAGTGCTTCATTCAATTCGTGAGCTTAAATGTCTTGATTAACATCCTGAGTAGAGCGTCCCAGTCAGATCCTACTGGGGAATTAATCAAATAATATGTAGGCAAGCTACTTGAAAATAGCCCACAGAAATTTGCTGGAGATGCAGAAATGTTCCTTTAGGACAGTCTTCCTCATGTACTTTTGCAACAATTAGAAGATGATTTCTATGTTATTTAAGAGAGCTCCTGAAAATGCACAATGTATGCACCACGGTTGTCAAGGAGTACCACAAGCCAGTAGAAGAGTGGTTTGGGAAGTCTAGTTCAAGATAACAATACGATTGCAAAGATCCCTGCAAGGAAGACTCCTATTTTCATCCATCATGGATGATCTCATTCCCAACACAAGTATTACCGTATGCCAACGTCCAAAGTTTGGTGCTTTATTTTGTTTTTTTTTTTTTTTTCAAAAAAGTATTCTGTCCATAATTATCCATGTCATGATACTTAGCATGAAAGCAGAGTCATTCAGAGAAGGTGTAGATCTGGCTAAGCTCTCCACAGAACTGGGGGAGGGTGTTAGTATTTCTCACATCACACACCCAAGAAGGATGTGTTATGGTAAGGAATCACAGCAAGATGGGAACTGCGGAATGACTAACTCTGTTTCTCACCTTCTCGTAGTTTGTGTTTCCACAGAATCCATAAAACTGTAAGATTATATATAGAAAGAGTAGGCAACAATGTATTTAAAATACAGTTCAAAATTGCAAACTGAGAGCTTAGTAGTATTTGTTTAATAAGATTCAGCACAAAGCTTGGAATTGGGAAGTGGCAAATCCTGCATGACATCTGCCAACAAATGTAATCTCCCTCATTCTGCTTTACTCTGTATTGTTAAAGAACCTCAAACCTTAAAACTGAGTAAAGTTCTTTCTTTTTAGTACTTCTACTCTTATTGTTAATTTACATCTACATTTTCACACAAACCAGTAGACAAATGTTTCCAAAAAATCAAGTCTGAAAAATTGAACTAAGTAATAAAGGCCCTGTAAGTAACATCAAGTTTGGAAGTGTCACTGTTAATAGTATACCATGTCAGTTAATATAATTCCAGTGCATGTAAGGTGATCTTGCACTGTTTAGGTATTTGCATGTCAAAGAGAAAGGTTATGGGACACTAATTTTTTTTTAAAATTTTGAATTACCACAAAGACCACATTTACATCGTTCAGATCTGCTGTTTCTTTTTATAAAAGCTAGGAAGAACTATAAAGAACAGACTCAAAAATGTATACGCTTCATAAATGAGCAATGAAGTATTGAGTAAACCTCCAGTGAGCAATATCAGCTAATGCTTGGGAGAACTCTAGAAGCCAACAGAAATCTCTTTTGATTCAGCTGCTTAAAATATGCAGTCTTGCCTTTTTGGATTATTAAAACTTCACCTAACATACTTGTCTTCTTTACAGGTTTTCTCTACCTGGAACTACAAAACACTCAAGGATGCCTCAGCCTGGACAAGAGATAAATAGAGGAGAACCATGTAACAGAGGTCTATTAAATTATCAGTAGTTTGAAGAAGCTGCATGCAGACTATTCATTATCTTTTCTAATACAGTGAGTAAGGGAATAACTTACTACCAAAATGAACAACAGCCACCAAAACACTCAACCCAAGAAAGAGGAAGAAAAACAAACATAATTTGTCTCACACAGCAAATAAAGGTAAGGAGCTCCTTGTAAATTTTTACAAAAGTTCCAAAATTGACAGGAAAAATCAATAGAAGAAAAGCCTGGTTTGGAATCATTAAATATGAACTTTTTCTATTCCAGAACTCATATGTGAAAATCTTGAAGAGATCACGGGTACCTCCCATAGCTAAAAAAATACCCTGTATTGACAAAAAAAATCAACTTCAAGCATTAGGTGTCATCTTTTTAAATATCTATCTTCAGGAGCTGTTGTAGTATCATAAGCTTCTCTCTGAACAAGAAGCCTTTACTGAAAAATACTTCACTGAAAATTATAGAAATATATTCATACGCAAACAACAGAGGGTTTATTTTAAAGTGCTCCTCTGCAGCTTAAGTAAGCATTGTTAAATTCCTACATGATGCTGGCTACACAAGGAACAGCATCAGTAAACCTGAAGATTGTAATTTGATGTCAGAAAAACCTATCACTTTCTTCTTCCTACATATGATATGCTCACCTTCTAACAAGGAAGCACTGATATTATATGTTCCCTTAAGTCTTTCCCTGCCCCCCACCCCTGACCCTGTCCCTGTATTTAAATTTTGATACTTTCTCATTTCCAATTTTTGATTACTCCTCTCCTATCTTAAAAACAGATTTTTAATGAACCATCAGCTTACCCTGGCAATCCTGCAATACTGCCAAGAGTACAGCACTTGCATTTGTTCTTCAGAAACATCCTGACATTTTTATAGGGTTCTTAGAAGAATAAACTGTGAAGAATGCTGCATTCAAAGTAGTGATGTCTAGGAAGGAGAAAAGACTTACATGTACTCCTTAGAGTGGTTCTTCCAGATGTATTAACAAAAAATCAACCAACCAAACAAACCAATAGTAATGTTTTCAAATTAATGGATTAATAGCTAATACATGCAATACATGAATAATAATAATTTTAAACCACTAGCAATTATTTCTATTTATTTATGGAAGTAGTGCGGCTGGGGAGCAGTGACCTGCAGAGAAATACATTAAACACTGAAGATTTGCAAAAATTCACACAGGAAGAGTGTTTGTGGGGAGCCAGACTGTGAAAGAATGTTTCAGTAAGAAATTATGCTACGCATTCACTCTCATTTGTTAACATGGGCAAGCCATAGCAGTGCAACCGCACTTCATGGTTGCCTTTATGTATTTACTAGTGTGCTGAAGGCAAAGTATTTACACAGTGTTTCCATACACGCTGCTTAGAAAAAAAAAGCAAGTGGGAAAAACTTCAATTCACAATGTCAAATGAGAGACTGGTTCAGCCTGGAGCCTGTACACAATTTCTCATCTATGAACTTCAGTCTATGTAATCAAAAGCTACACAATTCATTCCTGCACCTGGAACCATCCCTGTGGCCCCTCCAAGAAGTCAATTCCATGTAGCGGTCTCAACATGATTATTTTATTGACATTGCTCTGCTGAAAGACTTTTGCAAATGCCATCCAATTTTCCAGCTCTTTCTAAAAGATCAAAAGATGGAACTTGCATTCTTAGACAGGAATTTACACTGATGAGTGCCTATTGTCTTGAATATAAATGCTGCTCACGGTGTTTGCCCAAAGCTAAATGTGTATGACTATAATAACTAACTGCAGTTAGACCCTGAAAGCAGATTTGTATTGGAGACAAAATATGTTTGTGCTAGAGAGTACCTTTTGCTTGAACAACCCTCAGGCTAAGATCTTCAAGGCCTCCTAATTAGGGAGGATGGCACTGAGCTTGAAACCTGTAATTCCAGATAAAACAGCTGGAAAAGGCCTGTTACTTCTACTTGGAAATGATAACAACAATGCTACATTATTTTTGTAGGTAATTTTGCAGGTTGAGATCCATTTTTGGTGGAGATCTGCAGGTAGCAAACCACTCTGGCCCATGGGTTCATTTATGGAGTGGGAGGCAAGCTAACGGACTTCACAACCAGAGCACAGCCTGGCCACAACACTAACCTACACTTCCTAAGATTTTCTTGCAAGTACAGAAATAAGTTCATATTGAGCTAAACCAACGACAGTATCCCATTCTCAAATCACCCTAATGCATATCCTTTAATGTTTTAGCTACTCATGAGACAGACTGCTGCTTTTTCAGCTAAAAATCACAGGTCAAGATTAGCAACAAAGCTCACTTTCTAATATTACTCATTTGAACAATATGTTTAGAAGATGTGAAATTAATTTATAGTATTTTTGAAACACTGCTAAGGAAAAAGTTATTTTCAAATATCTCTCACAATCTCTCTTACCATCAAAAGGATGACATTATTTTAAAACTATTTGATGAGAAAAGTTGTAGGAATTTAACTATCATACACTCACTAAATTATGAATTATATAAAGAAAAAACTTACACTGAAAAAATAAAAAACATTTGTAAAATCATATTATGATCTCTGAGCTGTATAACACATATAGTTGAGTGGCTTAATTTTTTCCTATTGGAAACTTGATACCAAGAACAAAAGTGTGAAAAAAAATTCTAAGAGGATATGACTAGCAAACAAGATACTTAATTATTTCAAGTGGCAATACAAAGCATATCTTTCATGAAAATACCATCTCCTTCACACAGTATGTGCAATAGTATTAAACGTGCTTTCACATAGATATGTATCTTTGTAGTGTTTTTAAGATTGTGTTGTATGTGTCAGATCAGAAAGCAGCAATAATAGAAAGAAAATTTAAGCACAATGTCCCTAAAATAATTCTAACAGCACCACAAACATGAAAATAAATTGTAGAAACCATAATATTTTGAGACAATGTTAAAACCTTACTTATCCTCACCTCCTATGCAAATATTTACACCAATACTTTTCATTTTGAAACATCTTCTTGAATTATAGAGTAATTCCAATAAACATATACAGATTTTAAATATGCAGATAATCTGAATATATGCAGATATTGTAGTACTGAACTTTTATTTCAGCACAGCCAGAGTAGAATAAAATAACTTCTTTTTCTATTCTTGTCATTAAACCACACAATATAATGCAGAACTATTTTACTTTTCATTCTAAGTCGTGATTAACTTTACTTAAGAGCATCAATCCAGAAAAAAAAATAATTTTAGAAAATCATACAGGAGGGTATGCATAAAATGCTATTAAAATGGGAATTCTTTCATGGCACTAGGAAAAAATATGTTACTGCATCTACTAACTTCTGAATATGTATAAATGTAATGATAATTCAGGTTTTTTAAAAGAAATTAGAATGCAAATAAGTTACCTCAGAAGATAATTTCCCTGCCTGATCTCCTGCCCTATAGCTATACTTTTTAATTTTTTTCAGATCATTGGTTTTAATAGCACTCAATAGTTTTTACGACTGCAAGACAAATTAATTCATCTTGTCTAGATCCTTTTTCAGTATTTTAAATGCTTCACCCTTGTTATGGCCACATATTTAAACCACATCTTAAAATTTCAAACAGAAACAATAAGATGGTAGATAATAAAATAATGGGTAACTCTTTAATAATGTTATTTTACACTTTTCAGGAAATTTGCAGAAGGAACTAAACCCACCACTTAAATGATTTTTTTGTACTGTAAAAGCTAAATTTCATTAATGAATTGAAAGAAAAAAAGTGTTGCTTATGATAATCATTATGGTGGCATGAACTCTAAAAAGTTTGTATTAAGTACTTTTATGAGAGAAAGAGAGAGAATTTGGTGTGAGATTTCCAAGAATTACAGAAAATGGAGGAGAATTCTTGGTATCTCAAAACTTTGCATTGTAGTAGTCTGAGCATATGATATAGAGGAGATTCCACCTAGTCCTACATTTTATCCTTCAGTTTGTAATCAGCAGTCTTCATCCAGTCTGTCTGACAGCTCCAGCTCCTAGAGAGTCCCCAGAAAGAGCTCCCAAAATGACAGCACATGATGAGGGTCTCTTCTCATTGCTTACCTAACTGCTCTTTCCTACCTGCTCTGGCTCCTGCCTACAGATGAAACATGACAGCTAACCAAAGGAATTAGCTCCAGAATTCAACATTCCTCATGTTACAGTATATGAAATGTTCTTGATTTCATTTTTAGAAGATGAATTATAGGGGAAAGATGCCTGAAGTCAGGACATTTTTGTGTATATATCTTATTATTTCATATATATAATGCTTTTTATATGTGTATATATGTTTCTAGTTCATATACATATATAAACATATGAAAAATCACTTATATACTTGCATTTGTATAAAATACACATATATATTAAAATTAAAAACAGTGTTCTCTATCTCTCATAGGAAGTGAAAGGACAAGAGAAGAGGAAAAAAGGGAGGAAGGGAGGGAGTGACAGATGGACAGATGAAGGGAGGGAGGGAGGAAGGGAAGGCAGGAAGGAAGGAAGCAAATGCTCTTACTTAGAAACAGAAAGAGACCTAGTTACTAGAGCATCCACTCAGCAGTTCAAGATCAATTTTAGTACCTGAAATAGATAAAATATCTCTTAAAAACTCCTGACTCTGGGGCAGGAAGTAGAGTGTTATTTAGTGTCTTAGCTGTCAAGACCCTGAAATAACCAAGGAAAGATTTTATTGTTATGTCTTTTCTGTGTACCTTGTTTTGTTTCTGGCTTTTTTTTTCTTTTAATAGTGCCTCCAAATATATATTTAAATAAACTAATTTTTCCCTAAAAGCTGTCAGTGAAAGGGAGGAAAAAAAGGAAGAAAGGAAACAAAGCAAGATCATTCTTAGTGACTGGACAGTGTGATAGACAATAAGACTTCACCCTTACAAGCTTTGCAACTTTTAAAGCCACCTCTCAGTGCACAACAAATTACTCTCAGCTATGCAGTAGGTGATAGGGTGTATTTCTTCTACTCTACTCGTATACTGACGCAATATACAAATACAAGTGTAGAAATCATGGCTAATAACTATTAGCTGGAGACTCAGGTTCTGAAATCATCAAATTGTTGATCATTTCACTGTCAGTACCATGTCAGTACCAGCACTTTACATTAGTAAAGCCAAGTGTTAGGTATGGCAGCAAAGGAGAAAATAATTAACTTTTTAAGTCATCCTGCAAATATCTGTTTATATATCATGAGCCAGGGGACTTGATATCCTCCTAACAGTGCATGATTTCAGCTTCCAAAAGTTATGAAATAATGCAAAAGGGGCATAAGCAAACAAACAAACAAACAAAAAACCCAAACAAAACAGAATTACAATTTCAGATCATTTCACAAAAATGGAAAACTGCCTGCCTTGAGGAAAAATTTTCCAGCTGTGGTAAGAATCTTCACTGGCTTTGACAGGTTCTCTGCTGCCTGTAAAGAGTTTCCTAATGTTTTCAGAATTTTGTCAAATTGTAGGTTAATAGTTTTACAAATTCTCTATATAGCAAAATTAAATAAGTGCTTTATATAATGCAAAAAATCCCCAACCAAACAGACTATAACTTCCATGGTGTTCATAAAAAGGTTAGTTATAAATCAAACATATTCTGTAAATAAAATACAAATATTATCAACTTGCATAAACTAATTCTGAGTGTTGTCTAGCAGCTAAAATAATAATTCCCTAAAAAGGAACACAGTGAAACTACAAAATTATTCAGTATCACCAAACAATGACTTTAAGATACATGGAAATAAATAGACCCAAATACCATTTTTCATGCATGTACAAATATTTACTAAAGGCCCTTCAAACAACTTACACATGTGGCAGAAACTATCTTTTCTTTGTTTGTGACAGCTTCAAGAATTATTTTTCAATGCCTGTTACAGTGCACTACTGATTTTTACTTCTGATATTGGTACTGTATTTTTCCAGCTCCACAGCCTGTTTTGCATCCTACTGAGTGCAACATTCAGGAATCACATTTTTTCATGATCATTTTAAGAAAGTCATGTTAGTCATATAGTAATCTTTATTCCCTAAGGAATGTGCATGTCCCACTATGCTTGCTTTCTCCTTACTTCTACTATTAAGAACTATTTGTATCAAAAATAAAGATTCATACACTGAAGTTACAGAAAGAGGGGTTTGGGTTTTTTTAAGAAAGAATGAATCACACAGCATTCTAAGCTTTTTCTTTCATGGTAATATTTGTGTCTCTCAGATTCCCAGTAACACATTAAAGTCAGCAGTCTGGCCCTTGGCGGTTGGAAGATATATTTTTTGAACGGATTTACTGTTCAACACACTGTTTTCCTGCATCAGCTCACTTGGGTCAGATATTGTATATGTGGATATAACTCAGCTAAAGACAGCCCTCTTATTCCACGACCGAATTAGCGTTTATGGGAGTTCAAATGAAACCAAACCAAATCAGTCTTCTTCTGACTGCATTAGCTGTATTGCTTCTTTGAAGTAGCAGGAACAAAGTCAAAATTGCCAGTGTATGGCTTCAAAAATATTTCATAATTGATGTAACCAGGTTTATCAATACTAAAGTGCATGTCTAACTTCACTTAAGTACAGGCCTATCTGCTATCAATTACATGGATTAGTGCTGTTTCTGTCACATCTTGTTCAAAAGGGATTGAATGGTTTTATGGACTGAGTCATTTGTTTGTTGTTGTTTTGTTTTGTTTTGTTTTGTTTTAAATTTAGCTCACTACAACCTTCACTGACAAAATGCAGAAGATCCTAAGCAATCCTTAAGATATTATGTTGGACTGTCAGGAAATCCTGACTTTGGGAGCACTGGACACATATTTGTTATGATTAAGGAAAGATGACATGGCAGACTTCCAAAACACACATTAATCTTCACCTCTTTGAGTCTTTACTATATGGTAATTTCAATGAATTAAATTGAATTTCTCTGTCAAAAAAACCCCCAAAAACAAAAACAAACCTAATTAAAAAAATAAGATAGAAGGAAGAATTTGCTGTTACATGATATTAAAGCACTATGTGTTCTGAAGGCACATTAGATGCTTTACACAGTGGAATTTTATGTAGTACAATAGACTCGAAGAAAAAGTAATGGGTTTGTTTTTGAAAAAAAAAACCTCAGAAAGTCACTTGTGAGAAATGCCTCAGCTTAAGGTTTAACAGGTTTTTCAAAAATAAAACTAACTAAAACTAAAACAAATTACAATGACACAGTCTAAATCCCTTAAAAAAAAAAGAAAACAAAACAAAACCAAACTAAAACAAAACCGGATTCATACCACAGGAGCAATAGTATGTGTCTTACATCATTCAGCTGTTTAGGGGTTTTATTCTAAGACCTGAGATTTGAGGAATAGGCTTGAAAGTCCAACACTAAAATATTGATTCTTAGACCAAATCCTTGAAATCTGACAGGTATTTAGCCGTGTAACCACAGTTATTAAAGCTCAGAGCTATGAAGATATAAAAAAAGAACACGTGGTGATACAATCTTTTCCAAAAGAACTATTCTTTACATTCTCATCTTTACAAAAACAAAGGCACAGTACCTTAATCTTTTGTTACTATTTGAAATCTTGTAATTTCTCCTTCCTTTTTTGAACATGACAAATCATCGGAAGTGAAGAAGAATACTATTTTATACAAGGAAATCATGCAAAAACAAATAGACTGAGTCAACATCTTCAAAAGAAACTTCTCTGCTGCAACAAGCAGTAGGATCACCAGTGAAGTACATACCAGGTTCTACCTGTAGCTATCATTTCCACAGAAAAATGACTGACAATGTCAGGTTATGCTCATCATCAAATTTTCTCAAATCTGAAATGCAATGTTGCCTAAATCATGGAACAAAAATAATTTAAGAACTATTAAAAAACAAAAACCAACCAAACAAGCCAAAACAAAACAAAAAATTCCAAACCTATATATTTCTGGAGTCTGGGCAAGTACTCTGGGACATCACAGTATGCTCCCTTGATCTTCTACTCTTGCTTCAGCATCTGACAGCGGTGGCTCTTGGATATACAGGATTATAATACACATCTCCTCAGATTTATCCAGTGCTATCACTCATATGTTCTTATTGAAGACAAAATGGTTGCTGTTGTTGCTGATACTGTTATTATTATTGTTGATGATGATAACAATAACAATAATAACCATAATGTATTTAATGGTGCTCTGGATCCTGGAGTTGCAATACTAATATGATGACAACTTAGACTTGCATAACCTATTTTTGAGTCCTTCTTATAGTGTTCTAAGCAAGACAAAAGAAAGGTATGGTAACTTTTTTAGGCAAAGCATATCTGCCCAAACCCTCAGTTATTTTGGTGTAATAAAAACCACAACAGAAACAAGTCATAATCAACCACCTACATACCCTGATGCCACCATCCTAAATATTTTCTTACAGTTATCTCTGAGTTAGTATTTTTCTCTAATTGTACTTTGTGTCTATAATTCCTGTACTTCAGCAAGACTTCTGTCCTTGTATTCCACAGACACAATTTTCCCAGAAAGATTCTCTATGCTTTTTCTTAGCCAAAAGCAGAATCAGTGCTATTTTTTCACCCTCCTAATCTTCAAATGCTTTTGAAAGAAGTTTTTTTCTTGAACTACAGTAATCTTGCAGGTTCTTTTCTGCTTTTATTCCTACTTCTCTAATTTTGCTTTAACATAACACTGATATGTTTCAAGAAGTTCTTCACTATTGGCTTAAGATAATAACCGCTCAAAAAGAACTCTTGTTTTACTGTTCAGCCTGAGAGATCTTTACAATTTCTTTTCTATATGTCTGTGAATAATTCCAGCCTCCTCAGATATAAAACCTATTGACTTATCTCACATGATATGTTTGGTCTGTTATATTCAGGACATATCTCCACCTTGAAGAGTCTTCCAGTAGACCTTTTAAAAGACACAGCCTTTCCTATTCAAACACACAACCTGCGCATTCCCCAGTTTCTGATTCCGTGTCTTCATTTGTGCAACATCTTATTCTTCATCCCTTATAAGTGCTGTTTCACCTGCTTATTCTCTTCCCTATAGTAGAACTCTCTTCTCCATAATAAGGAAAGATTTATTAAAATAATTATATGCCCTTTACATTGGAGAAGGAAGAGTTTGAACAGTCCATTTTCATGTATCTCAAAAGTTCCTTTTACTAAAGTCTATATATCAATCTGACAGAAGACCAAGATGCAGCAAAAAATGGTCATGAAACAGATTTATTTTTTTTTTATTTTTTTTTTTAGCTTTAGTAATCAATCCATAAAATCCTAAAATATTGTGGAGGGTAAGCATCCCTGAAAAAATTCTCTGAAAATATGTACAACATAAAATCTATCACTCCCGTTATGGGCAATCAGAATGTTTACAGTCTTCCTTTAAGTACAAATTCATTCCTATACTTAGAGCATAAAGTGAAAAGTACAGATAGAAAGCACTGTGGGAATGATTGACTGGCTTCCTAAAGTATCCAATTTAAAAACTTGGGCACGTGATGGCATTCATGAGACTTCAAAGTAACTTTAAGAATTTAGTGAACTTTTTCCCCCTCAGATCACCAGAAGGGTTATTCTTTCCTTGCTCTTTTCATGTATAAATTTGAAGCAATCACGTTTCAGACTAGTTCTAGGTTAGCTCAATCATTTTCCAGCTTCCCAGGTTATAACAGGCATAGCAAAGAACAAAGACTACCTTCCCAAACTTGTAGTCAGACATGATCTTTGTCTGCAGCTCCCATAGGTAACAACTAAATTGTTGTCAGCAAACCCAGATTAAAATCTCATCTGTTACTTAGGAACAGGTATGTAATAGCATTCTTTGAAAAAAAAAAAAAAGTGGTTACATTTATAACCTAACTTTTCAAATAGGAGGAATATCCCTTCAAAAAATCTATACACATATCAGGCTCCTGTGCTTCCATAAGTCTTTTCCATTCTCCAGAAGGAAGACTTTGCTTTCTTCAGTCACCTTGCTGAGGTACCATCTCTTTTTCAATGTTATTGGAGCTTTATTCTTAGGTATACTTTGGTCACTTTAGTCCTTATATCCATACAATTATACTACTATGGCATCTGAAATATGCTGCACAATTTTTTGGGAGAGTATTTTTACATAACTATGTTATGTAAACACACCTATTTTTCCAACTGAGAAATGTTAAATTGAAGCATTAGATCAATTCTAAAAATCAGTCTAATTATTTTAACTAACTCTTAACATTTCTATTAATTACATTTTCATATTTTTATGATATATCACTTCTGTATCTGTTATTCAACATCTTTAAGGCCAACTACCATCCTTATGCCAATGAACATTTTTATATTGTGTCTTGCAAATGGAACAATTGATGCCTAAAATCCTGGAAGACAGGCACTCAGAGAAAACATTGATGGAGAAAGATGGACAATACCTTTATTGGGAGATCGGAGGCTTTGGGCCTCCGCTGGGCCTACAAAACATGTGTTGTTTCAACAAGGATCTCTGCGTCCAAAAATCCCCGCAGAACCCCGCCCTCAGTGAGGTTACAGGTTTTATACCCTTTCTAACAATTAACATACTAGATATCTATAACCAATCATCATTTCTAATTCCCTCGGTGGCCCACCCATCAGGGTCCCAGGCTATGCCCCCTGGACCACCTCCAAGGGTTTCTGGGCTCTTCTATTGTTTTGACTTCAAGTTATCTTGCAGGTGTCTCTGAAAAACATCATGACCTTCAGAAAGCCTGAGAATATGTGAGAAAGTCCCTTTAGTAACTTCTAACACCACTTAATATGTGAGCAAGAGAACCTATACTTCTAAAACTCTAAAAATCTACAAAATACACACCAAACCTAAAAAAAATACACACCAAACCTTTAGGCATCAGAAGGAAGAGGAAGGGTAACTTGATGTAGAATTTGGGTTTGTTTCCGGATTTCAGTCAGATCCTTTTTGATTCTCCCACTTTGATCTATGTAGGAACAACAACTGGTATTAATGACTTTACACAAGCCCCCTTGTGAGGCTAGTAAAAAATCAAGGGCCATTCTGTTTTGCAAAACCACACGAGACAAACCATGGACTTCCTCCTGTAAGGCCTTAATTGCATCTATGGTACGGTTTTCAATATGTTCAGTAGCAGCTGAGATGTTAATGATTGCTCTCTCCAGCTCAAATACTCCTAGAGAAGGAATAAGAGCTCTGATCACACTGTGGAAAGTTGTAGAACGTTCCACAATAGGGTTGTTGGATCTTTTCATTCTCTTACCATGGGTGCCCTTTTCCTCATTTTGGTCTTCAATATGATCAAGCATGGTTATATGTGGGATTACAGCCCCAAGGGCACAAGCTCGATCTTTATCCAGAGGTAAAATTTTCCATGCTTCGTCTTCACATAGCCAGTACCACCCTGCACCCTGTGGGGGAATCATTCTGAAAGATGTTTGTGTCAGTTTTAAAACAAATTTTGGTGGTATCCTTATTTTTGTTCGAGCGTTATGACAATACGGAGGGAGAATGGCTTTTCCTGTAACATTAACAACCACACAGGGCACTGCATGATTTCCTGGATCAGGAATTATGCTGTCTAGGGCTATTGGTGTAGGTTCCTCGGTAACCCGTGTCCAACTACCAGCTGTCAGATAACTAGCTAGATAACTCGAGTGATGTATCTCTCTAGGGCCCTTACTAAGGTTTGTCTCATTCATTAAGATTCCAATTAAAGGCCAGTTGTTGTTTTCTCCAGTTGTTGGAATTTGGGTACAAATCCAACAATCACTTTTGGGAAGGATGTTGGATACATTTTGGACTATGGCCACATGCAAATTCTGGTTCCAAACCTGGATTCCGGCTACCGGCTGTGTAGGTAATAAACACAGAAGGAGCAATATAAACCACATTTTTGACTGTATCAGTCTACGGTTTATCAGTCATTTCAGGTGGAGTGGCTCTCTTGACTCTGGAGTAGTGGATCCAAGGTCCTTTATCAGCAACTTTGACCGCAGTGAGGGTGGTCAGCAGAACTTGGAATGGTCCTCTCCACTTAACTTGCAGTGGATCACTGTCCCACCATCGAACATAGACCCAATCTCCTGGTTGGAACAGGTGTGCAGGAGTGTCCAATCCCAAGGGTCTGGATAACACGACAAACCTCTGGAGTTTCTGCAAAGTAGAACTCAAAGCCATTAAGTATTTCTGTAAATCTATTTTCCCTCTCATGTGAATTTCACCTGGAATATGTGGGATTTGATAGGGCCTGCCATATAGAATTTCGTAGGGACTTATGTTGTCCCTCCTTCTGGACTGTATGCAGATTCTTAGCAAAGCTAAGGGCAAGGCCTGAACCCATGACATAGATGTCTCTTGACAGATTTTATTTATTTGGGTCTTGAGAGTACAATTCATACGTTCTACTTTGCCACTTGCCTGAGGTCTGTAAGCAGTATGCAATACTGCTACCCCCAGTAACATGGGGGTGGGGGAGGAATGTATTTTTTTTCTTTTGTTGGTAGCATTGATTAGCAGTTTTATATAAATAGGGTCTGAGGCATGGGATCAGTACTTCTTACACTGCTTTTGTTGCTGAAGTTAACATATTGCAGAAGTAATGCTCTCATTTCAAACCATATGTTCCATATAAATATGTAACTTGCTTAGCATACCTTGGAGTTGTGTAACATTCTACATGCCTTAAATCAGAGGTACTGTCCGTGGGATTGTATAGAATTATAACTGAATTACTGTGGTGTGATAGTGTGTTTAGGGGTTTATTCCCCTTAGTCCTGTCTGACTATGTTAATGAAACAGAAAGTTGGTTTCAGATGAAAAGAAAAATGTCTATCTGATATTTTCTTTCAGATGTTCCTAAGCTCCAGCACATATCCTGAAATTCATGGTTATTTGCATGCAAAGGAGCAGGGAAAAAAATCATGGAAAAAATTGTACTTTCTTTTGAGAAGATCTGGCCTTTATTTTTCCACCAAAGGTACATCTAAGGTAAGGGAGGAAAAAAGCAAGAGAGAGCCAGAACTATGAAGTCAGAGCAAATATGTATGTATTTATAATTTATTGTAAGACAAAAAAAATATTATGAACAAATAACTTACAGTGATAAAAAAGAAAACAAATCTGTTTAATATAGATGAAATTTAGAGAGATAGTGAGATACAAAACTGGGAAAGTGTTGTCTTAGAAACTGTAGTTTCTTTTTGCCTGATAAGTTGGCTTCATGCTGCTTAATATTTTCCCAATCAGTTTACAAAATACCCTTTTAAAATGAATTTTCAAATACTAGTTAAAATTCTGAAGTATGAGTAGATGATCTGAACAATGCATGAAGTACTTCATTATCTAAACTAAGAAATTTTACAGGATGACTTTGGGAGTTCTCAAAATCTGTCACTGGACAGTTTTTCATTTTACTAATTAAAATTTTTGATGGTGGGACTTTAAACCTTATATTAAACATTGAAGTTGAGACACCTTTTACCTAAACTGCATAAAACAATGTTTTGTCTTGTTCGGAATTTTCTGTAATTAGCTGCCAGAGTATTCATTGAGCTGGTTTTGTATCCTTCAGCACATTTCTTTTGTTTGCTTCCTTAACATAATTAACCTTAGCTGGTGGAGATAATGGCTAGAAATAGTACTGGTCAATTGTTATTACAGTATGTTGTTTTTCACATTATGAAACTATCTTTTATTTTCATTTTTGAAATGCATACTACATCCAAAGCTTGACTCCTACTTTTAGTATTATCATAGCTTGAATTTAATGGATATTTTCCCACAAATTATATCACATAGTTTGTTTTTTTCCCTTCTCTAGAAGAATAAACTCTTTAAGTAGTTTGATTTTTTTTTTTCTATGCATTATAAAATTAATATTTAGTTGCCTCTTTCTAGATTTCATGATGTCACAGTTAAAACTGCAGAATGTAAGACTGTATTTTGGAACAGGATAACTACTTACTCTTCCGAGTTTCTTGTCTGGAGAAGCTGGCTAAAAGTAATCTAACTGTATTACATTGCTTTTCTTTTTAGGAGCCGAGGCATCTGCAGTTTTTCTGTGAATTCAGCAATAGTGATATGTACATGTCTTTAACAGGCAAAAAGCTTTCTGGAGCACCAACAAACTATGGATTCTGCTTTAAGGTACAAGCTTATTATTCTGATACATATTAAAGCAAGCCACAGTTTTTAGGTAAGCTTGAGTTTCTTAAGGTTTTTGAAAACAACATTCAGATGTCTATTATAAAATAGGAGAATTAGTGGCTTTTATTTCAACAGGTATTATCTTCAAGATATGCATTAATGCTAAAAAAAATGTGCTGTGGCCTTCTAGCCTAACAAATCAGGAGGAACCAGAGACCTGAAACAGCTCTGTGCAGATGATGAACAAAGTAGGACCTGTTGGATGACAGCAATTAGGTTGCTTAAGGTAATTTTTCTGTGTGGAGTTAACTTCTTGCAGAAGTTTACTATATGATCTTTTGATGTTGTGCAGTAGATGAATAACATAATTTTAGGTTCCCATGCAATAACATTATCAATTTGGTACTCTGAAAGCTTATTTTTTTCATGCCCATAAACAGAGACACCAAATTGTAGAGGATGGAGTAATGCCTCAGTCCTGCAAATATTTAACATTAAACATATGCTTCTATGTAACTGTATTGGATTAAGTGAGATTGTTGAGTAATGTTGAACAAAGCAACAAGAAGGGAACTTTAATGTTTTTAAAATGTGTCTGTTTGTGATAAAATAGGAATAGGTGTGTTGTCATATTGAATGGGTAGTATTTAATGCAGAGTGTACATTTATAAAGGCAGCAGCAGCAGGAATGATGATGTACATTTCCTTATCCTTGCAGCATTTGTCCCTGGTTTTTAAAATGGTAAAGAAAAGCATGTGCTGTTTTTTACATCTGGAAAAAAATAAGCTTACTTGGCTTAAGTTTGTATTTTAAAATGCTAACCATTTTATTTTCTGCTTTTAGTATGGGATGCAGCTGTATCAGAATTACATGCAACCATATCAAGGTAGAAGTGGGCGCAGCCCTTTGAATATAACACCTATGGTATGTCCCACAGTAGCTCCATGAATAAATACGTTTCTCTCATCATGCTCTTTTTAAGAGGTATCTTGTGTCACTTACACTACTGGCCTGGTCCTTCAAAACCTTGCATATGCGAATGCTTGCTGAAAGCTTTAGGGCTGCCAGGGTTGACTAGAGAGCTAATTAATTAATTTACTTAATAAAAATCAGGTAGTTCGGACCAATTAAAAGGCTTTTTTGCTTTGTCAAATATCCTGCTGTCAAAGAGAATGGAAAGAAGATTTTGAAAACAAAGCAGCAGAACTATAAATGCATTAAAAGAGAAGTACAGTGTTCAAGGTTACATATGCTGTAAATGGTGAATAAGTAAGTTGTAAAAAAATCTTTTCCAGTATACTTCCTTTTAATTTTTTTTTTTTTTCCAAAATATAAAATATTAAGTACTTGGGATGAATTTCAGCAATTCATCAGGTGTCACACCAACTGAATTTCAGAGGAAGACCACTCACTATTTGGCAGAACTGGATTTTGGAGAAAAAACAGCCTATATTGTGTCCATCTCCTCACTCAGATAGTTGAGATTGTCTTTTAGTATCTCATGTTACTCCAGTTCTTTATGAGCCATTTGATTTCAGACTTTTTCATGGATGATTTATATCCCTTTTGTGGGTTTTGTTGGCTAAATTGGATAAAAACTACTTGTTGCCACGACCCGTGACAGTGATTTTATGGTGGATTTTTTTTAGTTTTTATTATAGTTCTTGCTGGTAAAATGGCTAAAACCCTCATTTGCTATTACAGGCATTCACAAAAGTAGTTTTCAGTGATATTGCTAATAAGCATGGCTTCAAAGCTGCACTTAATATGCAGTCTTTACTTTCTGTTCCATGAAGCTGCTGCTCTTTCCGTGGACCTGGAGCCGTTACTGATTCTTTTCCCTTACACTGCTCTGTGCATTTATCTCCTGTAGCTTCTAACACAGGCAGGATCTCTAACCACTGGTAACAATGGCACTGTTTTGCTACTTGTGTATAATTCACAAATTAAACAGCAAATTGGGTAAACTTGGGTATTAAGTGCACACCCTAATGAATGTACTTCTGAAGGGAGCCATGTTTCATGTTCCTCAATAACTCTCAGCCGTGTCAGCTACAAAGAATTCCCTCCAGTCTGCTGGAGGCAAACATTTTCTCTTATTTTGCCCTTGTTTTTTTTACCTTTGCAAGGTTCTTTACAGGTTACAGTTACTCAGACAGACCTTAGCCTACAGTGTCAGGAATTACAGTGAACTACAGAATTGCTCTCCCATTTCGAGTTATATTCGTGCTTGTAACCAAGCAAGAACAAAGCATATCTGCTCTGGTTTGGGACTGGGAAGTTTTACTAACCTTACAGAAATCTGGGCCTCTTGTGGACAGATGTTACTTTAACTTATAGAGTGCTAGAATGTTCTTCTAGTTATGAGATATTCCAGTGCCTGCCAACATTTGAGCCGTTACAATCCATATAAAACTTGATTTTGTAAACCTTGGTTTCTGAGAAACATTTTGGTGATTTTTAGAACTGCTTTGTCAAACTTCAGTGTTTTTATTTTGTTGTTACAAATTTGATCTTCACTGAGAGAAAAAACACAAGCTTTTTTCATAACAGATGCTGCAGTTATTGAGTCTGTGCTAAGAGTTAGAAAGGATGTATTAAAATAGAAGTTATACTCAATAGAAATTGCTGTTTTCAATGCTTAAATCTGATAAAATCTGAGCAAAAGTTGATGTAGCAAATATAAAAATTAATTACATATTTTGAATCTTTTTTTGATTTGATCATTACGTATAAGAATTTTGTATTTTTTTCTTCTTTTTCTGTTACTTGGACATCTTAATAAGTTTCCTGACTTGTTTTGACATGCAAAGGGCTAGTTATAGATAAAAATATAAATAGAGTTTATGGTAAAGGGATGTATTTATCATCCATTGCAGTAATGCAAAAAGATGGTCTGTCTTGCCAGACTGTAAAATTGAGCTTTGCAGCAGCATACTGGAATTACAAATGCTCCCTAGGGTAAAATGAGTTTGGCTCTGATGGGAAACGCTGCTGATACTTGAAACATCACTTACAAATCATAGTGTTTTCTCAGAAGCTCACTTTTAAATGATGAGTCTTGTAAAAAATGAGCAAACTAATTTATTTTTCTATGTTGCAGAGAAGCATTTCAGAAAATTCTTTAGTAGCAATGGATTTCTCAGGACACAGAAGCAGAATTATAGAAAATCCAACAGAAGCCCTTTCAGTTGCAGTTGAAGAAGGATTAGCGTGGCGGGTATAAACACCTTTGCTTTACCAGAATAGTATTTTCTGGCTGACTTTTTTTTTTTTTTTTTTTAAATGCTTTGAAACCATGTTTTTACTTGTCTCTCATACAGAGGAGAGGGTGTCTCCGACTCAACTCACATGGTAGTCCTATTGCCATGTCTAACATGGGTATGTGTGAGTTAATTCACTGCCAGAGAAATACAATAACTGGTTCTTTCAATAAAGGGAAAATGTTTTTCACAGATCTTTATTTCTACAGCTATACACAGATCTCAGTCGTGGTTTCATCATAAAATCTCTAGAGAAGAGGCTCAAAGACTAATTTTGCAGCATGGACTTGTAGATGGGTAAGTTAATTCTTTACACAGCTTTTCTGATACATGTTTCTAGTCAACAACTCCTATTTTCATGTGCTTTTTATTGGAGAGGAGGTGGAAGAAGGGAGAGTTTGCACTTACCTAATAGGAATAAAAATTCTTTTGTATAGGACTATCTGGGGATCTGTTAGTTTCTATTTTATATCATTTGGAAGCAATAAAGTGGTGATCTAAGACTTTGATTCTCTCACTGACCGATTACTTACGTCCTCTCAGAGCCAAGCACTTGAGCTCTGTATTTGCACAGTGTTCTCTGGGAACTGTCAACTTTGGCACCAATGTCTTTTGTATCTCTTAGTGATGAAAGAACGAAAGTCAGTCTGAAAACATTATTCTGAGATGAACTGTGCTGGGACAGACATTGAAAAAAAGTATGCTTTTTATCATAAAATGACTAAAACTATTATCATCTTTTAATAATAATAAACATTAGGATAAGGCTTTCATTTTTCTATCATTTAAATATTAACTTTAAAAAATGACAAAGAAAGTAGGTACTTTAAGTTCAAATCCTCCTGGTTTTCATTCCTGTATTTTTATTCTTAGTCGTGTATTAAATGTAAACTTGGACCTCCTTCACTCAGTGAGTAATTCCATAAAACTTTCAGTTTCTCTGAGTCTGTTTCCAGTTAGGTACCTGGAACATCAGATTGCTGTTTAAATTCCTTCACTTTTAGATTAAGTATGTTGTAGTACTGTTTTCTATGTCCACAGAAAGGCCTCCAGGAAAAAAAAAATAAGGTGAAGGGAAAGAGAGGGGCACAAACCAAGTTCTACTTGGTGCGAAGTTTGTTTCTTGGTCTTCAACTCTTGTATTTTTAATTATTTTTTAATTTCAGGAGTTGTATTTTTAAACCTGGCTAATTACCCTGAAACTGATTCTGTACTCTGCATTTATTTTTGCATTGGTTACACGAGAGGGACAGGACATGGGGATGCATACAGCATATATTTCTGAGCAGGATGTCATTCTAGGCCTGATGGATCTTCCAGTGTGTTTCTGACACAGGAAATGAAACCCAGTCGATTTGGCGAGTAAGGAGCAATGGTGTTTGAAATGAGAAATTGAATACCTTGCTAGCATTAGTTTAGTATGGTGTTGTTTATGCTGTATGCTTGGGTCTATTCCTAGTTACGCATTGTGGGTTTGGGTAGGATGATACTCTTGTGTGGACTGTCTAGAATTGATGACAACATTGGCAGTGTGAGCTCTCATATGCTATCAGATACATATGCAGAAGTTACAATGAAGTAATGAATACATGACATCAGGTGACTAATGCTGTGCTTTTTGATGGGCTGAGAGAATGAATTATCACCAGAAATACAGCAATTTTTAATGTGAATATTAAGTCTTTATGTTCTGGGAATGGAGGCAGAGAGAATAATCTATATTGAGCCTTTTAAGGTGTTCCCAAGCTAGGAGTTCTCATGGCATGTATGACAGAGGTAGTAGGGCCTGTGTAATCCTGTGTATACCAACAAATATGTTGTTCATGATGGTTTATAGAAAGTAAGGGAACTATTACATAAAGGATCTACAGGAGTCTCAGTAACAGAATTAAGAACAGCAACAATCTTAAGGCATGCTATAAAGGAATAAAGTTTTTGGATCTGCTGTTCTGGTGTAAAACCAAGTTTCTTAAAGAAGTTTTTGTAGCAATATTGTAGATTTTATACTTTACCCCCTAAATGGGTGTTTGAAGACTTTTCAGTGATAAATGTTTAACAGGATTGCAAACTGATCAGAATTGGGTTGATGGATGGGATAAGAGCATGACTAAAAGGCCCATGAGAAAATGCAACTGGTCATTCAGAGAAGTTTACGAGGGAACAGTTGACTGGAATCATCCAGCATGTCTAAAAAGCTCCTTC
This sequence comes from Xenops minutus, assembly GCA_035221455.1. Classification (NCBI taxonomy): domain Eukaryota; kingdom Metazoa; phylum Chordata; class Aves; order Passeriformes; family Furnariidae; genus Xenops; species Xenops minutus. The sequence continues at coordinate 40,515,559 of JAWWEE010000074.1, forward strand.
CAGCCAACATTTCTAAGATTCTGTCAACTACAACCCTTTGTTCTTAATAAAGTTTTTTAAAGTTCTTTGACAACAGAAGTAAGTCTATTGTGATAAGGTTAGAAAAGAGTAAAGATTTTTTTTATCTGAAGAAGAAATGTTGTTTCTCTTTGCTGTTAAGGAAAAAAAGTTAGAAAATATACTTTAAAAGAACTGATGAATGGGAACGTAATTCCTAATCAATGTGTTTACTTTGTGTATCATTTAATGCGGATCCCAGTATTTGGGTGTAGAGACCCCATTTTGGATATCTGCAAAGTGTCACTCTTACAAAGTGTCATTTATCTGAATAAAATAAACTGCCGGTATTTAATGACCAACATATGAATGTTTAGGTTAACGCAAAGGATCTGTTGTAACTGTGTTCCAAACAATTTCATGTCCTGGAGAGGATGAGAGGCCACTAGGTGGTGAGAGCGAGCTGGTTCACAGAGCTGGCAGATATGACTCCTGCTCGCCGCATGCTGAGTTGGCATTTATCCCTCCAGAATAACTGAATTACTGTCAGAGCTCCAAATTAGCCTGGATCAGGATTTTGTTAGAAATTTTAATGATTATGGACTCCAAATTTCTTAATTCCAGATATTTTCTTACTTTGTAAAAATAGAACTCTTGCAAACATTGGGAAGGAAATTAGTACATTGGAACCATGCTGGTAGTCAGTGACAATCCACTGTAAAGCTTTGGTTGCTTTATTTTCCTGAAATTCTTTATTTTCATATATTGTAGCTGGGCTCTCATTTCTAGTGTGTGGTGGGGCAAAAGTAGGTGGTCACTAATGCTCACCTGATTATACCTGCAAGTCCATCTTGCCCATTTCTCTTCTGCCCTGAAAGAGGAGCATGCTTGCCGATGGCTGCCCCTCCACTTCCCCTCTTTGGTCCATTGGTTAGCTACACCTGTTCCAGACCTGCCCAGTACAAGCAGTCCAGACTCTCTCTGCTACAAAGCAGAGTTGTATCAGGTACTTCCCTCTGTCCACCAAACTGTGCTCTGCTCATATTCTAAACCAGGTGATTCAGTGAAAGCTGTCTCATTCTGGTGATCATCCTTTGCCTGTACCAGATTATTCTACCACAATTATGGCAAAATTGTATTTGTCCATGTCCTGGTTGGAATAATTTATCAGTGAACTAATTGCAGTGGCACTGTTGGCCATTGCGAGTGTTGTGATTTTAATAATGATTCCAGTAAGCAAGCAGGATGTAGCTGTGTAGAAGTGAGTGTGCATTGATAAGTATTGGCCAGATGAGGAAAACATTCTGGTATGGCTCTCATTACCTTTTCTGTAGAATTCCTGTTTAGCTACCTTTTGAATTCTCCCTACAGCGCTTGTAATTTAGATAACTGTCAGAGTCCAAAGAAAAATTTTGTTCAAAGCACAAACTTTTAGTGTGCTTTTCTGCCTGAAGAGATGCATTGTAATTCTATGCAGTGTAAAAACTAACGCCTACAGTGTCATTTATTCTGAGATTGCATGTTTTTCACATAATAGACAAGGTGAAGAAGAATTTAAGAGAAAGCATTCCCAGCGACACATTTGCAAAGAAATACTGATTAAAAGCTAACTTATGTAATTGATATTATTTTTGCTTTTCACTAATACTTACTGTAATGAATTTTGAACAGTATTAACTGGATGTTTACAAAAGGATTTCAAGTGATCTTACTGTGAAAATTTTTAATCTCTTTTAGGGTATTCCTGGTACGTGATAGCCAAAGTAACCCCAAAACATTTGTATTGTCATTGAGTCATGGATTAAAAATAAAACATTTTCAAATTGTACCAGTAAGTAATTTTTTTCAGTTTATATATGCAGTTGTAAAACCAAACAATTGAATAATTATGATAGAATATTGATGGATTTTTTTTTTCTTTTGCTGTTATATGGAAGATGTAAACATCATACCTGTATCACTAAATATAATTAGTATTCTTTAGCAGACTCAAGCATTTTTTGAGCTTTGGTTTTGGTTTGTTCTAAAGCTTGACTAGTATTATGAAATCCAAAAAAGTTTCTTGAAAAAATAGACAACTCTATTTCAACAGGAATAGAAGCAACCCTGGTGGCATGAAAATCATGTATTAATAGAGGCCATGTTGCCTTTTCATTTTTCAGTATGTGCACAATTTTTTAGTCATCTCTTTTGGACTGCCTCCGATGTGTGTCTGTATTTCACTGACTCATCTGTTCAGGATAGTTTCAATATTTGTAGTCAAACATACTTTGTTGACCTCTGTTCTTGATTCATGTTATTATGGTATATTTGTGTCCAGGTCTTCTTCAGGGGGACAATTTTATATACATATATACAAAAAAATTGATATCCTTATTTAGCCCATCTACTTTACAGGCAAGATGGAATTTCCTAAACTGAAATAATATTTATCAGTTTTCATTGCACATATTATCCAGTTCTCCTGCCAGAATTGCCAGCCTTCCCCATTGTTTCCATTCTCTCATGAGATGATTTATGCAGGTTTCTTTACATGCTGCTTCTGCTGAGATGAGAAACACTTGAGCATTATTTTTTTGGCCACAGCTGCTTGACTTAACTGATCAGACCCATAGCTTTTTCATGTCTCTTCACAAGAACCTTTCTTCCAGACCATACAATATTCTAGCCTCCATGTTTCTTCCTGCTGAAATTTCTATGTGATTCTGATGTTTTTCAGTAGAAATTAGTGTAGTGGCACATTTTTTTTGTTTCTAACCTGTTGATCCTCTATGATCATTCACCAGGTTTTTGTATGCCTTACGTAGGGCTTGTAGCTGAGATACTCCCTTAAAAAAAGTTCTTGTGGAATAAAAAACCTGAAGCATTATTTGGAAGGAGGAATAGAGCAAATCAGTATTAGTTAAAAGAATTGTCCAGGATTTTGTTGTGTTTAGGTAAGGACAATGGAGGAGTCCTTCATCCAAAAGTGATAGCTTTACCCTGGATCCCATGTGAGCATCAACATATGATCTGTGATAAGAATCCCAGATGAAAGATCTCTGTGCTTCTATTGACTGTAGTCACTTCTACTATTTACTTTGGGATAACTGTTGTTTGGTTTAGAAAACCTCTTGAACTCCATACAAATAGTATATGATTCTGCTTTGTTGGGATGTCATTTATCTCTCAAATTTGAGACTGCTTTTTCTTTCCCTATCAGGAAACAGACCCTCTCTTCCCTAAGAGCAGATGTAGCAGGAAGCTGCAGTTATCTTCAGTTTTCTCCAAAATGGATGATTCTCTTCTTCCTTTCAAAAACTTATGCCTAAACCTTGCTCTTCTGTTGTGGGATCTTTGGAGGAACAAGGAATTCTTTGCTTTGATACAATTGTCTACATACTTGGGTCACATTTTCCATACTGTTGGTTGAGAAGACCTGTACTCCTATGCTAGTAACCAGAAAAAAATAAATGTGTAATAAAAGCAGCTTAATCCAGAGAGAGTATGTGAGTATGGAAGATGTTTGTCCCCCAAACATAGGCATATTGCAATTCCTTCAGTTGCATTCAGTACCCTCCTGCCATTCTCCATACCCTGACTAACACATGCTCTGTTTTTGTTAGAACAGTACTCTTTAAGGAGTTCAGAAAATTATTCCTTGAAGTGAGAAAGGTTTTGGTTCCTGTTGGTGCTGATCTAAATGAAGTGATTATTTTCTAAGAAACAAGTAATTTTGTATTACCACAATAAACTCCTAGTTTATTAGTTGTAGATTGTGGTTACCTCTTTGAATTTCAAAATCCAGTCTTCTTCTAAACTGTTCCCTCTTTTAAGTCATTGAGAAGACAAATTTTCCTACTAAATATAAATAAATAAATGGCATTTAAAGGGTCTTTTTACCAGGTAAAAACATTTCAATTTCTAAATCAATTATTTTTTCTTGTATTTTAGGTTGTTTCAGATTATACTGCATTTAAAGTGTCTCCTTTTAGACAGGGCATGCAGCTTGCCTAGTTCAAGCTTCACCCCTGTTAACAGGTACCTCACGTTAACACTGGTAACCTCTGCAACAGGTATGGCAGGTGGGTGACAGGGAATTTTTGTAAAACGTTCAAGAGAGAGTTTGTTAGTTTGAAGATGTTTTCCAGCCTTTATAGTCTGAGCTGGTACAAGTTAACTTGATAAAAGTTATCTAGCTCTTGTGTTGTACCTACGAAAAAAGCAGAATTGATACACAGTTCTGGGACTGTCTTTGTCCAATAAATGTTCTCTCATAAGAGCCTTCTTAGCTTGCAGAAGGTGTTACATTTCTGGGCCATATAACTTTGATATGAGCTTTTACTTTGCAAATTTTGATAGCTTTAGAATTAGCAATCTGTCTGGTATTCATTTCAAGCTCTGGAATTGGAGGAGGAAAACAGACATTTGAATTATTACCTCTTCCTCATTTACAGTGTGTTTGTAGGAAAATTGCATGCATAAGAAAAGTCCAATGATATTCCCTTTCCAGGTTCTTGGCTGGAGCATAGGAATTTACACATGCGCACATTGGTAATTCCTTAAGTAGCAACATTTGACCTAGTTTGACCAAAGTGTGAGAATAAACAAATTACAAACTACTTCCAGACATCATAGAAAGGGGTAAAATAACCAGGAGTCATAAGCAGTTCAGTAGCTGCTTCAGATAAGAACTCTTAATTACAGGTAACAGAGCTAATTATATCTTCTCCCTTCCCCTGTACTCAAATAGGGTAGTTGCATCTTTCCCTAGCACACCATCTGCTACTCTGTGTTAGCCCTACTTCAGAATCTTCTGTTCACTGTTCTGTCAGTCTTGTAGAGTATCTTCTTTCCCTTTTATTTTTAAAAAATAATTGTAAAAATAGGGGGGGTTTGCCTTCTCTTTACATTAATAGTAGTCACTTTTCCACTAATGCTTCTTGATATATCAGCAGTAGGGGAAATAAATCAAGAAATTATATAGTAAGTAGTGCAAACCAAATTGTGCAGGAGCTAACATTCCGTAATTTAGAATAGGGAAATACTGATTGTAAGTTTTTAAGCATCTACAAGTCAAAAGAAATCTTTCTAGGTATCTTTTGAAGCGTCGTCTTTCCTTCCTGTATCTGTGCTAATACATCATTTGGAGCTGAAGCAATTTTTTCTCTTTCAACAAAAATGACACTACTAAATCAAGCCATGTTACTTTTGTGATGGGCAGTGTTTTATGTGGCTGATACCATCCAGCACACCCCAATGCACCAGTGTGTCACACATTACAAATTAAGGGATAGAAAATCATGGAATGTGAATGGACCAAAAGTTGAAATCTGTAAGTTGGAACTGAGTTGTTTTGTGTCACTCTGTAAAAACTCAGGGTTCATATTAACTCCAGTTATCACTCCAAAGCAAAAGTATAAGGTAGTATTGTTAGTGCAGAAAGAATCCTTATTTAACTGCTCTTTCTTTTTAGGTGTGTACTTGTAAAGAATGCATTATTTTTCTGTTTATTTTTGATGTTGGTTTGAAAGATCACTGTATTTTTCCTTCTCTCAGTAGTCATAAGAATACTGACTATATTATGAATATATTGGTCTGTAAGAACACTTCTCAAACAAGTATTCCAATTAGGAAGAAATACCATAGCAAAAGAGGATTTTTATTGAATCTTGTTTTTCCATTTTTACAGTTGGAAGATGATGGGAAGCTATTCTATACCCTTGATGATGGTCATACCAGATTTACCGATCTCATCCAGCTAGTGGAATTCTACCAACTTAATAAAGGAGTTCTGCCTTGCAAGTTAAAACACTATTGCGCACGAATTGCTCTTTAACCAAAGCATCTGTTGTTTCATCAGAGAGAAAGGAAGATACTAGAATACTTTTCCCCCTAAAAGCAATTTGTGTTTCAAAGGGGGGAAAAAGCATTACATTGTAAAGATTCTATGTTTAAGCTGCAAAAAAAATTTATATTCTCTATAGATAAGAACTTTGCATTGTGATTGTCACAGCAAAATTAACTTCATGGTTTTAAAAAAACATTCTTTCCTATGTAATTCTTTAGTGTTGTCTTGGACTTTGGGTTTTTTTTCAACTGAAAACAGTTTTGAAAAATATTGTCTATCTCCTACATAAATATAACTGATCTTTGTTCTTAGGTTTCAAAGTAACTTTTTGTCTCTATATATGTTTCTCATAATTTCTGTTCATCACATAAAAGAATAACATTTACTGTGGTGAAGTTAAGAAGCTGAACTGCACATTTTATTTGTAAATAAAATGAATAAATATTTTGCACTCTATTTTTGAATGCTACTTTGAGGATTATGATATCCAAAAAGTGAAAAATCATTAAAACCACTTAAAACTGCTCAGTTGTATTGAGTTGTACTGTTATTGTTGTAATATTTTAAAGGATTTTTTTCTCTAATGACTAACAAATTCCTAAGCCTACATCTTTAAACAGAACTGGAGTGTCACTTGGCTGTGAAATGTATAAACATGCATTATAACAATTATTATGTAGTGCATAACATGGTTTAGTGCATACCTATAGTCTCTGAAACAATGAGAGGGAGAGAGAGACCTGTCGTCCTTAAAAAAATAAAGGTAATTTGCAAATTAACAACGTTTACAATACTTGCAAATAAAAGTAAATCCAGTGGACTTGATTCTTTCTACTGAAAACATTTTGAAAGTGTAATAGCAGTCAGTTTATAGCTTATTTTATTATTTATCACAAAATAAAAATGTCAATATAGCTACCGGTCAACCAGTCTTTATAGATTACCAAGTATTTAATATTGCAGCTTAACTGTGACAGTAGACCAAGTCAAATTTGGGACCATAGCATTAGAAATACTTCTGGTATTTGTGTTTTGACAGGGAAATGATACTGCTGCATCCTTGAAACTCAAGTAGAAGCGGGTCTGGACTGAAAGGAGCATCCGTGTCCTGATGCTTTGCTGTCTAAGAGGTTTGATCTTGTTTTGAGGGTTCAGGACATTGTCCTGCATATCTTTGTGTGAGGTAAAGGCTGGTGTAAAAGGTGGTGTTTGGAGATGAGCCATCACACTGTACCCAGGCCCCCCTCCTGTGCATGCTTGGGTTTTCTGACTGTCAGACCTACCAGCTGTTCTGCTGCAGGAGTTGGTGGGCAGAGAAGGTAAAGAAGGCCTGGGCAAGGGATGGAGTGAGTTGGACCCGGAGCACAGCAGTGGCTGTACGTGTCAGCTGCAAGTCCACGTAGGTGCAAGCATTAGAACAGCACAGTAACTGTCGCCTGTGCTTTTGTTATTGTGTGTCTGTGGAAGGCGAACATAATAACATAATACTGTGATACTTAATTTACCGACTTGATCCACACATCACTGACCTTTTCCTCTGGTATGCATATGCAGTTTTTAAAGCTCATTAAAAAAGCAACTTTTCCTAATGTGTACCAAAGATGCAACATATGTGGTGCCTAAACTCATTACATTAGGAATACCTTGTAAAGCTCTTTAAAGTCTAATAAATTTTAACTCTTAAACCTCAAACATAATTTCAAATTAAACTTAAAAAAAAAATCTCAATTAAAGCCTCTTCAGATTCAGTTTACTAATGTGATTACTTCTCAGGTAGTTTTACTTTGGATATTGGTATAGAATAAAGAGGAACATTCTGGGCATCCCTGGTTTTTGTAATCATTCTGGCCAAATGAATTGTCTGCTGTAATCCATTTCTACTTGGATATGTGAAAGCTTTGCCGTAATTTTTTTTTGTATTTATGTATCTGTGCTTGGTAGAGAAGCTAACTGCTCGGTGAGTGAGTACCTGTCACCTTTGGTACCTATCAGAAAAGAGAATATAGGGATTATGTCACATGGTGGAGAGGCATCAACCATCAAGAAGCTTTGCATGCTTTTCCAGTTTTTGTTTCACAGGTAAAATTGAAAGGAAAAAACGCCAGACTAAACCAAAATGAAAAAAAGAAAATCCCACCAACCTGAACCCAAGTAAAATGAAGTATTGCTTAATGAGCGTGTGATATGGACACTTGAAAGTTTTTAAATGTCAAAATTTCTTACAGTGCAAAGTGTTGCTTCCTTCATTTTGACAGTTCTCTTAAATAAAATCTAAACTTAAATGTTGGTAAGACTACATTATCTCTTTTATATGAACGTGCATACCTTTCCTGAACTCTGTGGTTATTTGTGACTATATCAGAAAAAAACCCCAAAAAACAAATAAGTAAAACTAATAAAATCTACTTTGGTGTTTAAATGACTTCACAGGCTTCCTCCTTGTTTAAATATTACTGAAGAAAGAAGCGTGAAGGAGGTAGTCTTCACATGTAAAAACAAAAAAACAAACTTCTGATATCTCAGACTACTTCCAAATGTCCTAAATGGTATAGGTGGTTGATACCTGCCTTGCAAGATCCTTACTAGCAACCAATGTTTTCTTGTCAGAAAAAACAGCAAGGAATTTCTTTGGGATCACCCAGGATATGTCTGACCATAAAGTTCTTTGAGGGTGTAGGCAATGCTATTTAAACAGAATTTCAGTGTGTTAACTGTCGCATCTAATTAGGAATACTACACTTTGGTGCCCACCTTCACAAAGAAAATTGGTTAATCTGGAGTTGTTAACAGCTCAGGGAGAAATCAGTACTATTTTGGGCAAGCCAGTCTATCTGTCTCCAACATTTGCTTCTCTACAAAATGTGGACAATGCTATATCTACCTCATAGAGTGTTAAGGACAGATTTAAAAGAAAAAAAAGGGTTACAAGAGAAACTGGTATTATCTGCATAAGGTTGGGGGTTTTTTTAATACTTAAGGAAGTGATATGTTTTTACCTTTACTTGATGGATAGTGCAGTGCCAGGAAGAGAGAACGGAGCTTGCCATGCGGAGGTGCCAGAAGCACCATAAGTGCTGGAGTCCAGCTTGTTCTCTGGGGTAATTAGCCCTGCAGGGGTATGCTCTGCGAGATGGGAGCTGGTTCAGAGATAGCACTACAGCTCAGCATTGTATTTGTTGGCATGCCCTTTGTGCCTTGGTTTCCAATCTTAAAATCTTCTTGGCTCAAAGGAGATTAAAAGTTAATTCACTGCTTTCATAACGCATATACATATACACGGCCGGAATTAAGGTTGCACGGACAGCATTAAATGACATTTTTAAACTTCTGAGTGTTTTTACTTAACAATCTTATTAAATCATTTAAAGAATTTTTTGAAATGTAGTAAGTCTTCAAGTCATCCAACTAAATGTTTTGAAGGAGATCTTTAACCCATTAAATAAAAGAGGATTATGTATATAACTAAATACAAGTGGGATCTTTCAAGGATAATTGAATTTCTGTCAAATGTTGTCTGTTACATTCTGGTTTAAGAATTGTAGCATTTCATGCTTCCCTTGGGGGTAGAATTATTCCGTAGTGTAAGAGGGCTCGGGGTCTCTCATTTTCAGTTAAAATCAGCTTATTTTAAGAGAATGGACTTTTTTTCTATTGTTACATTGGTTAAAAGCTACGCATCTTCATCTAAACTGAAGCTACTCAGTCACCCATTAGTTTTAACTGGTTAAACCTATTTATTAGATGTAGCTTGCTAATCAGTCTAGCATTTGTCTGTAAGAAATCTTAAACATAACTTTTGTTACCTTTATTATTTTGGTTTAGAAAAATATAAAGCAATTTACAGCTTATATCAGCATTTGTTTGGTTAGCAAAATAATTATTATTTTTCTGATATTTCAAACTACTATTCTAGTACTTGCACTGTAATGCAATTCCATTTCTAATTTCAACTTTTTAGCTGAAGCTTTCACTGAAATCATCGAGGATGGGACATACCCCATTACTTGAATATACTTGTAAGCTTTCAGAGGTTAAACACTTATGGTCTATGCATAATCAATGTGTATGGTAGTGCAATTAATGTTAACTTTAATGAAACGCATGAATATTTAAAACTTAATGAATCTGGCTTTACAGCCTGGCTCACATATGTGAACAGTATTGACTGTTGGCCTCTGGATGTCAGCAGTGTATCACGAAATTCCTGTAATCAGCTGCTGTTTTCATGATTCCTCCCAGAAATATCTGTGACTTGTGGTCTCTGCACACCTCCAGAACACCCAGTGCTTTTTCCTCTTATAAATTATTCACTTACTCTGTACCAATTAGTTCTACCAGTTGCTAGGTTTGTTATCAAGTTAAGCTTCAAGACAAGAACCTGAACTCAATGAGTGATTAAAAATTTATTAGCAGAGATGATTAAATATGCAGATAGTCTGTGAAGCTTGTTCTTGAAACCATTATATTACCTTTTTAATACTAATGATTTGTATAATTAATTTTATAAAAGCCTGAAAGTCTTTTAAAAAAAATCAGAGTAGGACATAAAAGGGAAGAGATTAAGTGCAGATGAGGCAGTGAACCTGAGCATTAAAACAGCTCATTCACATGTATAGGCAATAAAGTGATTTCCTTACAGGAATAGTTTGTGGTTTTTCTTCCCCTCTGCTAAGTTGATTATTTTATTAATCTTCTAAGCAATTTGGGAAAACTCTTATCAACTAATTAGTTGTATTTTCAAAATAGAAATTCATGTGATTAATGCTGATAATACAGATGGTTCCCTTAAACTTTACATTAAAACCGTATCAAGATGCACTTTCTACAACATTAAAGCACATGCTGGATTTTAGACACGTGAGGAACCTTCGGGCTCCCATGGCAAGGAAGGTGCAGGTGCGTTAATGCCACAGGGAGCTGCCAGACAGCGTAGCCAATGCTGGGTGCAGCTCGTAAAGCAGGGCTTGTCCCCCTCCCTGGTTTTTGAGGCGGTGTGTGGGGGTGATGAGGACCCACGCCCTCGCAGCTGTGCCCAGGGCAGCACGGGGGCTGATTTGGGGGTGGGTGCAGCCTGGTGCTGTTGAATGTGCGGGACTGGCTCGGGAGGAGATGGATCTGTCCTCCTTCTTGTGGGGGAAAGAAAACAAATTACTGCCCCTTAAGGGAGTAGCTGAACTGGAAAGTGGGTCCTGGAGCTGGCTGGGGTGGGTTGCTTTCCTCAGGCGCCGTGTTCTGCAGCAGGGAGAGCCAAAGCTCGCTGTTCTCGCCCTCTCCCTGCAGCTCAGCCTGGTGCAGGGTCACCACAGACCGCGGCCGATGGCCTCAGGCACCCCGTGGGAGCGAGCTGCTGTGCGTGAGGCTTGAAGGAAGGGCAGGGTTTGCCCCAGCCTCTCCTGGGGGCCCTGGATGAGGGGGATGCCAATGCCCCAGGAGATGCTGTGGTGCCTTTTGCTCCCCGGAAGGGAAGGAGTGGGCCCTCAGGTGAGGCTGATGAGCCCGACCAGCTGGAAACTGCCAGAGTTAATGAGTTGCCCTTAATAAATAGGTGTGGGCTGGGGTTGGCTGGGAAGGGGTGCTTTGTGCTTTCGGGCTGGTACGAATAGTGAGTGAAATTTGTTTATTGTTTTAAGATTGGGGCTTTGAGGTGGGGAAAGAATGAGTGGAGGTTGTTGCGAACATGCTGTGTTGCACTTCTTCTCTTTATAAGGTACTGGGCCTTTAAGTGGTAAGCTCCACTTAGCAGTATTTAGGCTTCAGTTCCATGAAGTGCGGTGCACGTTTCTAGCCCCGGCTGTAGTAGGCAACAGAACTGCAGTACAGCCTTTACAAGAGTGAGACTCAACAATAGTGTTTGTATTGCAATCACTTTCATCTTGCACAGCTGGGAGCTGTGGACGATAAATCTTAAAAATGGTTGTTCTTTAGGTAAAATAGAAGGTGCCACTCTTTGATGTTGAGAAGTTAAGACTGTGACCTAGGAACTTCCTTAGCAGAGCACAGTCTCTGGAAACCTTTCTCTAGAGCTCTTGGAGATGTGTTGACTCAGATGTACAGCTTGCCTTGCTTTTTTTCTTTCTCTGAGCTAAATCAAAACACCACTTTTGACAAAGATACTTCAGGTTCCTTGAATACTATACCAGCCACCTACTACGGGAAAGAGCAGAGAAAAGAGCATTAACTATGGTGAGCATGTTGGTAGGAAAAATTGAGAGCACGTTAACTGAGGTGTTCCCTGCTTTTCTCATTCTGGCTGAAGCTGAACAAAGGAGTCCATAGTCTTGCTTTCCTGAATATGGCATAGAATGCCATGCTGCTAAGTGGGATCATAAGTTTAGACTGGTTTTTTTTTAATGTCAGTGAAAACTTTCTAAAATGAAGAAAAATCCTTAAACTCAGGAAAATGAAACATATGATTTCAAATCTCTTTACAATGCAAGAGAATGCAGGGAGGAGGAAAACCATATGCTTTTGCAAGTTGTTTTTTTTGGTTGCTACTGTTTGTTTGTTTTGTTTATTTGTAGTTTGTTGTGGGGTTTTAACAAATAAAAAGCTCTTTTTTGTTGAATTGTGCAGAACTCTTCAATTGCCAAATTTACAGCCTGTGCTAAATGTTTAAGTTCTGGGAAATAACTCATGGAAAAATATCTTCTGATGATGGATGTGAGGTCAACTATGCAAACTAAAATACTTTCTCCCCAGTTACATGGTATAGGGCTGTGGTGCTCAGACCATATGCATAGCTAGTTATTTTTAGGCATTTGAGGAGAATGTAAAGGAGGTGATATGTGTAGGAGGGTGGAAGGGTATGGAGAAAATTTTAAAAGATGTTAACACTTGGAACAACAATAGATATGCTGTTGGAGTGACTTTTCCTAACCTGTACACATCACATCTGAAGGGGTTTGCTTCTGTACTGAGCAATTAATGAAGTTTTCATTTCTGAAATTATGCGTGTACTTCTGTGTGTGCTGTGTATAATGGTATGGATTTCAGTATGCTTAAGATAATGTGTGTAAGTGTTGGCAGGATCAGAGTCAAAGATGTCAAAAATAACTTGGAGGGCTTGTGGAAATTCACAAAGTGTAATAAGGTGATACTTCAATTGGTACTGAAGTGGAAATTGTAGCTGATATTATATTTAATGATGGACTGTGGTCACTGGGTTCAGTGTGACTGAACAACATCCATATCTATTTTTGAGGTAAATGAAGAGCAGTATATGAAGTCGAGCTAAAAACTAAGAATGTTTTTGTCTGGTACATTGATATTGCTATTTACACTTATTATCCTGTGTTGTGTGTATAAGAAAAAACAAAACATACAAACCCCTCAACCAAACCTTTCCTGCACCAACCCCAAGCCCTCCTTAAAGAAAGAATTTGTAGTAGGAATCTATATTTGAAGCAACCTTGGCCTTGTGAAAGTGTAAGATGTGTGATACTTTTGAATTTCCTCATTCCTCAGTGCTGTAGATTAGGGAATGATCTAACTGTTTCTGTTTCTCTGCTAGAAATAAAACTAACATGCTAATTCAGAGTACCAGCAGTACAGGTGGTGTTTAAAAGGCTTCCCCATGGCAAAGAAGTACAGCTGGATTGTATTACCCTTTTACTTAAGATAATGGAAGTTTTCAAGACATAATTTCCAAGTTGTTCTCTAATGAAGTGACATGCTTATTTGTCTGCAGGAATGTGTGTTCCACTTCTGCTCCTGCTTTCACTTGAAATAAGGCTATATCACTCAGCATGGATTTAGAAACATAGGGAAGAATGAATATGTTTTTACCATCATGTTTATCCAAGGACTTGCAAGCATGTTAACTATTGATATTCTTCTAGGTTTTCAACTTTTGTTTCCAACTGTATATAATTCTTTCTAGATTGTTTTTAATACTTGCAGAAACTAATATCTCAAGTATTTTTTTGTTATTTATTTTACTAGAAATTGCTCTATAAAATAGAGGTTTGTAGTTCTTTGAACACATTTTGATGTAATCTGGAAGCAGCATTGGTTCTGTATGTACTGTGGCTGAATCTAGTGGTGAAAGCATGATACTTAATGGATTCATGTACATGTATTGTTCAGGATGCTTTCAAAGTTGTCACAGTAGGAGAAATATGTATTTGATGTTATGCAGACTTCTCACAAATGTGGTGATGGAGAAATCCTGTTGTATTAGGTTACACAAACAAAAAAAACAGGTTTGAGGTAACTGACCATTTTTTTAATGGAGTGGATTGCCTTTATAGTATATCAGACTGGTTGTGGGTAGCTCACAAGAAGAAAAATTAGAGATCTCTGGAAGAAGAGAACATCCATGATGAGGAAACTAGCTCCAAGGAAAAGCTGGGGAACTATGGCAGTTTTGCCATGGGATCTGTGGCAGTTTGAACCCTGAAAAGCCCTAAAAGGTGGCAAAGTAAATGATAAGCTGAAATAGCATGCATTAGAAAAGAACAACTACTTCAGCTGTCTGGAGCCAGGGAGGCATCTGTTTGACCCATAATTAGGAGGCATTCTTGCAGGAATGTGTATGAATTTGAAAATTCTCACCAACTCTGTCAGTCACCTGTGGAGTCCCATGGAGCGATTCTGATCTAGTGTTTTTATTCTGATCTGATATTTTTATTGGATAAATCTCAACTCATAGCTTGGGCAGCGTGATGTGATGGGGGGGTTTTGTTCCGAGGGGACTGTGTGCACTACCTGAATCTAAAGTTCTTATGCTCTGTTTAATAGAAACAACAGAAATAGCATGAACTGAAAGGAGGTGGAAAGATAGTGAGCCAAAGAACTGAGGTGTACACATTGTATGGCTGCAATTATGAGGCTTAAGCAAAGATGGAGACAGTCTTCTATTTAGTAATATGGCATCATTTGCTGATGGCATGAAGTGGTAATTAAAATGCAGTTGTCTTGTGGTGCTTTTCTGGCTTAGGTTTCTTCTGCTGAAGATATAGATCTACATTTGCTAAGCATTAGCTTTGACAATTGTTAGTTGAAAATTTCATTGGAAGCTGACTTTGAAGTGTTGAAGTAGTTGAATGTGCTGTGAAGTTTAGAGGTAAACTTTGCTGTGATATCTCCACTGAAAAATAGCGTAGAAACTTTTTTTAAAAAAAAAGGGAAAAAAGGTGGAAACCACATATGTAAGCATGTTAACTTTTTATTAAAAGAAATCATTCCAGGAGTCCTCATTAAGCCAGGATGATATTCTAAAAGTGAATATACATGTTGACAGCTACACCCATAAATTTGAAAACTGCAAACATGTTCAGCATAAAAGCCATTTTTGAAAAAAGCTGTTGCTCTGCCCTTGTACTAATTTAAGAATTGTTCATTCATTCTGATTTTTATAGTTTCTTTTCGCATATATAACTGGGACAGTTTAAAAAGTACTTTATAGAATCTTTCGTGATGTCACAAACTTCATAATGCAGATGGCTGTTTTTAAAAATGCATACACACATTACATAAAGGCTCAAAGTGTCAAATAAGCTCAATAATTCCATTCTTTTTCATTTTAAACAGTGACCTGTCCATAAATTGTACCTCTGTACATTATCCTTGCAAGGAACTTCTGTTTCCTGGGAGTCATGATGCGCGTTTAAGTCTCTTGGCTTTAGCATTAGCTTTGGTGAAGAGGTTCTCTTGTTCCAGTCATGCTCTACCTGGGCATATAACAAAGTTTTCACAGACAGCATAAGATCGTCTCAGACAACCTCTTCTTTCAGTACCTTTCTATCAGAGAACACTTAAGGTACACACACGTTTAAGTTGGTTTCAGTAAAGCAGGGACTTCATATAAAAAAAAATTTGGACAAGTGTAACTGGTGCAGAGACTTGAGTATTCCTCCTGTGGATGCAGACTGAGGCTCAAGATACGATCAGTCCTGACCTCAGGTTTGTTTTCTCACTGGAAAGGAGAAAGAATGATTCATTTGGTCTACTCTGCATGGTTGGAGCCAAAAAGATGATAATTTGTTTGCTTGGGAAGGGAGTGCAATTCATGCTTAAATATATATATGTAACCTCATATCCTCTGACAAATGGCCAGCACTTTGTTGTTTTCCCTACTATTAAAATACTTTTTATAGAAAATATATTCCTCTGACTTCCTATCTGGGAAGTGATGTTATA
Source organism: Xenops minutus (assembly GCA_035221455.1). NCBI lineage: Eukaryota > Metazoa > Chordata > Aves > Passeriformes > Furnariidae > Xenops > Xenops minutus. The sequence goes on from JAWWEE010000074.1 coordinate 40,531,526, forward strand.
AGGAACAAGAAAGGAAAAGAACTGGTTTCAAAAATAGTTTAATGACGTTTGAAATAAATCAGTGCCTTGCCAATATAAACAGTATTCTTGAGAAAGATTTTGATACGTTGACTGACCTCTGTCATAGTATAGGGGTTCAAAACTTGTGATAGGTAGGTGGCATGCTTACTTTGAAGATAAAGGAAAGACTGAGGTAGAACTATGAGTTGAATCCTCAAGAATTCACACTAATATATTAATACAGTTGTTAGGACTCTGGTTAAGATTTTGTCTAAACAGCCAAAAAATACAGTTTTGCCACAGAAAGGTTATCAGGTATGTTACACTGCGGAAAATAAATATGCCCAGAGTAGAGGAAGTTCTAAAAGCTACAGAGTTGCTGTACAGCACTGATACAGAATTGTCATAATGAAATTAATTGCTGACATAGTTTTGCTGTTTCTCGCCTCTTCCAATCTTAGTGAATGTAAGTTTCCTCAAACAGGCTTTTTATTAGTGAATATTAGTGGAAACCATCTGGTAAAGGAGAATCTGTTTGTGCAAAATACTTTATCTCTAATGAGTTTCAAACAGATTTTCATCTCATGATACTGTATGTTATTTGTGGGTAGAGGGAAGAGAAATAAGAGTAAATTGATTATCTAAATCAAGCGTGTCAGCAACAGTTCTCAGTCAGTCCCAAGGTATTACTACTTTCCTGTGTATTGAATTAGACTCCTGCCTCAGTTTTATGATTTGTAACATGTTCTGGTATGGAAAACAACCTCCAATAGGAGTGTATAAATATAAGTTGAGGTAAGTTGAGGTTTTTTGGGTGTTGAATAATAAAAAACCAAAGCCAAAAAGTATGGACCCAAATTACAGAGCATTCAAAGGAGTGCCACCAGGATGGTGAAGGGCCTTGAGAGGAAGCTGTATGAGGAGCAGCTGAGGGCACTTGGTCTGTTCAGCCTGGAGAAGAGGAGACTGAGGGGAGACCTCATTGCAGTCCTTGTGAGGGGAAGAGGAGGGGCAGGCACTGATCTCTTCTCTGTGGTGACCACTGACAGGACTCAAGGAAATGGCCTGAGGCTGAGTTGGGGGGGTTTAGGTTGGATATCAGAAAAGGTTTTTTACCCAAAGGGTGGCTGAGCACTGGAACAGGCTCCCCAGGGAAATGGTCACCAAGCCTGTCTGAGTTCAGGAAGTGTTTGGACAACACTCTCAGGCACATGATGTGCTTCTTGGGGCTATCTTATGCAGGACCAGGAGTTGGACTTAGATGATCCTTGTGGGTCCCTTTCAACTCAACATATTCTGTGATTTGACATTCTCTTATTTTACCTTGTCTGTCTTCAGAAGGAACTGAAACAGTTGCAAGGAAAGTGGAAATAAAATTTAAGAAGAATCTTACTAATAACTTTTAATAATAAATTTTATTTTTCATCTGATAATTACACTGTTTCTTTTCATCTTATGATATGCAAGTATCTAAAGGCCTTGCTTTAAAAAATAGTATGTAAAGCTTTGCATGTCTAGTAGCAGTTGTTATATTCCATGCCACATGTAGATCCATCAGTAGAGAAATAATAGGAAACCAGCATTTCATCAGTGTTTTGGCTACAGGTTGTTCCCAGTTTCCTCTGGCATTTCAGAAAAATTAAACACTTTCTTATCAGTTATATTTCTTTTTCTTACATACATTTACAGAGCAGAGGTTGCTGTCACATTCTTTGCGAAATATTTATTATTGCATTGCTTTGACTTTTGGAGGTGTGCATGTCTTGGTACTCACATTGTACTCACCAAGTACAATGTGATCCTGTAAATGTGTTCTGGGAGATTTTATAGCCTGCCTAATGCTGTAGGCCTGGTTCACATATATCACAAGTTCAGTGAAATTCCTTTGGCTTTGTGCTATAACTTGAGGAAGTAGAAAAATTATTGCATTTAAATACCCAGGCAGCAAAAGGTTTTTTTCCCCTGCTTCTCTTTTTCAGGTTATATTGCTCCTTGGAGTGGCAGATTTTATTCATTGTGGGACACTGGGTAAGTAAGGATATGAGATTTAGATACCAATAGCATTCTACTGAAAACTAATAATTATTTGCTCTCCTTATCCCCAAACCCATTTAGTATTTTACTCAAAGAGAATATAGTGGGCTTTAATCAGTTATCTAAAGTCAGCATTTCTAGTAACTGTTTCATAATCCTTACAACCATTTCACTAATTTGTCTATTAAATTTCTTACTTCTTTGGAAGCCTTTGAATGTGTAATAGTATGTTTTTTCTATATGAAACTGTAGTGTGTATGGCAGCATAAAATAACTGAAAATGGTACAAACACTTGAGTGCACATTTGAAAATTATTAAGAGCCTTAAACAGACTATTTTCATTGTGCAACATTGCACAAAATCACAAAGATGCTGCACGTATGATCTTCCATGTTGCCTCTGTGTTATGTTTGTGCATCTATTTTGTGGATACAGATGTCTACTCTGAACAATTCTGGTTTATTAATGTGTGTTTTCACAGGTTAAAAACTTTGTTAATGTTTTGTTTTAGTTAACCTTTAAAAACCCAATGTTAGATTCTTTAGCCAGCCAGGAGAATAGGAATAAAATGGAAAGTTTTTCTCAGGTAAATATTTTAAGGTGAAATTCAACTGGTAGGTTTTTTTTGAAGTTTAAAAGCAGGGATAGGAGAACTTCAAACTTTGTGCAGTTTAGGGTTTTTTCAGGCTCCAAAGTCCAGCCCATACAGGGTTCTGTACCAACTCTGTTACAAAAGTAGAACAGATGGTCAGTAAAGAAGCCTCAGATTTATTTAAAGAATATCTGGATGTTGTTCTTTGCCTGTAAGGAAGTGGTGTATATATACAAGCATTAAACTTTTGAGGGCTTGTCTACATTAGAAAAACATATTGTGTTAAAACACACAATGCAGTTTTGAATGAGAACTAGATCTCAGTGAAGAAAAGGACATATGTTTGATTCCTCACTGTTCAATCAAGTAGCACCCTGGATTAGGTCCATATATACAGCTGTCTGTAATATCGAGCACAGCTTTGTCCTTGTCTGCACTGAGTGTTTGACTTGTTGTTTAGATGACATGTATTTCCAAGTGTAGACAAGACCTGATTTTTTTTCAGCATCTGAAAGAAAGTGGGTGCATCAGTAACTGCTCTGGTATTTAATACTGTAATTTTCTTTACTAAGACTATGAAGGTATTCTGTGGAGAGGAGAAGTTTTTGAAATATTGTATTGAAAATTTAGGAGACTTTATGGCAGTGATGACTGTACTCCTCAAAAATGTAACGAGGGGGCTTCCATAGCTGTGTGTTTTAATTTTGATGAATTTGGCTTCATATGTAGCCATAAACAAACAAAACATCCATAATTTTCATTGTCTTAATTAGTATGGAAATAATCCCTTATATTGCTGTTTTAAATAACTCTTTACACCCAGTGCTTCCTACGTACGGTAAGACTTGGAGACTTTGGTATAAAAGTTTCATCAGATTTCTGCTGAATAGAGCACTTGCCATTTTAAATTGAAATGCTTCCTTTGAAATGAATTTCAGAATTCCTAATGTTTACAGGTTTTGATAATTTTATCTTTTCAAAATAATTTGAACTGAATTTTTTTTAAAAAAGGTATGCGAAAATTCACATCCCGATCATTGCCTCTGTGTCTGAGCATCAGCCTACAACATGGGTTTCCTTCTTTTTTGATCTGCATATTCTCGTGTGTACTTTCCCAGCAGGGCTGTGGTTCTGTATCAAAAACATCAATGATGAAAGAGTCTTTGGTAAGAGAAAATATTTAAAAATTATTTTGAAAAAGCTTGCCTTCAACTTGATTCTGTTTTGGTTTTGTTTGCTCAAAGCTGATCTATGGCTTGTTCTAAAAAAAGGTTTAAAAGCAACAAGTTTAAATATGATTATAGAAAGTTGCCTGCACCCAGCGGTGTTTAAAACTGTTTATAAAAATGCAGAGCTGCTGAGATGGTGATGGAGCGTAGTTGCAGGAGGTGGGATTGAATTATGTATCACTCCAGTTCAGTTCAGCAGCAGGAGCTCCACGCTGTTCCACACGCTGACCTTGCACGCCGTCATAGATGATCATTCAAAATGCCTTTGCTTTCCAGATCTTCTGCTGTTGTAGAGAACAGAATCACTTGCTGTGAAACTAAGTGCTAGAGAAGGCACAAGCCTACATAGAGGTGTGGGCTCTCCCTGTGTCAGTGACAACAAATTGCTTATTTGTACGAAGCTGTCCTATGAAAGGAGATTTCTAAGATTATGAATGAGGCTTGCAAGGATGTGGTTGGGAGTTTTAGCCTGTTTGGAGGAGTGAAGATCACTCAGGTCTTGGATTTTTACAGGGACAGGAGGGAAGCTCCAGACTAATAGAGCTGCCTCTTTAGGCTACCTAAGAGGTGTGTGGGCAGTGGGAATGTTTACTGGGTTACATCCAGTGACTCGGGAGTATTCTGTGCTCTGTGGCTTGCAATGAATCCTTGTCAAGACCAGTGCTGGGCAGCTTGCTTTCAGCTTCTTATTGCTGCACCATCCATTTAAGAGAGCATAGAGACACCTCTGAGTGAAGATGGAGACCCATAGTGCCTCTTGCAAAGTAGAAGATTTTGACAGAATGTAATCTGATAAATCCACGTCCCTTGATGATTTCTGTGGCAAATCTTTCAAAAGAGGATGTTGTTAAACTGTGGCAGACAAGGAAACCACTATGAGATTGTTCCTAATCGGTGTATACAGCTTTATTGGAGGGGAGGGTTCCTTCCGAGGAAAGTGTTCTGAATATTCCTTACTATTCTGAAAATCTTGGTTTGTGTTTTGTGGGAGACAAAGTGTAAATAGTATTGTTCAGAAAAACTTCCTTCAGAATAGGGCTCACAGTATCATAGTATTCATCTGTATGGAATTATAATGTAGACAAGCCCCCAATTTGTCCACAGACATCTCTAACTTAAATTTAATATTTGCATTAAAGTGTAACACTTCCTTTTGCTTTTTCAGTTCCAGTAACTTGTTTGGTCTAGGGCTGTTTGACCTTTTTAATCAAATGAAGCTACCTATTATTCCAGTGGTATTTTTGCTTTGTAATATTAAATTTCACTAATAATGCACATTCTGACACATTAATAATGAGTATGAAAATAGAGTTGTGTTATTGTTAACAATTGTCAAGGTGAACCTCAGGAAGGGTTTGAGGCTTAGCAGGGATAAATGTTAATTCAGCTGTATGTCTGTAAATTAAAAAGCAATGAAATGCAAGATGCACACTCGAGTCTTCATACAGACAGATGCTCGCCTCACTTCCTGAAGTAGTTTTGTGGAGAGCATGTACGTGTGCAGTCAGTGGCTTATTTTCTAAATGTCATCAGGAGGTTTATTTCTTTGCAGTCGCTCTGTATGCAATCAGCGCCGTTTACTTTGCTGGAGTGATGGTCCGACTGATGCTCACTTTGACTCCAGTGGTCTGTATGCTGTCAGCAATCGCTTTCTCCAATGTCTTTGAGCGTTATTTGGGGGATGATATGAAGAGGGAGAATCCACCAATAGAGGACAGCAGTGATGAGGATGATAAAAGGAACCCTGGCAACCTGTATGATAAGGTGAGGGCAGGAAGCAAGAATCAGAAGTCAGAAAACATGGGTTCCATTGTCAGGGGTGATCAAAGTTGCCATAACAGATAAATTTGTGTTTGTTTAGGCAGGCAAAGTGAGGAAACATGTATCTGAACAGGAAAAAACAGAGGAAGGACTGGGTCCAAATATCAAAAACATTGTGACTATGCTGATGCTGATGTTGTTGATGATGTTTGCTGTTCACTGTACCTGGGTAACCAGCAATGCATACTCCAGCCCCAGCGTGGTTCTTGCTTCCTATAACCATGATGGGTAAGTAGGGTCCGTGGGTCTGAAAGCAATTAAGGGGCAAAAGCCTTTCTACTGCCTTTGCAGTAGCAATTTGATTTACTTTCTTTAAATCACTTCTTTTTATATTAAGGCAGAATTGTCACTCGAATTAAAAAATCCTTAATAGTCTTAATTTTCAAAAAGATACAACATTTTCTGAAATATTTAATGTAAATATACAGAAATAATTCTACACAAAGCCACTGAAGATGATGGTTGAAAAAAAAAAAAACCTGGGAAAGCTTGTTTAAGAATATATCTTTGACTGGAAATGCACTTAGTCATGTCTTTAAAAGTGGTTCAGTCTATGGCAATTCAGCTGTCAGAGAGCTCAAACTTATGACTGCTGGTGACCAAATCCCTCAAAGGGAGCTGAACTCATAAGAAAAGCCCTATTTGTGAGCCCACATTTATCATGGTGCAGTTAATTTGTTGCTAGTATTTGCACTGATGCAAAGAAAACGAACTGTTTTTCAGCACCCGAAATATCCTAGATGACTTCAGAGAAGCCTATTACTGGCTCAGACAAAACACAGACGAGCACGCCAGAGTGATGTCGTGGTGGGATTATGGTTATCAGATAGCAGGAATGGCCAACCGAACCACCCTGGTTGACAACAACACTTGGAACAACAGCCACATCGCCCTGGTAAGGCTGACAAGTTTTCTATGGAGGAGAAACACCAAAACCTTCCCATTGCAGTCCAGTATGAAATTGTAAATGTCTCTTGATAGACAGTGTGATATTAAGGAGAAATTCCATAGAGTAGGAAACACAGAGGTTGAAGGAATGTATTTTTTGCATTTATTAGAATTCAAGTATAGGGACCGAGTTTTGCTTTGGAGTTTGTTTTGTTTACTTGGCACTTCTAAGACTTGTACTTCAGTTTCCATTCTTTTTTTTTTGTGGGAGGATAAACCAAACCTAATGTAACCGTTCTCCTTGGGATTAGTGCTGCAACAGCTTAGCTAGTACTGCTCCTTTATGGCATGTCCAAATAGGGATCCTTTCAGTTCAGCACTGTCGTTGCTGAGTGGATTTTTGAATGGCACATGAAAACTGACCACATGAATTAACAGCTGTTCAGGCATCTGGGAAATTAGAGAAAATTTGCTTCGCAGTGGAAGTGTGGCGGATTTTATGCAATTCTGTCTTCTCAAATTTGCAGTTACACAAAAACATCTGCACACTTAATTTCTTACACTTCTGAAGAGTAAGCTTAAGCTTTGTACATACCTGTGCTTAAGGCAGGGTGTCGGCATTGCCTGTGGTTACAGGGGCACCACCTTGGGCAACCAGAGAATGCTTTACACTGGAGCTGGGTTGCAATCTTAGTAGGTGCTCTGTCATGACTCATCACTCAGTGCCCATTTCTTCCCAGAGTGCTAATGGACAGAATGGAGAAAGGGCTTGAGGAATGTTTTAGGATAGAAAGGGGAAGGGGGCAATCACATGTACATGTTTTTGACACGGGCAGGGAAATGGCATCAGCCAAAAACAATCTTGGGAAGTTGTACTTTTGGTGCTATTATCAGTCTAATACCAGACAAGCATTGCCATGTACTTTGAGGCACTCCTAATTTGGTTATTGATCTGACAGCTTTAGGGTGTTTTGATACCTGTTCAGTTCTGATAGCTCTGCGTGCTTCTCTCTTCTACAAGAGGCAGAGGTGCAGATGCTGGATCTAAAGTCACAGATCTTTGCAGGGCAAGGGGCATCATGTGAATAGAGGGACTGTGGAAGTCATCTGTATTGCCTAAGCACAGTAACCATACACATTGCAGCAATTAGCAATGATGATTTTCAGTAAAGAATTTTCTCCAGTATGACTGCTGATGCTGTCAAGTTCCATCTCAGAATGAGTACTCCATAAAGGGGGACCCAAGCAATAAATGTGCATTGTGGCAAATACCTGAACTTGTGCTGTAAATGAGGCATGCCCTGGAGATCTGTCCAGATGATTTCCTCCTGCACAGAGATGGAAATCTGCCAAATAACTTCACATTAATTAAGATAATGGCCAAGAAGCTGAGGTTCTTGTTCATTTTGACAGCTTGCAGCAAAAGCTTAGCATTCTCTAATTACACTCTTAGCTGAATGTTAGCAATTCAGATGCAATATTATTTATATTGTAGTTACTCCCTTTCACTATAGCCATACCTTACTATGTTTTAAGTACAAGAGCTTCAGTAGCAAACAAAGCTACTGAGCTGAATGCCACTTGCTGACCAAAGTTAATTCTTAAGGGTGGTAAGTGACCAGGATGGAAAAGGTGCTGGATATAGCTTTAAAAAGTTCTATTCCAAGATTTTCTCACTGTAAATTTACCTTGAATTCAATGCCGAGGATGCCTGTGTGTGACTGAGTGCAATGCAGCATGGCTGTTTCATTAATGAGGGACACGGCTCAAGGAGAAAAATAAAAGAAATGACATCTCAAATAATTTATATGCTTTGGGCTGTGTCTGAAGCTTTAAAAATAATTTGTAATGAGGTATTTTCTGCAACACTAAGTTTTTGGCAATACAGCTGTGGCTTGAAAAATCTTTAGGTGCCACCAAAGAAACCCCTTTGTTGCTACATTTTATACTCAAAACACTCATTTCAACAGGCAGCACTCCTCTCACAGAGAAAAAACTGTTTCAGTTTTGGTTGGGCTTTTGAGTTTCTGAATATTCACAATGGGTTTTCTTTACCTAGAATGAAAATGTTGGCTTTGGTTGGCAAGTTTGTATTACAGGAGCACAGAATGGGTCAGCTTGGAAGGGACCACAGTGGGTCATCTGGTCCAGCCTCCCTGCTCAAGCAGGGTCATCCCAGAGCACGTGGCATAGGATTCTTGGGCTTTGGTCTGGCAGTATTGATCAGTGGGGCTGTTCAATAGGCAGCTAAGCAGATATTTAAGATATGTTTGCTGTGATGCAGGTGGGAAAGGCAATGTCATCAAATGAGTCAGCAGCATACGAGATCATGAGAAGCCTGGATGTGGATTATGTTTTGATTATTTTTGGTGGTGTGATTGGTTACTCTGGTGATGATATTAATAAGTTCCTGTGGATGGTGAGAATAGCAGAGGGGGAACATCCTAAAGATATTCGGGTAAGTGGAACCTCTACATTTTTTTTTTTAACCTTTTATTTATTCTTTTCCTGTGCTCATTACAGTGGAGAGAAATCCCTACTACTTATTGCAATTTTATTTGAAAAACGTTCTAGGGTTGTTTTCCTAGAACAGTAGGAGTGCAGAGGCCTGTAGCCCAGTTTCTTTCAATATTTATGATCTTGAAAGGTCAGTAACCTCAAAAGCTTTTTATTTTTTTGCATTATCCTGAAAGTACAGGATCTCTTTTGGAGTTCTTACATATGTCTCACTGTGCACCATCACATACTTAAAAAAATTAGGAGTGTTCAGACTGTTTAAATAGTCAGCATTACAAATTTCTTCAAACTCTGTAATAGTAGGAGACAAGTGAAAGTGTTAATATTGACTCATGTAGAGTTTAAGCTGTTCAAACACCCCCGAGATTTCAAGAGTGTGTAGTAATATTTTCTTAAGCCTAACAAAAACTTTTAGATATTGAGCAAAGGCTTAAGGGAGTAGCCCATGTGTGTAGTTTCATCTTGTACTGGAGATGAAAAGGGTAGAAATTCTTTGTTTAAACACTGTGCACATACGAAGTTTATGGTAACCCTGCAGACCTCGTATATTATCAATACAGTGCTTTTTACCCTTCTGAAGAATAATTTCAATAGATGCCCAACTAACTTTTACAGTTTGAGATGAGTTTTCCAGCACCACTTATTGTGAAGTGACAAAACTTGTAGCAGCACAGTAATACTGATTAAAGGAGACTGATCCATTGGGGTCTGGGTGACAAGCAGGTAATTTGTAACTATTTTACCTTTAATGAGCACCACCATTTTGATTTTAAGGCTGCCTTAATTCAGCTTTTAAACTGTAAAAGTTAGTTGAGACTCTTAGGGGTTATTTTTGTGGAGAAAGGAATGAGAAATTTCCTTAATATTGTAGTTTATATTGACTCTTTGTATCTTTTTTTTTTTTTTTCCAAAGGAAAGTGATTACTTTACCCCTCAGGGAGAATTCCGGGTAGACAAGGCAGGTTCTCCAACTCTGCTGAACTGCCTCATGTATAAAATGTCCTATTACAGATTTGGAGAGATGCAGGTTAGTGCTACAACCTCTACTGAATCATATTTGAAATGTGAGAAAACAAATGTTATTTTGATGTATTGTCTATCTTTTAGATTAAGCATTGCTTGCAGTGGCAGAATCAACAGTAAGAGTCAGCCTTACAAATTAGAACACACCCAGGCATGCTGTACTGTACATAGCCATTAGCAAAAAGCATTTCTGCTGCTAACCTACACTTGTACTTAGTTTTTTGCTGTCCTTCACATCACCCCAGATGAATATCTTGACTCCACTATGCTGTGTGCTCACAAAAGCATTAACTGTCACCTTGTGGAGAGCTTGTTTCTTGTAATAGCAACACCTAAATGGAATTGTTGACTATTTAATATCTGTTAGAAACTAGATGATTTCTACCTAAGTCACATCACTGTATTAAGCAACACTATACTTTTATAGTAAGGGGAGCAGTTGTCATTCTGTTTTAGGAGCATCAAGCACATGAATGTAGCTAAACCTGTTTTGTTTCCAAGGGTCCTTCCTTCTGCTGTGTTAGCCCAAGAATCCTTTCTTCAGCAGATCTTATTTGTAACGCAGTGGGGTCAGATGTAACTGATAATTGTGAACTATTTCCAGATTGTATGGAAAACTGTGCAAGTGCAAATTACTGCGCTGTAGGAGAGAGCACTGTGCTGAAAAGCCACCACAGGCTGCCACAGCTCGACTGTCACTTCAATTGTTTCATCTCTGAACGCAGACTTGGTATTTTTTTGAGACATTAAGTGCTGTCTCCTGTGACATCTGTAGGAGTCCGAATAATTTTTTCCCTTTCTCAGTTGTAAAAAGGATCTGAGAGTTTTTTCTGTGTAGTAATAAGCAATGCAGGACAAGTGTTGTCCTTTGACTGGGGCCAGCTGAAGGTGTGGCCTTGTGGTATGAAGTTTCACAGTTTGCAGTGACCAGTTTTGGGTTTTGTCTCAAACTACTATGCAACTTTAATTTTTATAGCTGGATTTTCGGACACCCCCAGGATTCGATCGTACACGCAACGCAGAGATAGGCAACAAAGACATTAAATTTAAACATCTGGAGGAAGCCTTTACCTCAGAGCACTGGCTTGTTAGAATATACAAGGTGAAACAACTAGACAACAGAGAGACATTGGATCATAAACCTAGAGTAACCAACATTGTACCGAAACAGAAGTATTTGTCAAAGAAGGTGGGTTCCCAGTGAAGTAACTGAAAGGGGTCAGGAGTTTCTTTTTAACAGTGAATCACATAGCTGGTGAATTATGTATTTCCACTAGCCAGAATGTTACGGATACTGTTCATGTTAGTGTCCAATATCAGACCTGCCTGCTGGTAATAATTGTTAATTTACTGTCTGCTTAACTTAAAAGCATGTGAAGACACAAGGCTAGATTTTTTTTAGGCAGAATGCTAACTGGAAATAGAGTGTGTCACTGGCTGTTACAACTCTTAAGTCTTCATGTAACTGGAAGTATAATCTCTAAAGTACATCAATTCATTTTTCAGTAACTGGCTCACTAAGTAAATAATGTGGAAGTTGCTTTCTGACTTTGTTTGAAAGTAGTGATGCCTAGAAGTTTAAAAATGGCGATTTTGTATGAAATAAATTAAATACGAAACTTTTGTTGATGGAACTTTAGTGTCTGTCTGCTTACTGTTTGAAGTCATCTTCATGGTTTTAAAAGTGTTGTGCTGTGCTACTTCAGCCTATTAAGCAAGATCTGTTATGAGGGGTGTTGGGGAGACTCTTACAGCCCTCTCCTTCACAACATCTGTTTTCCGTATATTCCAATAGATGTTGCAAAAGGAATTCCAGAAGCTGGTCTAACAAACTAGATTAGTACAGGCAGTAAACTTACACTGTGTCATGGAAATACAAGGAAAGAATATGCTATACAAGTAGAGGCTGTTAAATGTCAAGATGTTTATTTTTCTCATTTGATGAAAATACATAAAATAAGGCATTTGCGAGATGCGACTGAAGCTAGACATATCTTGAAAGGAAATTATAAGCTTTATTGTGCCTATCATACACTTAACACTAACTTGCTCTTTAGTGGCAAGCAAGGCTACATTTATCCATGATAGATGCACTGACCCCACTTAAGCCATGGATGGGTCAATTCTGTGTCTAAAGATGGTAAGAGTTGATGCAATGTCTGATCCATCACCAACTCTTGCAGTGCAAACTGGCTCTACTTCCTACTAAGAACTCAGAGAACCAGTGGAGAGCATGGGGCAAATGTCTAAACTAGGATTTCTTAAATGCACTCTGAGGGCTCCTTAGTAGCCACAGTATTTTAGTTGATTCCTTACTGGAAATTCAGTCCATCTCCTGCCACGTTAGGAATTACATTGCTCAAGCTCCAAGATATGATGTGTTTGAGTATTACATATTAGTTTGTATCTGTCTCACCTTATTATAATAATGTTGTTGTTATTTTAAAAAATTATATTTAATTGACAGAATAGAGTCTGCTGCTAAGCAGAGGGAAGGGCAGAAAGTGTGGGAGCTGCCTCCTGGCAGGCATGTTGGATGTACAATTCTGCCTGCCACAAACTTAATTATGAACACAACTTTAAAGTTAATTTTACCTATAACCAACATTCATGCTTCCCCCATTATTGCCTTAAAAGAGTGTCTAAAACATGCTAAGTAGCCTACAAACCAAGCGCACTGAAGACTAAAATGGGATTATTCAGGTTTTCTTTTGAAAAACGCCTTGCAAAGCTTACTACCTAACTTCTAAGAGAATCAAATAGTGCAAAAGATGCAAGAAGGGATTACTGAATAAAACAAACACTCTACACCAGTTGTGCTCTTTGGGCATATTAGCGTTTTATGCTGCTGGTTAATTATTAATTCTGCCTCAGCAGAAGCTCTGAACACAGTTCTACAGCTCTGGTAGACAGGGCTTGTGAAAGCAAGTGTTGGGCAGGAATTAACAATGCCAGCATCAAAAATAATAACTGGATAATGTCTAGTTGAGGGTTTAGCGTTTAAGCTCTTTAAAATCAATCTAAAGATCAGGCATTGAAATGCACAACATTAAACCGCGGTCAAGACTAAATCATTAACTAATACATGTTATTCTGTTTTTCTTTTTAGACCTCCAAAAGGAAGCGTGGCTACATTAAGAATAAACTAATTTTAAAGAAAGGCAAGAGACCCAACAGGAAGACAGTTTAAATACACTGTTCTGATTGCTAATACGAAGCAGTTGTCCTTGAGATAACCAGTCTTTGCCTTTAGCTCAAATCATGTTTCACAGCAACATGAGGGTACAGAACCATCATTGGTCCAGATTATTGTACAAAATTTTCAGGCAATGTCTGATTAAAAATATTGGCTTATTGAGAACAGCTGTTTTAGATTTGTAATGTGAAGCAAGACAGAGCTGCTATCCAAGTCTAGCAGCATTTTTTTTATTGGTACATATTATCCTTCAAATCTGTTGAGAATTTGGACTGACTTTACCAAAGACCCCTGTAATTTGGTCCTTGGCACATGCATACTTGTCAATCTTTTTTGGAGAACACTGTTCAGCTGAATAGCAGCAGTATGTAAACTGGAATGGTGACATCTGAAAATGACTCTTTTTTTCAACAAGAAAGAGGTGGCAGAGCTCTCTCAAATTCAACTTTTGAAACAAGTTACTTCCATGATTATTTTTCAATGGTTTCTTTCAATGTCCTTTTACTCTTGCTGCAGGCTGGTTTTGAGCTGGAGTGTAAGAAGCAAAGCTGCAGTTTTCACAAGAGGTGACAGGACAGATTAATTGGACAAGCTGCTTTTGTTCTACACAGGATTGCAGTATTGCTGCCTTACACTGTCATTTCACAAGGTAGACAAGGCAAATCTTGCACACCGTAGATCCAAGGGCTAAATGTGTAACCTCCTGAAAGATCTGAAACGACAGTAATGAATGCTATAGTAACACACAACTGAGCACCCTGTAGCAGCTGGTGCTTCAGAACAGAAATTAAACTATTTTAGGTGAATGTTTACATTGGTAAAACAAGTATAGCCTGTTCACTGGGGAAAAGAAGGTTGACAGGTGTACAAAACCCTTTTTCTGTGGTTATCGGAGGTAGAAGATTTGCAAACCTCTTCCCCCCTCACTGCCTTTGTTGTGAGGGTAGAAGTTTTTCAGGATATCTGTTTCTCTGCATTTTTATTTAGAGTGCTTACATCAATTGAAGAAATTCCTGCTGTAGTGCTGTTTGCTTTGTCTGTCTTTTATACTGTTCTGTTTTGGTTTTTTTAAGTGGTGAAAACTGTCAGATTAAATGCACTAAAAGATAAATGGAGACTGAACATGTTCACTTTCCAGCTATAGGAGAACTTTATACAGACTTGAAAATTTTCTTTAATTAAAATGAAAGGGTTTTGCAGTTTGTTTTCCTGCCACAGGTTGTAACTTTTTATAGAAACAAAACTTGCATCAATAGCTTGATGTAAAATGCAGAATAGTATGTACCTTTCATGAAGAAAATGTAAATTTACAGTGTTCTGTGAGAATGTTACTGCTGAATTCTTTCTCAAGGTGTAGAATATTTTTTTGATTTACGAACTCATTTTTGACTCTGATGGTTTATACAGACCAATACTACAGCTGCAACATTTTCACAACGGTAATTAAATCTGGATTTCTGGCCCCCTGTCGTTTGGAGATTTCATTTTATTTTGTTGCTTTAAAGCTCAATGCAGACCAGTTGTTGACTGTAGGGGAAAATAAAGTTAATTCAAGTTTTGTGTTAAGGCTGCTGTGTCAGTTTTGTTGTGATTACCGTGAGAACATGTTGCTTTCTGCCCTGGTCATAAATTGTCATTGGAACTCCATAATGCAAATCTCCTGCCCTCACGCAGCTGCTGTAATGAAGCCACAGCAGCTCCTTAACATCCCTCTAGCTGAAACTTACTAAGACAAATGTAGTGCCTCTGCTGGGACAACTTTAAGGTGGCTGTCGTATTTTCAGGGAACAGCAGCCACCTTTCCCAACCACACACATTGCAGCAGATCCCTCCAGCATTGGAGAAGCTCCAGCTGTTACAGCTGCTTACCCACCAGCAGAAGAGGGGATTATGTGATGCACCATTTCTAGTCTCTTACTGCTCCCAGGCCAACCTGGATCCTGCCCTGTCACCAGCGGTTAGGAAATAAGGGATCTAACACTTGGAAGAACACGTGGAAGGCAGCAGGACAGATCCTGCCAGTCAGTCTGTGGCTTGGCAGTACCTCAGCCTTGTTTTAAAAAAAATACAAGACTGCCCTCACATGTTTAGGGATCTTTACAGTTCATCAGATTGTTTGCCACCTTAGCTGACAGCGTTTTCTTAAACATTAGAAATAAGTGAATCTGAGCTATGTGAAATAAAAATAAGCCACCTGAAGGAATCCCAGCCAGCCTGGGCCTAAAGTTGCCTACCCCTTACCTGAACTTTCTTAAATCTGACTTGACTTCAAGGCTTCTGCCAATGTTCAGCAGTTAAAATGAAATTAAGAGTCACTGAGGCAGCCACCTAGAAAACAACATTGCAAAGAAGAACTGGCAGGCATTGTCTCACCTTTCTTGGCTCCTTGGGAATTTGCACACCATGTGGGTTTACACCTGCATCCTAGAACTACGCAGCTAAATTAACTCCTGCCTCTAATTTGGGAGAACTGAACAGCACTTTCACCGGCAAAGATGCCACCATCTTGCATCATCACCATCATCATACACACCTCCATAGTTTATTTCCTTAGCCACAGCCTTTGCTCTTCTACTAGGTCAAATTTTGAAGTGTAATTGCCATAAAGCAGTAAAATCTCAAGTCACAAAAACCAAGACCTGGTTTGAGTTAAACTTAAGCCTGGTTTGAGTTGCTAAGGAACTAAAACTGCAAGCGTCTGGCAGCCAGTGTTGCATAAGTTCTGTATCTCTTAATCATTACTGTTGAGAGCAGTGAGGCAGACAGTGCTGTTGGTAATCCCAGAAGAAATATTTTGACTTGTAGAAGTAATTTCATAACAGAGGGGGAGAAAAGTCATTAATTAAACGTCTTGAAAAACAGTTGAATGCTTTGGATCAGTCTCACGGGAAACAAATCATATTTGGCTGTGACTTAACCCAAGTGTGTAAACTGCTGCAAGACATGGCCTTGGAGAAATGCCACGGGAAGGCAAGGAACACAACTGGGCAGTGTTTCCTGCCCTATTTACAGCCAGTGTTGTTTTCTGTTTTGCATAAAAACAAAGTGTTCCAGCACGATAGTGTCCAGCACTGTGGATGAATGTTTAAAGAAAACCAGAAGGGTGTTACCTAACACTTGGAAAATGTTGATCAGGATCCGTGTGAAGTCTCTAAGCACATTTTTCCTCCCCAGGCAAGTGTCCAATGCTGCAATAATGTAGAGTTGTGTTTTAAGAGGTATCTAATCAAGAATCTCTGTTAGTTCTAAAGATCAAATGAAACACAATTTTCAGAAACAAGGGTCACCTTAACCTATTTCCTTTTTACTTGTCAAAATAAGGCGTATGCTCCCCAGCCTCTCCTAAAGCCATGATTCTGCCCAGCCCTGTTTTCCCTGGATACAACTGCCCAATTTAAACAAAAACTTACCTGCACAGTGTCTGGCAGAACAAACAGGGCAGAAAACCCCCACAACAAACCAGGATTCAGCTGGCAGATGCTCACCGGTACCTGAGTGCTCCTGGACAGCCCAGGAACTGGTACAGGCTAACTAATGCTCCCATGGAAAGAGAAAGGGCATCCCACTACTAAATGAAACAAATCTTTTATTCATGAGCATTCTCATTTTAAATTCACAAATTATGAAAGGAAGGCAAATCAGAAGAGACTGCCAGAGCATCTTTTAAATGATAAAGATATAAATTTTCCTTCTGAACATTTCTAATTTAAGAAAGAAAAGGTTGCATAGGCTTTCTACAGGTGTGCACACAAAAAAATTGAAGTACATGAAGGTTTTTACATTACAATTCAGTGTACATTGGCTACTTGAAAGGGAAAGTATTTACTTGCAATTCCAAGACAGCTATTGGAACAACCTACAGAATAAGGCTTATGAATATTTACTTTTCAGTCCTGTAAAATATACCAAACACATAAACTATCAGAAAATAAAATGACACTTGTGAATCCTATTCTGGAATCTCTCAGTGATGGGATCTTTTCAGAAAGGACTGGTTTTATGTTTGTGCCTCCCAAGTCACTTCGGGAAAGAAACAGTGGTAATGGCATCAGGGGATTCTTCACAGCATCAGAACGAAAAAAAAACATTGATCAGAGCACAAGTGGAATGTTCTCAGCATGCAGAACAACCAACCATGCAGACAGAAAAAATCTTCAATAAAATACAAGCAGAAAATTACTCAAATTTCTCCTTAAAAGAAAGGCTACAGCATCTCTGTAGCCTCAACAGTCACACCATCAAAGCTGAAGGAGGTCTACTCCTTCAGTGGCACAGGCCTGCATGCCTGACACAGAGAGGTTTGTAATGGCTAGTTAGTGAGAATGTGTCTTGTTCTTTGGTGTGTGAAAGAGTTCTGGGAGGATGTTCCATGTGTTTAATTCTGCTTTTTCAATTGTTCTTTGTGATGATACTACAAACTGTAAGAATACTTCTAGGAACTTATCAGACTAACCTCTAGAACACGAGTGGATCCATTATAAAGTGAATTCTTGCAGGTGACAAAGTACACATTTTCCTGATGATACTTGGTAGAAGTTCAGTAAATACTATGACAGCATCATTTTGGTTTTGTTACAGAAAATTGTTACATCAACTATTCCTAAAAAATAAGATTTTTTTCCTTTAAAAAAAAGTGTCAGTTACAAAATCAAGCTCATACAGTCCACTTCTTTTAAAAAATAGGATTTAAATCATTTAGAACATGAATCTCTCTAATGTAGCAAAAAAAAAAAAAAAGGACAAACAAGCAGACAAAATAGGATTTAGGAGGAAAAGGAAGCCACAGCTTCATTAAATAGGGTCCTGAAGCTCAAATGTAAAGATCTATTAAATATTATGACCAAAATAACAACTAATGGCATGTTTCCTTGTGTACACACCTCCGCTCAGCCTTTTGAGTTGCTCAATAGATTTTGACATCTACCAAAAAACCAAAATTCAGGATGCAGAAGGACAGATGTGAGCAGTGCTTTGACCTACATATCTTTGTGAAACACCTATGAAGCAGAAGTCAGTGTATTAAGAAAGCAGACAAAGGCACCAAATTAATCAGTACTACAGACAGGTAGGCAACCATGCTACTGAGTGTCAGAAATGCAGTGGTTTCTTTAGGGGCACTGTGGAAAGAAGCACTGAGCAGAAGGCAGCACATCTTACATGTGCCTTTTGCTGACACCTCTCTCAGAAACACCTTCACTTTCAACAAATGCAATCTAAAAAGCAACAAAGCCTTACACTTTTAGAATCCACTTTCTCAGTGTCACAGTGGTTTCCTTACAAAGCAAGATGAAGCTACAGGATTTTTTACCTTTTTTTACTTTACAAAACAAATTTTATCCCACCTCATTTGTTTCATTAATAAAGTTTTGGCTCAGTGTAATAATGTACTAAATTGTTACTTTTACATCAGAAAATTATTTATCTGAGAGGGCTAGTTATATCATCTCTACTCATCCAAATGTTTCATCCAGAAGCAATCCCCTGGGTCAAATGCAATAAGAAACTGAAATACAGGGCTGCTTGGAGCCTTCACAGGGATTAGGGGCTCTAAGCAGCTCTCTTTTTCCAGAGCAGTGGACAGAACCCACCTCTGGGCTGGAGGGGCAGCTCATGCCCATCCCAGCGACACACGAGGACAGGGCTCCTGCACACCCAAACACACCAGCTGTGGTTTCACTGGAAAGGCAAAGGCTGTGACCAGGGTGTCCCCAGCAGAGCCCAGTGGTGTGCCATGCCTCTCCTACAGGGGTGGAAAGCTGAGGCAGGAGCGAGCTGGAACACTGCAGCTACAGCTGCCACAAGGGATTTAGTGGGACATGTAAGCAGAAGTGCTGGCACGACAGCAGCCAGAGGATTCCCAGAGCAGCTGGTCACGGGTGACCAGAGATCCATTAAACAGCTGAAGGAGGAACAGACAAAAGAGCGAAGATACAACGGGTTAGCACGAACAACGTTCTTGAGAAGGTATTGCTACTTCTTATAGGATGGCAGAAAATTCACACTTGTAAGTCACAGGAAACATGCCCTTAAATCAGCATCCCGAGAGCGAGCGCACTGTCAGCGTATCATTCTTATGTCAAAGTGAGTTACTCGGTGACTGTTTAGACAGAACAACTGCCATTAAGAGACACGTCACATTTTAAGTGCAAAACATTTTTGGCAAAAGTGAAAAATAGAAAAACCTTAACCAGTACTAATAAAAAAGTATTTTCTTAAATACTAGCATAGGGCCTGATCCTGCAAGCACACAACTCGGGGAACCCCAGCTGAGTCCAGCTGGAGTTCTGTGCCCTAACACTTAGAGGAAAAGGTCTTTGAATCGCTGTTAGTGTTTATACTTGTTTACGTGTAGTGTCAATAATACACACACAAACACATACACACTGTGTGTACATACGTGTGTATTTATGGATGTGTGCGTGTGTGTCTGTGTATCCATACACACAAAAGGGTTCCTGAATAAACTCGAGCTCGTGGTTGTTTTGAGATGCATCATTCACAGTACATAGCTTCCCATGGGGATCTTCTGATAACGGGACCTATCCCATCAC
Source organism: Xenops minutus (assembly GCA_035221455.1). Lineage (NCBI taxonomy): Eukaryota > Metazoa > Chordata > Aves > Passeriformes > Furnariidae > Xenops > Xenops minutus. The sequence continues at coordinate 40,551,378 of JAWWEE010000074.1, forward strand.
ATCCTGAAGTTACATACTGTATCATTTTAATGCCTTTCAGGTACAGTTATGAGCAACTGCTCTCTGCCGTCAATGGGTCTTCCAGAGAGGATTCAAGTACAGCCAGCCATCACCCTGCAAGAAAATTGAGGAGAGTTTACAAACAAGATTTATAAATACTGGATCTGTGTATGTCCACATAAAAGCTAAAATAAGACTAAACAACGAAAAGCCACCCCTGTCATCTGAAATTCTGTGTTTAATGAACTGACAAGTAATCAGAGTGGGAGGGAAAACTACGAGGGGGAAGACAAGCAATGGGAAGATGTAATAGATGAACTGCTGGTTTAAACAGTTGCACACACTGGCCAATGGGACAACAATTCCCTCCATCAATATTAATCCCCCTCCATCTTTCCTCCAAGAGAGGGCAAAGACAAACTCAGCAAAATCTGTTTCCTTTCACACAGATGAAACCCAAGACTGTGTATAGGATGCTCATTGGATAAGTATCCCTAGACTGTGCTCACTTTAGTGTGCTGAGACCAGGATTAGCAGAGGGTGTGAGTACACAGCGTCTGCAAAGGGCTGGATTTTATAGAAAAAGACATTGCTTTAAGTGCAGATACCAAACATCAGGTACCAAAAATGCACATCAAAATAAATGTAAGTGAAGAAAGAGGAACAAGTTTACAATATAGACATGGAAAAATCCATTGCTCTCCAAGAGCCAGACTCTGTCAAAAAGAGAATTTAAAGCAGTGAGTGGTACAAAACAAGACTAGCCCATGGTAAAACCCACAGACATTCACTCACTTATACCAGCATCTTCCTCTGTGCAGAAACACAGAAAAGGGTCCCTAAAACAAGAGACTCAAAGTACCTCTTTGACAAAATATTTGGGTTTCCAGGGTGTTGTGAGAGCCGCTCGCTGCCGCTCCTCTGCTCGCTGTCTCTCTTCAAGGCGGTGCTTGTGCTCCGTGGCTGCATCGATGTTGCCTTCCTTCAGAGCGTTGGTGACATGCTGCCACAGGTGCCTGGGTGGAGAGGGCACAGTGAGAACCCCCCTGCCACAGCCCGGGGACTGGCAGGCTGCTGCCATGCTCTCCATGCTTGCAAGTCACAGAGCTTGGGAACCATCACACTCCTGGGATATCCATCGTATTTGTGGACCAGATTTTTAGATTTGCTCAACTCCCAGTATTTTGCCATGTAAGTTAATTTTATTGGCAGCTTCTGTTCATGTTCCTGACTCTTCACCATCTGAGCTTTTTTTCCTCAAAGAAGGTGGATTGATTTTTATCATTTCTGGTTCGTATTATTTACTGATGATCCACCCTTCAATGACAGGCATTTATCCTGTGGTTCAATTTTTGATTTTAAGGGAATGTCAGCCAAAAGTCAAGAGAGCATTAAATTGGGACACTGACTGTTCCCACCAGGGCACTAACAGAGGAACTGATGCACTGATTACAGGGAGCCCTTCTAGGTCTGAGCTCTACAGTCCCAGTTAAAATAATCAGTATACACCCAAAGGTGTTTCTCACACAGCTGACCACATTTGGATGCAATGCCTTGTATCAGCCTAGCACAAACCTGGCCCAGAAAAACACTGAAAAGAATTGTAGAATCACAGAATGGCCTGGGCTGGAAGGAACCTTAAAGATGATCCAGTTCCAAGTGCTCTGCCTGGGGCAGGGACACTTTCCATCAGACCAGCTTGCTAAGAGCCCCATCCAGTCTGGCCTTGAACATGTTCAGGGATGGGGCATCCACAACTTTTCTGGGCACCCTGTTCCAGTGCCTCACCATCCACACAGTAAGGAATTTTTTCCTAATACCTAATCTAAACTTGCTCTCTTTCTGAAATAGACTGCAGCTTTCATATAGTTCTAGGAGTGTTTCAATGAGTTTCTGTTTTCAATCTGATAAACTGCAGCTCCTGCAGAGACACTAGATGGTTGCAATTTGCTTACTAGTATGTAAAAAATGCAATAAATACACTGAAGAGCTACTGTTTTCCTTATTTACTACAGTCTTTGTATTCCAAACTACAGGGGGAAAACGAATTTGTGGGTAAGCAAGCAGTCTTAAAAGTAGAAAAACTATCACACCCTGCACAATGACTCAAGACACCTTTGTACAATAAAGACAAGACATTTACAGATAATAAGTTTAATTCCTGTTTTTTAAATCCTCCAATAAAATGTTCCTAAATCAATAAAAGTATTGATTTTTCTGAAGATAAGCATCAACTGTTATTGACAGTGAATAACAGAGCACGTTTTTTCCTAATGTACCTAGTCAGAGTTAGGCTCATGATGTGGGTGCCAAGAGCCTTAAAACCATGTTGTATGTGTGTTTATAACTCACACCACATTTTACATACTTTTATACATATATATACACATACATATTCTAAAATATATCAAACATTAAATATCATTTTAAATTATAAGATGCAACATTACTTGCAATAAACTAATTGGCCTACCATGTTGCAATCCCTCAAAGAAGCAGGTGGAAACACTGCATCACCATTTTCCAGATGCTCATGAACACATCCACACATTTTCCCCATCTACAGAATTGATGTGCTCATCACTACACTGTAATTTATGCTCTGAGAGACCAGTACACAGCTCCAGCTCCGTGCCCAGAGTGCTGTGCTGTAGGAAGGGAGGCATTTTTGAACCACACCATTTAGAGCTGCAGTTTACTTCCCTGCTCTGCTCCCAGCTGAGGCTCAGAAGCAGAACACTCTCACCCCTGCCCTTACCTGGATTCCAGTGGGCCTTGCTTTGCTATGGGCCTGATCTTTTTCCTGATAACAGGCAGCTTGTTGGTGTCGATCACTTTGGTGTCTCCGTTGCTGTACGTAAATTCCAGTGTCCCGTTCCACTCTCCCTGTGCCTTGCACACAATGGTGTTTGTGGGATTGTGCTTCACCTCAGCTGTAACCCTAATTCAAGAGGGAAGGAAAAAGGACCACAGAAATAGCTGGTACCATTTGTTTTCAGCACATGAAAGCACCACCGCAGCTAAGGTTTACAAGAAGCTTTCTACATCTGCAAAGCAGTTTTTCAAGCAAAGTAGTGACACAGTCTCCAAAACTGAAAGACTCATGCCAGGAAAGCTCTTCTAACACAGCAATAGCTTTGGGATGCCATTCTCCCAAGGTACAGCAATAGCCCAACTCAAAACTCTGACACTCTGCTCTAACCCAAGGCTGGCTACCTCAGCAGCCTGAAACAACTCCTGGACATTCATGTGGCATTTTCAATACACCTTATTTTCACACCTGAACATAATGCTGTCAGAGACTGCAGGTAGCTTTGTTTTCTTCCTTAGCTCTGCAGGTTTATTTTTCAGCTGCTGACAGGCAATGATTAAAGCTACCTCAGCAGTCCAAGACCTGGTCTGAGAATCAGGAAAATAGACAGGTAGGACTGGAAAACTAAAATGCAGGGAGAAGTTTTGTGTATATATCTAAGAACATGACACATGTGCTTCGGCAAGCCATGTCAAGTGATCTGCAAACTAAATTACCAAATTAATACCACATTACTTCACAAGATTTTCACTCACCCTGATGGCATGAATTATTAATATACACCTTTTAGATAAAAACCCTGTCAAAACAGCCCATCAGGATATTTGCCTGAATACAACATTGAAATGGTTGACATGCACATGGAAGAATAATTAGACCAACTGAAATAAACCAGAGGTAACCATGCAAAAGCACAGTCTTCTCAGGGAAACTGTGACAGTCCAGAGTAGAACAAGAAGGGGGTCTGTGTATGCTAATGACTGGGACATCAACTTGAGCATGGAAGCAAGACAGGAAGCTGCCTTACCCAGCGCCTCTTCACACCCTTGATAAAAGGGAACAGAAGTCATGTAAATAACAGTTTTATCACCTGGGCTTTCAGTGCAAAAACAGGAGCCCCCAGTAGGGGGCTACCACTATGGGCAGAGACACTTTTGCTTCTCTCCAGGAGCTCCACCTGGAACATCAGTTCACCTACAAGACTCGCGCAGAAGCAGCAGCTGATGTAGCACAAACATTGCCTTCTGCACATGCATTTTTCTGATCCTGCACTTACAGCAACTTTTACAAGCAACAAAGCCTGGAGAGATACATTCATTTTGTTTTAATGAAAGAAATATATCCAATTCAGTTAAACATCCTAATATGTATAATAAACTCTGCTCTAAAGCTGTAAGTCATCTCCAACACTATAGGAAAAGAAATTCTGATATCTGTCTATAAAATACTCCAACAGAAGAACTGAACAGATGCCTGAGAGTCTTTCCACTGAAATCCAGTAGCAGATGAGTAGGACAGTAATTCCTGTACCTGTGGACCTTCCCTCCATAGAACGGCTTGGTGTGGAACGTGACTGTGGCGGAATAGCCTGTTCTGGCACAATTGATGTTGACTTTCCCTCCAAGCTCCACCCACGGGATGGTAAGTATTGAGCGAGCATAGGCACTGGGCAGGGTGAAAACATACTCTTCTTCGTGTTCCATCAAGTGAAGAACACCTGCGTGGGAGGAGGTGGAAAGTGAAGTGATAAACGTTCACTGATTAAACCTGACAATCACTGACCAATTGCCAGCATCGAAATGCACATCCCTGGAGAGCATAAGGAGCAGCTCTCCTTGGAGGAGGGTACTGTCTGCTAAGAAAGGAAGTCTGCCCCTCTGCAACAAATTTCTTCCAACAAACATTTTCGAAAGCACGGATTTGAACGTGTACCCTGGGGTCCCACTCATCAGCAAATCTGACTGGATTACTCACTTTATCTCCCTCCAGAAAAGATATACAGGCATGGCCAAAGGACTCTTCACTTTTTCATTCAGTTAGACACAAACACATCCTCTCCACTAAATTCCTACTGATGCATTTGTTGGTGGGAGTGAAAGGCTCTCTCTAGGTCTGTGCCGGTACAACCAGGAAACATGCCATCTAGAAATTCCCTGTTAAGTTTGCTCTTTAATTTCCAAATCTCTGGTTTCCTACACAGCCTTTGCAAAATTCTTGCATAACCAGAGAGGGGCCCAAAAGGGCCACTGCTCTACTACCACCAATACCCATGTCTCTACCAGGCAGAGAAAATGACCACCAATTGTATCTCATTGTGTGAAGGTTCCTCCATACTCAACACTATGAGGCTGGAACTAAAACCAACACAAAATAGCAGTCATTTTTCAACATTATTTGGAAGCTCAAAGACAGTTGCATGCCTGATGAGACCTTAGCTTCCCCTGGGGTTAAGGATACAGCTCTATCCCTGCCATAACTGTAGTCTGGTCTTCAGGAAAACAGGACGTTAGACCATATAAAGAGCACCATAAACCCTGCACGCAGAATAAGGTCATGCTAAATGTCTGTACTGTATTGTTTATTAGAGTTTTATAGTCCTCTGTGTCCTGTTTATTAAGTGCTTAAAGGAAAAAATGACAGCTTTGATAATATTTTTTCACAACAGGGACTGAAAAAAACCCATCACAGGAAGCATTCAGAATCCAGAAATATTTGGAAAAAAGAAAAGAGCAGGAAAATTATCTTGACATAGTATCTGTTTAGAAATAGGACAAGCTTGAGCCCATTTGCCTTCACCCTGGGGCAAACAAGGGAAAAACACACTGATAGTGGTATTGATTAATCTGTTTGAGGGAATAATGACACAACTTTTTCAAAGTGATCTCACATTTAATCATGAAAAACTACTAAATAGGAACACAACACTACTACTGCCAACATAAAAATATACCTTTAACATTACAGGAAAACACAAACCTAAAAAGACCTTCAAAACTTAAAAGCACAGAGCTCTAACAGAACTGTGATCTTAAATATTGGCTCCAGCTCACAAAACTAAAGGCACGCACAGGAAGCTCTGCAACTTGTCACTTCTGCCTTTTTAAACTGCTCCACAGGAAAACGTTTGCAAACCAGAATAGCTTTATGCAGTTGTTCTCAGAACTTCTGCATCCTCAGCCTGCCAGCAGTGACACAGCCAGTGCTCCTACTCTAGCAAGTCTGACACAGATGAGCTGGGGAGGGCAAAAGCACAAATACAGAAAAGACATGTCTCAAACGGACCTTTAATCGTTTCACCTTGGCAAGTTACAAGTTCCTTGTGTCATGTGCTGAACCCTCACCAGCAGGGAACAGGCAGGAGGACACAGCTGGAAAACACACACACGCGGATTTTGCCTCAGGCTTCCTTGGCTTCACACCTGCAGGCAAATACAAGCTGAACACAATGCAGGAAGGCTGAACTACACAACTCACCCCGGACACGCAGCCAGGAAGAACTTCTACTCAGAAACTGACTCTGCTTATCAAACTCACTAAATGGATGCTAAAATAACAACATTAAGTTAATAAAGAAGAATCTCACAATCACAGAACAGCCTGGGCTGGAAGGGACCTTAGAGATCATCTCATTCCAGCCCTCCTGCCATGGGCAGGAACACCTTTCACCAGACCAGGTTGCTCAGAGCCACCCCCAACCTGGCCTTGGATGCTTCCAGGGACAGGACGCTCACAACTTCTCTGGGGAACCAATTCCAGTGCTTCATCACCCTCACAGTAAAGAAATTTTTCCTAATATCTAATTTTAACCCACTCTCAGTTAAAAGGTAGTACCCCTTGTCCTTGTAAAAAGTCTCTCTCCATCTTTCTTGTAGGCTCCTCTCAGCTACTGGAAGGGAAGAAGAAGCTTTTAACTAGATGATGATATTTAAAAAGACACAAAAAGTCAATGGGTATTGATCAAACACAGAAAGCAAACCTGACCATCTGCAGCTGGGCATTTTCCACATGGAACTATAACAGTTTGTCACCTCTCATTTCTCCTCCTCTTCCCACTTGCTCTCCACCTTCTTCATTACAGTCACAGGCAAGAGACATGTGGAGCAACCAGCTGTGGAAAACAGCGTGTGGTGCCACCCACAATGTTTCCCCAGTGCTAATGGGACACAGACAACTCCTCATAGAGCGGGAAAGCACTGTCCATCTGAAAACACCAGCTTCCAGCATGACAGTTTGGGGGGTTTTGTTGATGTGAGGTTTGTGTTTGGATTTTTCTAAAAGACAAAAGGTCTAATTGCAGTGCAGCAGGAAAGCGTGTGCTCATTCCTGGGGGGCGAAGCTCGCTGTATTTGTGAACCACATCTCTGTGTGGGCTTCCCCAGAGCCCCCAACTTACCCTGGCCCTGCCACCCTCCCCTGACCGTCACTGCATGTCCCCACATGAGAGGAAACTGGTACAATCCCTTCTGGGTGCGTATAGTTTGCTTCTGTCCCTGTGATGAGATCAATAGATTTTTTTTCCCTCCCTACTTGAGTGGGAGGGATGCAGAGCTGAAATGCACACTGCCGAGCACATTAAAAGTGAAGAGCAAACAGCAGAAGTGACCTTCAATGTAAATATTTAACCACCACAGCAGGTTAGATATTAAAAGCTGAACCCAGCTCTCTTGGCAGTATTTTTAGCATCTGGCAGCATATTTTTTGAATTCCTTAAACACCTGAATAAATATATTTTTAAATGGAGGGCTATCTCGCTTGAAATATGACTCCAGGTCAATAATTCTAATCTAAAAGAGATTAAAGGGCAGATCTGAAATACCCACAAATTGATAATACTTTAGTATTAACCTGGCTGTTAGTTTTGCATTCCACTGTTTGCAGAGTGCAGGTGCAAAACCTCATTTAAGTGAAGCACCATGAGCACTCTGGCTGCACTACCACATCTGAAAGGAGATCCATGCTCCCTAAGGGAAGAGGAAGGCAAAAAAATCACACCGAGAGGCAACATTTGCAACCAGTGCCACAAGACTTCTCACCCAACCCTGGTGCACTTCACTCTTCAGAAATTAAAAGCAGAAAAACTAAAACCTAACAGTTACTTTAAAAAGTGTTGTGTAATTTTAACATCTCTTTATAAGTATCATTACATTGCAACTGATCTTTAAAAGTATCTGCTGGAAAATTCAAGCGTCCCTTTTTCTTCACCACTGGAAGGGCTTATTCATGTTTAGTTTAAAATTGGCTATAAATAAAAACGTGTCAAAAGTTGTAGAAGATTCAGTTTTAGATTCTCACGCTTTCAGTTTTCTCCTCTCACATCAAAGAATTCTTTCAAAATCTGCAAATTCTTTAAAAAAGAAATCTTGAGCATTTAAATGCAGCTATTCTGCATAGAAGAACGCACCAGAGCAGTACTCTGGGAGGAACAGTGGATTTAGTAATCTAGTTTATTAGAAAAAAAATGCCACAGAGAAGGGTGACATTTTTATAAACAAGTGCAGAATTTTGCATTTCCCCCTTGATATGTTCCCAACACCATTTACTCCTCCGTTTGACTGTGGCAGTGCATTCAGAGTCCCACTCCTTCCCGTGACTCCTCAGCCAGCATCAAAGGAAGTGATGGTCCCAGCATATCATTTTCCCACTTTGAGCATGTCCCTCAGTGATGCTTCAGCTTTGCCAACTGATCTTCCAGTAACACGTATTGACAAAAATCCCAGAGGAGGCTCTGGATCAATAAGCTGCAGAAGAGGCATGTGAAATTTAATGCTTCCCCCCTGACTGTATGGAGATCAATCTGAACAACAAATGGTACGTGGGACACAAACAGCCCAGGGCAGTTTCCTGATTTAGGGGGCTCTTCACTGTGTGTGTGTTATTTGTAACAGGGCACTAAGAGGAGTAAGTTAGGTCTGGGATGAGCCCCACAGGGGTATAGAGTGCATCACCAACCAGGCAGATTTGCACAGGAAAACAGGAGGTGCCAGAACTGGGCTCTTATCATCCCAGAAACCCTCCAGCCAGCTGTGTGGCACTGCTCATTTGTCCAAGACTGGAGCCATTTGCTAAATTAAGTAATGAGGGCCATGCTATATGGAAATTGTTCTGAAGCCATGGGGCTAAAAAATATTAACACAAAAATTAGTACTTAGGGAAATAGCTCTAGTTGCATGGAGCAAATCAATCAGTGGAACTGGTAAATTAAAAAGCCACTAATTTCTCAGGACTGGAAATTACAAACCTCTACATCTATGAATACACACACATCCATATATTTGAACAAAAGAAAAAAAAAAAGGGAGAGAAATAAATGCCATATATTGCTTTCTTTTAGATTTGCCCTGCAAAGAGCACTGCACCTTTTCCCTACCCATGAAATCTTTTCAGGGTTGATTTCAATTTAGAAAATAATTTTTGGAAGCCTATATACCTCACCAGCTTTTAAAACATTTAAAGCAGCAGGCATAAAAACACCAGACATAACTAGCCACTTGATAATACAGAGCAATCCACTTAAATGTACTTTATGCTCTCTGCAAAATTAACCCATGAATCAAAGATGACACTTTTTGTTGGATTTCGCTGCTTTGGAACAAAACCCAAGAGCAGAAAATGAACAGGCACAGCCCACACTGAGGTGTGCTCATCATGGCTATTTCCACTAAAACATCATTGCCCTACAACCAATATCTGTTTGAAGATTCTATGGAACATGTAAAAAAACCATGAAATATTTACATTGACTCTCCTATCCCTTGCTAATTTAAATCTTAATGTGATCCTATTCATTACAGCCCCTTCTCCCCCCTCTCTCTCTCATTAGTACATAATTAACATTAACCAGAATTAGGGACTGCGCATGCAACATGAAGTCTTTTATGTAAAATAGCCTCTTTTCTATTCAGGGTAGCTTTCTCATGAGGAAACTCAGTGCTGACTACTCTGAAGAATGAGGGTTTTGTTACATAGTGAAGAAAAAAGTTGAGACATTTCATTAGCAAGCCAGATTTAGACCCCTCATAACCAGAGATGAAGAAGGGCTAGCATATAAAACAGCCTCTCACATGGATTTCCAGCTGTGCTCTCCTACTTGTTCTGCATCTCTGCAACTGAATTAACAAACAAAAACCAGACCAAAACCCAAAAAATCTTAGTCTCTTAGTCACCTTGAAGTGCAATATACATGAAAAATCATACGAAGATACTGAGCTCTACCCTTTGTATGACAAGATCATACTGTCCTTAAATCTCATAATTGTTGAAATTCTTTTAGAAGCCTTTGTATTTCCATGACACCCTATGTCAGCTTCTAACAACAAAGCATAAAAAGCAATATGCTCCATACATCTAAGGACATTCTGAAAAAATAGACACAAAACCATCACAGAAACATTACCAGCATACTCCTTACACACTAGAGGTCCAAAAATTCAATACTATTCTATTTCTGTAAATAGCCAACTACAGTAGAAAAAGCTTCACTGAAATGTTTGAAGGACACACAATTACTCAGTGGGGAGGAAAGTTTCAAAACACACCACAGTTGCTTGTATTTAACACTAAGGCCACAACGAAGTTTCAGGTCATCATCACAGAATGGTTTGGGTTGGAAGGGACCTTAAAGATCACCCAGTTCCAATCCCTCTGCCATGGGAAGGGACACCTCCCGCTAGACCAGGTTGTTCAGAGCTCCACCCAGCCTGGCCTTGAGCACTTCCAGGGATGAGGCACCCACAAACTCTGTGGGAAACCTGGTCAAACAAAGCTGTTCTGATACATATCTGACTAGAACAAGATGGTCACTCTCTAAGACTGAATTATCCAAAACATTAATCACAGCTCTGTTTGGAAGGAAATTATCCAACAATGGCACGTGATTAGTTTGGCCATATAATGCACATTAGGAAGGAATTATTTTTTTTTTTTTAAAAAGAAAAGAAAAAAAGAAAAATAAACAGACAAACCCCAGGGTTTTCTATGATTCATGACATGTTACCTTGTCTCTTAACAAAAGTAAGATCAGTCATACTTCATTCCCAAAAAAACTCACTTCACCTGCTTTTAACACCTTAAAGTAAGATTCTACAGGCTTACCAGCCTACCTGGGTGTGAGAAAGCTTCTCCTACAAGTTAACTTCAGTTTTTACCTACCTTAACTAGCTTCATATACCTTCTGACTAACAACATGTCTTTCCACAGTCTAAATCACTAACTTTGCTAGACTAACTCATGCTACATGAAATGCTGCAAGCCTAAAATGCCCCTAAATACAAGGAAAACAATCTCCCAATTGTATTTCACATTAAAAAATTATTAGGCCCTGCATTACCAGACATGTAAATACAGACATAGCTTTCCACATTTTCAGTTCAGCAGCTACTTCTTTCAGATCAGGAATCTATTCCCCGGTACTCAGGCTGACCTCAATCTACTACAGAATTCATAGTTATGCAGCCCATGAAAAAGAAGCATCTGCAGTAGAGTCTATTTTTTGCACAGCTTGACAAATCTACACACCAACTTAATTAGGAACACTTCCCTGGGACTAAAATAAACAAATAAAAAAAATAAAGAAAGCGCAGCTTCGAGTGAAGAAACCGCACTGCAACGCAAGCATTTTAAATCGAGGCTGGCAGGCTTGGGCTGGCTTTTTTCAGGTGACAGAAAAGCTTCAGTGGTACAAGTTCTTGCTGCCCATTGCCAGTCCTCAACACACAACAAAAATGCTTGGGTTGCACTGGAGTTTCTCTATCTCTTCCCAGAAAAGAGGTCACTGTGGAGCTGTGTGCTCCTGCACTGCTTACATGAACAAAAAACAGGAATGATAACTATAAACTGGAGAACCCAAACTTCCTCTCAGAACACCCATCACAAAGACAGCAGCAGAGCTTGCCATTGCAGATGTTCCCCAAAGCCTCCCTGAACTCCTGGGATATCTCCAGGATCATGAAAAAAAAGGAGGAGAGGGAAGAACTTATTCTCACAAGCACACATTAAATAATCCTTGGTGTAGCAAAGTGGTTAATTCTTAGACCCTTTCTCTCTCAAAACTGGGACACATCAGGACTTTGAAGTCTTAAATAATCCCCACGGTAGACACCCCCAATCCCAGGGAAATGTGTGCGCTAGAAGCGAGAGAAAGAAATTTCCCTACTCCTACATAATCATAAGTGACTTTGTGCTTAATTTTATTTCCATTAAATAGTTCCCTTCACTGAGCAAAAAAGTACTAGAAAGGAACATGTACGGGAAAAATGCAGCAAGCTAAGCCAATGACTCAGGCTGGCAGTAGTACAGACAGGAGAGTGACAGAAAGACCAATTTCCCTTCTGACACTCCCCTCCCAACTTCCTTAACTCTGTATTAAAAGCAAAACACCTAAATCATAGCAGGGAGGAAACAGTGATGCTATTACAGACTTTATTACAATTACATCAAATCCAGTAGTAAGGAAGTTTCATCTCACTTCTACAAAAAAGGGAATATATTGCCATCAGGAAAGAAGCTACTGTAGTCCTTTTTGCTAGTTGAGTTTGTTCATTAGTTCTAGCTGGTAGAAACAGCAAAACATATCTGTATGTTTTGTTGTTATTCACAAACAAAACCAAGTCACTGCATTTCCCACTCTACCTTTTTACTACCTTTAATACAGTATTTAATATAATGGTGACAACAAGAGGCATTTACTGTCAGCTGCCCTTGTACCTCAGACTACAGTCTAAAAACTCTTAAAACACTAAAACACCATGCATAGGATCTTACCCTCAAATGGCCAAAGTGACTAAATTAGAAACACCTGAAAGTCAATGCATTAGCAGTGAGTAAGGACACCAGTACAGGCGTGTTTATCAGTTCAGATCATCCATTAAGGATTTGCTGATTCCCTGTATTTCTGAATACAACTTGAACAATGACTTCTCACAAAGCAGACTAAACTTGTATTATATAGAAAATCATGATTTAGACATCTACTACATGACTTTCCGGAAGGCTTTAGAAAAATACAGTAACCTTGCAAACACTACAGGAATGATCCTTCACCAAAACCATGAAAAAGAATGTTAGGCTTATGGAAAAAGGTGGGTTTTTTCCCATTTTTGTTTCAGTCGGGAATACCAAATCCCATATTACTTCAAAAGTGAGCAAGACAAAAATATTCTTACAGAATATGCTGCCTATAGCCATTTGCTACTGCAACTTAATTACATCTGAAGTACAGCCATATATATATTAACAGACTCTCATCCATATAAGCACACATTTATATATGTAATGTGCAATTCCCATTCTGTCTGGATAGAAGGAGGTTATATGAACCCTACAGTTTTAATTCCAAAGTTCACAAACTCAGTCATCAGGTTAAAAGGTTAGAGAGAGAGGAAGCAGGAGAACATATGGACTTCTGTTTCATTGACACCCACAATATTTGCTCAAAAAAAAAAAATAATAAAAGCACATTTCTTACCTTCACCTACCATAGAAACACCTATTGACATGCCCATAAACTTGCTTTTGGTCCATACATGAGCGTTCACACACATTTTCTTCTCTTTGCATTCACAATAAAAGCAGGATACCGGTGGATGATGGGACACTTGTTCAGCTACAAACCTCAGCTTGTAGCACGGGGACTGGTCCTGGCCAAAATCCTTGGTTGGGTCCTTAGAAACCGTGGAGGCACCATTAGTTCTGAATGCTTTCACTTTATCTTTAGGCACATCCCACGAGCAATGAAAGGTTTCACCAATTATAGGGTTATAGGGCTTCTTGGCAACTGCTCCCTTTCGGCCTTCGTGAAAAGCTGTTAGATAATACTCCACAAAGCAGATAATTCTTTCCTCGGGAGTGGCTCCAGCTGCAATTGACAAAAACAGGTCTGGATGGGCCATGAAATTTGCATACATCTCCAGCAGGGATCTTTTCTCCAAAATAAATGTTGGAAGCACTACCTGTATGCAAAGCAGACAAAGGCAGATATGATTTCCCCATGATCACACTACCAGGGGGGAAGGGGGGAAGAACAGTTAGGACAGCTGCAATTCTGGCCCTGCCAGGTTTTGGAACAGCTTATTTTCCTCCCATGCCACAGCAATTTAATTTTCTTTGTAGCGTAAATAATGAGCAAAGGAAAAAGCAGTGGCCCTGATACCCATGCAGGCTGCTTCCTATTTCATTATGATTCTCAAGAGCAGCTCACACCACAGGGATGGGCTGTTCCGCTCACATGGAAGTCTCTTTTCCTCTCCTCTCAGTTAACAAACCAGCCATTGTTTTACTTGTTTACAGGACACAAAAATGTACTTTGATATAAACTAATTTAAATCAAACATCAACAAAACAAACTAATCGCAACCCTCCAAAATGGGAAGGGCACACCCTCCCAAACTAACAGAAGATGACTATTTTACATAAACATTTACATTGCCAACCTCTAAGTGGTGGAGAGTGTAAGGAGTACAGCTATCCATTCTGGCAAACATCTGGGTTCCATATTTCATTCCTGGGTCCCTGGCCACATATGTATTAGGTCTCTTCCAGCCTCCAACAAACCAAGTCAAGGAGATGGTACCATGCTACTGTGCTGGGCCCTGCATGGCTTTGCCTTATTTCAGACAAGTTGAAACTAAACCTGCACAAACTGTTACATTCACATCCTGGGACTAGAGAGGTTCCAGGGGCCCAGAAAAAAACAGGGACTGAGCACTAGGCAGCCTGCCCTGGGGGGAGCCATCCCGGAGTCATTTGGATGCAGCCCAGAGTGCTGGCAACGCAAATGGTGCCAAAGTCACTCACTTCACAATAACACTTTGTTAAAAGTTTCCAGCGAAACATCCTGGAGGGCACTGCAAGACAAATAAGGGCTACAGGATGTAAAATAATTTATTTCTCTTCCTTCTTGCTCCCCCATGCTCCACACCTTACACAGGACTGCCCCAGGGGAGCTCAGTGGCTGCTCCCGCATGACCAAAAGGAACTTCTGGCACACATAAATTTATCTTGAACCACAGTGGCTCAATGATGCCAGATGCAGACCAACAGCTGTCCTCTATTAAAGCAATTTTTTGCTTTTCCTCTTTAATTCTCCATTCCTTTCCCCAAAAGTAAGGGTTATTTACAGCAGGCAGGGAGCCACCCTTCCTCCCAAACACCTTTGCTTTCCCCCTGCTGCCCCAGCTTGCTATTCTGAGTGGGACCAAAGCACACATCAGTCCTTTTGGATCCCAGGGATAATGAAATAGAAACTGTCAAAACTTTTATTAATCACTCAGTTCTTTTCAAAGAGAACTTGTAAACATTGAAAAAGAATTCCAGTCACAAGGGCTGGAACACAGACCTTACAGCTGCACAGTGAGTCACCATACCTGCAGCGCAAAGAGAGAGAACTGCTCTGTTTGGTAACATGCTTCTGTGTATTATATTTACATACAGACAGTCCTTTATAGGCTAATAATTTTTCACAACTTTAGATGAAAATCAAGCAAAGTTCCATCTGTAATATTCCTCTGACTCTACTCTGTAAGCCTTAAGGACTCTACATTGTTTCTGCTACCAAACTAATGAGGCCCCAGATGATGGAGGATCTTAATTTTACACTACATGTGGCAAAGTACTGAGTGCTGAAGACAACCTACAGTCTTCAGGGTGGTGTGATAGCAAGGGGCCAAGGAGACTGCTTTTCAGAAGTGAAATTCAAAACTTTGGAAAGCAAAGTGGAAAGGCAGTAGATTTTCTTATTTTTAGCTCTTTAAACAATTCCATCTTACTTGCAGTGTTCTCATTCTGACCAAATATTCATTACCCAATATAATCTTTAGAAAAATGCAATTCAGCAGTTGAATTGATCCTTAATTCAGCATCTCATTTTAATATAAATTGTACACTAAAAGATCAGGTTATCAGAGAGGGAAGTGACAGCAAAACATATAAAAAAAACCCATCACTTCTGCCTAGAAATACTAGTACTGCCTATCACGAGTTCACAGCAGAGACTTGAAAGGGCAAACTCATTTGAATAAACAGCACTCTGCATCTCATTATGTGCAAGTGTCTCTGTCTAAAGACAGTGACCTTTATTAGCACAAAGAGAAGAAAACTGCAGACCATACTTAAGATTATGCAAATTTTATGGTACAACATTAAGGCTGCTGTGATTTCATCCTGTTGACTTGGTCATAGAGCCTTGGTATCTACTCTCTCAAATCCTAGGTGTGTGCTTTGCAGCTACATCTTTACACAGCTACACCAACACAGTCACTAAAAAAGATGCTACAAATCATTGCACTCTTATTATTGAGTTTCAAGAATCTATTTAAAATCTGAATAAAGCTTGAACTCCAACTCAAATGATCTTGCTTTAAAAGCCCAACTAAGGTGGAAACTGCATCCTTAATTGTAGCAGGAAAGGACCCACTGAGTAACTGAATTGTCTCCACACAAGGAGGCAGAACTACACGATAAAAATACTTGAATTTTAAAGTTTACACAACTCCACTATTACAAAATATGCCTACAAAACACTGCCTTTTACTAAATAACTCACAGCCTCAGAGTTTCAATATGCAACACCACCACACACTAATAGAGTTTAAAAAAGAAAAAAAAGTATTTTTTTTTCCCTTTTTCAATTGGTCCTATCTTGACCTCTGCAGAAATAAGAAAAACAGAAAAAAAACAAATTTGGAAGTATACAGCATTCTTCTTGCCAGCACCGGACTCCCATGCACTTGTGCTAGCACTCTAACTTCCAAAGGAATGAGGTTTTCAACTCTTCTGCAGCCAGGCAGAATTCACTGTCCAGAAAAATACACTTAGGACCTGTGTTCCTCATACAGGCTTTAGACAGGGCTACAAAAATATTTTTTTTGGTAACTGTATAAAAAGTCAGAAATTACTGATTTTTAGCTGTGAAAAAGCCAGCATGACAACCAGTTGGACAAAAGAAACTCTAGAATAAATATCAGGATGCTGAAGCAAAAAAGCTCCAGACTGCATTTTAAAATGTTAGAATAATCTCTGTTCTTATTCTTTCTCAGGCTTCAGGGGAAAAGGAAGCAGTTTAAGAGGCATTCCTCTGTTTTCATTGAGGTTAAGAAGGTGATATTGGTTCAAAACTTGACTATAATCTAGGTTTGAATTCATCTATACTTAACTAGGTCTGAATGCAACTGAGAAAAGTAAGAGCACTTCTTAAGAACAGAGATATTTATCCCCCTACCACTTACTGTGAGCAAAACACGGGTGTCAGCACCGTTCCCTAATCTTTTCGGAAATCTGACCAAGGTACCTCATGCTGAGATATCATTCTCTTAGAGGTACAAAAGCCTTCCACTGTCATCTGTGTCACTGTGGGAATAAAATAAGCTATTTTCATGCCACTTATATTTTAAAATTATAAGGTAAAAGTATATTGGCAAGCAAAGTAAGAACTTATGACACTGTGAACATACTGCAATGTTAATTTACAACAGGTTGATATTCTGCAGAATTACTGGCAGCCCTTTTACACAGAATGGCAACCCTTTATTTTTAGCACATATTAACTGTGTAGGGAAGGTGAAAGAATGCGGGGAAGTGATCACCCATCTGTACAAACTGTTAGCACTAACTGCAATCCATTAGATGCCATTTGCCAACAAATCTGTCAGGCTGTCAGTGGGTCTTGGTGCTATTTTTCATTTTTAGGGGTCTAAAGAACAAATCACTTAGAAACGTACTTTTCCCCCAGCAATTCCAATTTTAACTGCGATTTAAAGTCCTAGCCTAGTCCAAGGCATCACCTTTGTACTGCGTTCTGCTGCTGTGGAGTGTTTTCCCCACCCAACTCTCTCTAGCAGCTGTTGAAGTCTATTTGGCCACCACAGAGTCTAGCCTATACTAGAAACTCCCCACAGATTTGATACTTCACTGTAGATGTTTTGCTTCACAGCAGTTTTTACTGTTTAATTCCTCATTAAAAGGCACAGCAGCATGACAAATTCCAGAAGTGAAGCACCTCCACAACGTTAAATGTGGCTCTCATCACTGGGAAAGTGCTGACAGCACAGGCAAGACCAAGGCTAACACAGAAAAGGAAAAGATGCCATTTCCTCTGATACAGAGCACAAAGACAGTGATCATGTATCCCGAACCCAAAGCTACCACGGGTTCAGAAAAGCTGTTGGTTCATGTGTGTATCATGTAGCAATCCACAGCTCCCAAAATGAACCAAAGAAAGAGCCTTAGGGAAGAAGGCAAAGGAAAATGGAAATATGTAAAACGTCCTCTGATACTAGAAGGTAGTGTGCTATGACCACTCCCAGCAGAGGCTGATGAGCATCAAGGTGATCTACAATCTGACTTTCAGAGGAATAATGAAAAATGAGAAGAGGTGAAGCCAACAAACCAAGCTTTGTCATCACATGTCTGCGGCCCTAAGGGCCTCATGCCAGTAAGCAAAGTTGGTAAAAAAAAAGCAGCCAGCTGTCCTGTATTTTTTTCTAATCCTCAAAATGGGCAGAAAAGTGATGTGCACATGTGGCACGTCTCATTAATACTTATCATATGTGTATTCGTGCATCACACAGACTACAGATAGATTTAACTGTGCCATATGCCTGTTTCTCTTTTCAGAGTGTGAGTATTATACACAGACATTCATGCATGCTAATATTCTGCCACCACATTACACATCGAATAACATTTATCACTATCCTTAAAAACTGTGCTCTATGAACACTATGTATGAAATAGGTTATCATATATACATATATTTACCTTCCTACTTTTAAGTGTCTACATGTCTCTTATTTACATTAACTGCATGTCTTTGGGGTTTTGCCTCCTCAATGACAATGGACATCAGGAAAGAAAAACCTTGTTCATTACCAAAGACAAAATGTCTTGAAGACACAAGAACTACAGATAGGAAAACTTAAGTCTAGTTTGAACATTATGGATTCAGACAGCCTGAGCAAGTTCACACAGAAGAGAGGGACAGCTAATAAAAAGTAACAAATGTAAGAAAAACTAAACCAAAAATGAACTGTATATAACCCCAGACATACTAAGAAGTGACAGGTATAAATTATTCATATATGAAATGATGAAACTTATGTTCTATTTAGAACAAAACATTCATTTATGTGCAGCTATTCAATAGCTATACTTAGGAACAGAACAAGGGATCATTCAGTCTTAAAAATTTAAGTATTTTTAAATACTGTCAATTGTTCCATAGGAAGCAGAAAAGACTATACGGAGGAAAGCTTATTTTGTAAGAAAGTTATAGTAAAAATAGATTTTGATTAATACAGAAGATCAAAAGGAAAGCAGATGAACTCTTCTGAATATCAAAATGCCCAGAAGAACAACTTTCTGCAAAACTACTTCATGTGCAAAGGAAACTCTCTGGTCATTCCAAGCATTATATTATTTGTGCAGAGTGTGTCATAATGAGCTCTTCTTATTTGTGGGAAGTGGGTTACAGGAGGCTTTTTTGAGGGTTTTTACATAAAAAATCCTTGTGGAAGGAAAGGATATTCCATATCTTTACAAAAATCCACTTGATTCTTTAAGGCCCATGAGAAGGTGTCACTGGAATGCAGTACTATTCCAAAAGAAGCATTCCCTGCTTTCAGAACATCTACCTCATTTCCAAAACTCTAAGGACTTAAGGAAAAATTTCTCAGACACTGTAACTTGTCTGGTCATATCAGCATGGACAAGCTCATGACAAGACTGGTTCCAGGACCAGAAGGATGCACAGAAGGTCAAACTAGTGAGCTACTTAGCACAGAGAAGAACAGTGGTAGACTCAAGACTAATTTCTTTACCATCATGGTTTTTTTGAAGCGGTCATGTAAATAAATGGAACCAAATCCACAAAAAAAGTAATATGAGCACATATCTCCTTCATCCATACAGCTGTCATTACTATTCCTCAAACCCTAAGTGCACCCTGACTTAACATACATGTGGGATACATACATGACATAAGTTGCTTTGAAAGACTTGCAAAAAAATAAGCAGGAGTTTTGGAGGCTTTTTAGTTCTTTTTTATTTCCCTCCCCCTCCATCCCTAAAATATCTGATGAGGTCACTTCATGTGAAAGCTTCCCTAGGAAGAGACAGCACTCATAGCTCTCTGGAACCACACCTTTATAGAGGTAAAATTCCTTGTCCATAGGGGCAAAACACACTCACAGGCATTGGATGCACACACACACAGAAGGATGAGAAGAGGAAATAAAAATGAAGACAAAAGAGATACAGTGTTCATACCCTGGTAAGGTCCATGCCAAGTTTGAGCTGAGAGATGAGATGGAGAATTACACTGCGTTGATCATCCATGACTCCTAAATCCTCCTCTTCATTATCTTCAGTATCTGTCATTTCATCTTCAACTAGGATCAACTCAGAAGCTGAATGCTGAAACAAAAAGAAACGTCACGATCTGAACAAAAAGATACCCTATGAAGGGGTTTTTCCCCACTATATATGTTTAAAAATGGACCTGAAGGCAGCTTCTTTTAAAATCAAGAAAAGATACAAAGTCAAAATAAATTTAAAAATCTGGTGATAGATTCATAAAGCATTTTGATCCTTTCTTCAGAATGAGAGTATTATCAGATTCTAATTTACACATTATTTTCTCATATTCATATTGCAGTGATGCCAGATACAAATCATAGCACATTAATGAGTCTTCTTTTGATTAAACAGAAGTACACAGTTGAAAATGAGTTTTCAAGAATTTGTTTCGTAAATCTCTCCAGCAAATATTCATATATCATACATAGAAGTTGCATGACCTGATTTCACACTTGTTTTTTTCTACTTTCTCTATCCAACTTACAATTAGATATCTAAGAAAGCCAAAACTATTAACTGAAGGAAATAATAAGACAGCTATAATGAAAAAACACACTTTTGCAAAAAACCCACAGACATTAGATTCTGGGGAGTAGGGCAATGCCAGAAGTCTTTATGACATTTGCAACACCTCACTGCTTCACAGCACATCAATACTGCCTGGTTTCCAGAAATACAGGATGAAGATCAAGAGAGAGGCACTGTGCCACCCCCTTCAAGAGGAACTTTATAGCAGAAAGGGATAATGACTTGTGATATTTTACTTTTCCTCAGGGTTTACAATGTGTTACTAACAATAATCTGAACAGGTGGTAGTTACTTTGTTCAATCCATTGAAACCACTCTGCAAGCCTTCCAGATATGTATTCAAGGAAGCTTTTTGTACTTCAAGAGGGAAAGAAAAAAAAGTTGGGTTATGTAGCTGCAAAATTACAGCCTAGCATTTCATTATTGCCCAAGGATTCAGTGCTGTAAATGAGACAACACTCCCTGCAAAAGTTATCATTCTGTCATGCTGAACAGCGTTTCTGCAGAAATAGCTAGTTCATTACATAAAATGAGAAATTTTTCATCTCACTGTGCAAGTCCACGCAACTGAGAAGTTTCACTAAAAACAGCTGATACCAAGAATTAGGTTTCAAATAAGTATTTCTGAATGATCACATTAGAGACCCCTCAAGTGAACAGCAGCTTGTGTAAGGAGAGTTTCTCTGAAATTTAGTTACTACAGATGTTTCCAAGATTTGAGTAAAGTATTTTCTCTTTCTCTCTTTTTAGTTACATAAATGTTTAGGTAGCTATTCCCAGAAGAATAGCTATTTGGTGAAACCCAAGGACATCTGCAAGACACTTTACAGTTGCTTTATTTAGAAAGTAGAATATGTAGATTACATAAAACAGAATCTGGTGAGCAGTAACCTCAGCAGCTTGGAGCTTTTCAAAAGGACAAAACCACACTTTCTTCTTCCCACTCCCTCAGAAAATAAAAGGAGAGAACGATAAGCCCTTTCCTCCCAAAATGCACAGCATTATTATCCAACTGACGCCTTACTGACAAGTTCAATTACCATAAAACCTGACAAGCTCATACAAAACCATCAGTCAGGGAGGCAAAAGGCAGTGAAGCCTGGCTCAGTTGTACAGGCTACAATTCATTTGGAGGGAGCGTGGAAAAAGCAGTATCAGAACTTACAGTAGATGCTTCCACAGGAGGCTTCCCTTTGATCCAGCTTGACCTCATTGAGAGCACTGAGCTACCGAATAAGCTCTGCTGCTTCTGCTACTGCCATGAACCGAGCTTGCGGCAAACAAGCTCCAGCCGGAATTAACAGTGCTAGAAAAAAAAGCAAGGGAACCTCCCCTCCTCACTCCCACCCCCTCTTTTTTTTTCCCCCCCCTCTTTTTTTTTCCTTTTGCTATCCAACGGGTTGGAGAGTGTGCACCGGATGGCAATCTGCTCCTTGCATTTCCAGTCACATGGCATTGAGATCAGTGAGCTTAACTGCACGCAGCTCCAACTGGGAAATGGTGCTGCTGTTCCCAGAGGATATCCTGGTCAGCTGTTTTCCAGAAGGGAGGGGAAGATGCACTAGTGTGCATGAGTGTGCCAAAGTGTGAGAGAGAATGTGCTAGCAGGCAACACACTTTTAAGTGAACATGTAACATCTCTGTAACCTTTAGCTGTTAATAGCATCAGAAAACAAACTACCCATTCATAAATCTGCAGAATAAATCATATACTAAGAGTTTTCTTTTTTGCTGGGAGATTGCACATTCACCCAGAGACAGAAAATCCTTCTTTCTTTCCTGCTAAAACAGATTTTCCATGCCTTTTAAACGTTACTAACAAAATAGCAACTGACTCTCACTGCTACCCTACAAAAGGTCCACAGTCAGGGCAAGCCACTCTCTAAACAGTTGAGGTGCTCAGGAAAGCAGCATTTGCATTGCTGTGAATGAAAGACTTTCTGCTCCTCAGGGAGGAAAAGTACAACACAGCATTAGGAGCAATTGTGTATAATAACCATACTATGAGGACTAAAATTTTCATTACCTTAACTATCCCTATTTTAAGGACATGTGCAAGGGCACAAAAAACCCGACAAGTCTACTATTACAGTTATCAACTGTACTAGTGACCTTCAGTGAATGACAGCAGTTGTCTGCATAATTTGTCACTTTCCAAGGAAAAGAATTTAAAGAAGCAGTTTACAATTTTTATGCCACAAAAACTGAAGAGCAGCCATCTTCAGCAAGCAATACCTTTTCTGTATTTCCCTCATCATCCTTTCTAGGTAACTACTGAATTGCTTTCTAAGAGCACATAAAATAGACGTTTCTTTAACTAACACATATTTTCTTTAAAAAAGACCAAACACATAAGCTAAACACAGGGTGACATACAGTCACAAAATACAAAGCTAGTGTATCTTTAAAGTGTCAAAAAGTCTTTAATCCTTTTTCTTTCAATGAAAATAACATGCAGTTTAGTAGTATTCAATGTGTAAGCATTCAAGAGAATGCAAAAGATTATGTGGAATGATTATCCTTTAATGGCAGCTTTTCTGAATTATCAGACACAGACAAACTTTGTTTTTTCCCTCCTCCTGCAAAACATAACTGCAAAACTGACTTAGGAAAGCAGCGAGGTGCTCCACTCCTGCATGCTCAGAGCACAAAGGAAAAGCCATTGAGCTGTGCAGAGCCCAGCCTGGGAATGAACAGCACAGCCTCACTTAGGTGCTGACCCTGAGAAATCCAATACCAGTTACAAACCAGCACCAAAAGGTGCTTACATTTAAAATCATTTGAATCAAAATCAGTTTGCAACACCAGGATCTTTCAGAAAAATCTAAATAGAAAACAAAAGATTATTTCTAGAAATCCCATAAAGGGATGCATTTCAGAGTTTAAATGCCAAAGACATGAAAACACACACTGGCAGAGAGCTATTTTAAACTGGTCACCTCGTTAGAACCAGGATCAATTAATTTAGAGAGGTCATCTGCTAGGATACAAAACAGGCATACTAGTCAGCAGTTTCCATCAGAAAACATGCTGATTCTTTTTTAAAGATGAAACCTGTAAGGGAAAGAAATTGTTTCTGAAGGAAACATTTTGCATTTTAAAAAATGACTTGGGAAAAAGACATTTGGACAAGGCTGTCATAGAATCAGAGTTAAAAGCTATGCTTCTGTGAAACAGCAAACATGCCTCTGTTCATCTAAAGCCCCTTCCACAAGTTAATTTTCAAATTAACAGCTGTGCTAGAAATTAACTTCTGGGCAATTAATACAGATATATGGCTCAGAGTTTGGTTTTCCAATATATTTCACAAACGATATCATGCATCAATACTGTCAAGAATGACTGGATCTCATCCCTTTTATTTGCTGGGGCAACAAAAAAGAACACACAAAATCACAGTCTCATTTATGTTAGAACAGAACTCTTGTGACCATCTTGTCCCACACCCTGCTTAAGCAGGCACACGTGGAACCAATTGCCCAGGACTGTGCTCAGATGAATTTTATCTCCAAGAATTGAGATTCCACAACTTCTCTGGGCAACCCATACCAGTGTTCAACTATCTTCACAGCAAAGGTGCATTTTCTGATGTTCAGATTGACTTTCATGTGCCCCCTGACTTTTGTCCTGTGACTGGGCACTATTGAGTAAAATCTTTCTCCCTATTCTTCGCTCCCATGAGGTTTTTATATACATTGGTAAGATCCCCCTGAGCCTTCTCTTCTCCAGGCTGAACAGGCCGAGCTCTCACAGACTCTCCTCCTATGATGGATGCTCTAGTACCTTCATCACCTTTGTGGGCCAGTGCTGGACTCACTCCAGGAAGTCCATGCCTCTCTCACACTGAGGAGCCCAGAACCGCACACACTGCCACAGACGTGGCCTCACCTCTGCCAAGAAGAGAGGAAGGATCTTGACCTACTGGCAACATTCTCCCTAAAGCAGCCCAGGATGCTGTTGGCTGCCTTCAAGAGCGCACTGATGGCTTATGATCAGCTTCTTGTCCCCCAGGATCCCAAGGTCTTCCCTGCAGAACGGCTTTCCAGCCAGATGACTTCCACCCTGTACTGCTGCAGAGGGGCTTGCCCACAGATATCCCCAGATACAGGACTTGGCATCTCCCTGTGTTCAACTTGAGGAGATTCCTCTCTGTCCAGACTGTCAAGGTCCCTCTCCAAGGCAGCACAACCCTCTGGCTCATCAGCTACTCCTCTCTTTTATCACCTACAGACTTTCCATGGGTGCACTCTGCATCATCATCCAGGTAATTGATGAAGATGTTGAACAGCCAGCCCTGGGATACACCACTAGTGACTGGCCTAAACCTGGACTTTGTACCACTGATCACAACCCTTTAGGCCTGATTGTTCGAACAGTTTTTAATCCATCTCACTGCCTGCTGATCTAAACCGTACCCTGTGAGTTTGTCTGTTAGGGAAGACAGACAAAAACCTTACACCAAGGTCAGAGCAAACAAAATGCACCAAGCTAGTCACTTCATTGTAGAGGATTATCATGTTGGTTAAGCATGATTTCCCTTGTAAATCCATTATGACTACTCCTGATTACCTTCTTGTCCTTGGTGTTTGGAAATGCTTTCCAGGGTTAGTTGCTCCTCCACCTTCCCAGGGACTGAAGAAAGGCTGACAGACCTGCATCCACCAATGTCCCTTCTTACCCTTCCTGCAGACAGGAGTGACATTCACTTTGCTCTAGCCTTCATGAACCCCTCCCAGACTCCATAACCCTTTAGAGACAAGAGCTGGTCATTTTGCAATGACACTGGCCAGCTCCCTCTATGCTCACAGGTGCATCCCATCACACCTTCTGGAGTTAGGTATGTGCAGCTTAAGTGCTGTCTAACCTGTTCCTCCTCCAGCAAGGGTCAGTCTTCCTCCAGACTTTCCCTCTGACATCAGAGGTCTAGGATTCCTCATGGCTACTGCTACCACTGAAGACTGAGGTAAAGAAGGCATTGCATTCAGCCTTTTCTCCATTGTAGTAGTAAGCAGAGACCATGTATATCCTGACAGGGACACACTGAGGATTTCTACAGGACTCATAAGGCAATTCCTCATGTAATTACACAAAAATACACTTAGAATCTTCATTCAGGAATAAAAAAGTTGTTATATATTATAAAATGGACTGTGGTCAGAAGCAAGAGGATGAATCTTAGGAGCTTAAAACATCCAGATAAAAATACATTACTTTATAATATTCCAAGGGAAGTATTAAGTACTACATGCAAAAATTTGCAAAAGATTGTAAAAAAAAAAAAACACTGCATGAAACATTTCTGCATCAAGAGGAAGGTGGAATAAGTTAGAAGCAATATTAAACGGAATTAGCATTTTCAGACTAGGCAAGGGCTGTCATATTTTCTGTAAAGTCCTCTAATTATCATTGGCTCTCCTAGTGCACATAAAAGTCAAAGGCTTCACTTTGATTTTCAGATTCCCTTCAATAATGATATAGGTTTGCAAGCATCATTTACACTTGCATTTGTGTAACTTGAGAGCTCGCAAACAGGTTTTCCGTGGGTGTAAGATTAAATATAACTCTGTAAGGTCAGGGAGCTTTAGCACATTTACAGTAATGTGAGAAATTGGCCCCGTAAGATTTTCAGCAGTTTCAATACCAAAGTTAGAATTCTCTTTTTGTAAAGCAGATACAGTAAAAATACCCAAAAGTAGTAACATATAATTAGCTGTTAGCTTCTTGCAGGGCTTGTTACTGTATCAGAACTGAAAAAATCCCACTAACTTGTGTCACTTGTCCTCTCTTCTTCCATCAGGTACACACACATAGGGAACTGCACTTACTACCAGCTGTAGGATGCACCTGATAGAAAAGCATGCAAGCTTACTGCACACATCCCTCATTAGCAGAGGAGT
Organism: Xenops minutus; assembly: GCA_035221455.1. NCBI lineage: Eukaryota > Metazoa > Chordata > Aves > Passeriformes > Furnariidae > Xenops > Xenops minutus. Next base: position 40,577,961 of record JAWWEE010000074.1, read on the forward strand.
TTGTCCAGTAAGTTGTACTTATTACACTATTTTATAGAAGAATTTACATATGAACATGCTGTGGTGGTGGGCTGACCTTGGCTGGGTGCCAGGTGTTCACCAAAGCTGCTCTATAACATCCCTCCTCAGCTGGACAGCAGAGAGAAAATACAATGGAAGGGTCAAGGGTCGAGTTAAGAACAAGGAGAGAATCACTCACCCATTACCTCGCAGCCAACACAGCCTCAGCTTGAGGAAATTAGTTTATTACCAATCAAATCAGATTAGGGTAATGAGAAAATAAAACCAAACCTTAAAAAAACACCATTCCCCCTCCCACCCCTTCTTCCCAGGTTTAATTTTACTACCTCCTACACCTCACCCACAGTGGTGCAGGTGGACAGGGAATAATGGGTTGCAGGCAGTACTTCACACCTTGCCTCTGTCCCTCCCTCCTTCTTAAGGGGAGCAAAGACTCTTCCCCTGCTCCAGCATGGGGTCTCTCCCACAGGGGACAATCATCCACAAACTTCTCAAACGTGAGTCCTTCCCATGGGATGCAGTTCTTCACTGCAGACTTCTCCGTGGGTCTCTTTCACAGGGTGCCATCCTTCAGAAACAGACTGCTCTAGGATAGGTCCCCGATGTGGTCACAAGTCCTGCCAGCAAACCTGCTCCAGCATGGGCTCCTCTCTGCACAAGTCAATCCTTCTCCCCTTTTTCAATCTGCTATCCCAGAGGCACTACCACATTGCTGACGGGCTCAGCCTTGGCCAGCAGCAGGCCCATACTGGAGCTTGCTGGCATTGGCTCTGTAGAACACGGAGGAAGCTTCCAGCAGCTTCTCATAGAAACCACCCCTGTAGCTCTCCCACTACCAAAATCTTGCCACTCAAGCTAAATCTTGAAACATAAACAAAAACTGAAATACATTTACTTCAGACCCACCCGCTGTAAAGACTGCTATCTGAAATCATCATCATCCACACACTTCTCTAACTTCCAAATGCATTGTCATTTACAGATTATCAACCTTAAGCTTAACTGTTAGGTAGTAACACTTTTTATATCCAACAGGCTCCTGTATCTCTTTATGTAAGGTTTTCTACTCTTCAAGAAAATAGAAAATACTCTTCTCAACATTTACGACCACACAATATAAGCTAAGGAAGGACAAATATAGGGTTGGAAAAGTGATGGTGGAACAAGCTCAGGTCATTGCTTGAGCCCTGTCCTTCTTACTGTAGTCTCATTTATGCTTTGCTCCTGGTGGCCCTGTGATTGATCGTTGCACAGAATGAGTAGATCAAAGATCAAAGCTCAAACACAACAACATACCATATGCCATTGTATTGTTGGCGCCTGAATACTAAAGTTCCAAAGACTTTCAAAGAGAATTAAGGCTTGATTTTTTTCAAAGCTACCTAATGAGCTCAGAACCAAAGCAGAGCTTAAATGGAGAATTTAGAGAGCACAACTTATTCCCCCTGTATACACCTCCACTTCATCCTGAAAACAGTTTCTTAAAAGTAACAAAATAGGCAGGCTCAGCTCAGCTGCATTTCTTTTCATTTACTCTGCATATTTCATAGGAGCTTTTTCCTCCACTGTCTTTGTCAGTAGCTTTTGCTTTAATTCCTGGGAAAAAAAAATCTGCCATAGTATTAACATGAAAATCCTACCACCTCAAAGGGGAACCCACTCCCCTCAAACCCCAAAACACACACACCAGTGACACTTCCCCTAGCATTCAGTCATTTTAGCTTAAATATAAAAATGATGAACAAAAATTAACTTATAAAATACCGAAGAAAGTAACAGAATATGTCAATAAATAAGAATAATTTTACAATTAAAAAGTGATCACACTATAACTTACAAACAACAAAGTTATGGTAAACAAAAATATCAGTTTCTTTTTGTCATCTACACATAGAATCAAGCAGCAAGACAGCTACTTTCTCCTTCATACAAGTAGATGAAGGAAAAATGGCATAACAGGAAGATTTTCTACTTACCTTAAATTATGCATACCAAGAAAAATAATCCAGGCATATCTAACTGCTCCACCTGAGTTTGGGTTCTGACAGTGTGGGGTCAAAGTTTTTATGTAATCCTTGATACAGCATACATGATTGATAGGTGAAACTAGATATTATTTGGTAGATAAAGCTTACATCAGGAAAAAAATGTCTACAGAGTACCCAGAAACTAATTTCTTACCAAATTTGTTATTTATGTTTGGTAATTCAGATCTCCAGAGAAAATAAAATTCTTCAAACTAGAACTCTCAATGATTAGGAACATCCCTTTTCTTGTGTGTATGTATAATTTGTATACATATGTAGGTTTTTTCATTGCATATGCTAAACACACTGGATGTTCAGAAAATCTATCCAGCTGGGGACAAGTGCAAGGATCAAAGTGAGGCAATCTGAGCAATCTGTCTATCACACAAGATTAATTGGATACAACATGTAATAGCAAAGACAACTACTGAACCAAGAAATACCTACCCCTCATTAGGAGTAATCCCATCACTGCAAACAAGCAAGCAAAGAAGAAACACATCTTGATACCAATACTGCAGAAATATAGACAGGCTGACAATATATAGACAGTACAGACAATGCAAGCAAAGCAAATGATCACAAAAGCTGTACCTTAGGTGACAAATAGGCCTGCAATCTTTTTCCTTCTCAACAAAAACAATCTGCCAGGCATCTGGAGGCAAGCACATTTTCTAGATAATCACCATTTAGAGGGCTTTACTAATGCCTTTTTGTTCAGGTTTTGCAGTAGTATCTCTGGGAACAGAAGTCTTTTCATCATTAAAGAGCAAGCTCAGAAAGCTTCCATTTCCTACACTGCAGATGACTTTTACTCTGACCCACGACCATATTTAGGGCTAAATGTAATGATAAAGCAGTGATGAGGACCAGATAACATAAGAGATTTCAGAAGAAAAAGGGTTGTTTTTTTTGTTTAAAAAATAGGAACAGATGCATGTAACATGAAACAAAGAGCATCTCTGTTTAGAGGGCAGTAGAGCCTGTGTAAGGCTACTCAGAAAAAAATTACTTAAAATTAACCATGAAAGTGATAATGTTTAAAAATAAAAAAAAAAAAAAAATCAATCAGTGACTAAACATCCTGTTAAACAGAGATCTTCATTTGGGTTACCTCCAGCACTGTAATCATGTTATGCACCAAATAATGTTTGTTTGACACCATTTTCCCTATATGTCTATCTCTTCTTCAAAAGACAATTCCTCTTGCCAAAATTGATTTTCATAAATCTTACATAGTCCGTTCTGAAAATAGGCTGAGAAGCAGCTAATTCCCAAGCATGGATTCCACAGAAAAAGACTAAGTCCCAAGTACTAGTCCATACATCCTATGAGCACCTTTCATAAAATACTAAAATACAGGGCTACTAAAGTACAGCCCTGTTTAATCTGAATCCTAAAACACAAGAGAACTTTACAGTATTGTATAAACTGAGTAAGAACCAGGAATAAACATATTTTATCTCTGGTATCATCAGAAAGGAACAGTAACATGAGACTATTAAAAAAAACACGCAAAGAGAAAAGCCCCATGGACTTGTCCTAAATTGAAGTGAAAAAATCCTTGCAGGCTAGCATAAATTATCACCATAAGATACACAGTATCACATCATAAACAATTCTAACAAAGCTTATTCCTAATGCACTACAGCTACTAGTGAAGCAAAATTTCCTGAAAGATACTCAGTTTTATTTTGAGAATCAAATTTTTTAGAAACAAGATGGCTATAAATACAGCATCTGACACTATCCAAAATAAGTTACTCAGAATGTACAAGCTTACAGATCACACAGTGCAGCAGGACAGGTTCCAGTCACTGGCTAGGCAGCACTTCAGAAACTACGAGGGGTCTGAAAGTCACACAGTGGTAACTTTTGGAGAGCTAAAGACAAAAGACCACACTGAGCTGCAAGTTGGGGAGGTTCTTCAGGCTCCATATTCCCATGAAGGGAAAGACAAACACTTTTCCGTAAGGGACCCAGAAGGTGGGTCCCCTTTAGCTGCCCACCAAACAGTATACATCCTACTCAACTGGCCCTTTGCTCCACTGACAAAATCCCTATAGAAACTGTAATAACTTGTGCAGGGAGGTTGTGGGACCTCCACTGTTGGAGGTGTTCGAGACTTGACTGGACATGACCCTGAGCAAGGTGATCTGATTAGCTCTGCTTTGGCCACAGTGCTGAGCTACAGGACCTCTGAAAGTCCCTTCCAATCCAGAGTACTCTTTGATTCTATTAAAATTTTGCTACCAAAGCCCAGTAACCAAAAAGTTAGGCAGAGATGAAGTCATTCAGCCAGCTGTAATTCTCTTTTATGCCCCTTTGTATGCTAGCTAAGCAAATTTATGGCACAAAACTACTGCCACATTAGTCAATAATACACCATTCACGTATGCAAAAAGGGCATAAAAAGATGGACATCTACAAATTTAACCTTTACAATCATCTGATCTTGCAATACTAATCTATATGTAAATCCAGTTCTCACAGTGCTATTTCTTGTATGCAACATCACAAGTCAGCATATTTATAAGGGGACAGAAATGGTAAAGATATGTTAATACAAGCAGTATTAACAATCTTTCTTCAAGACAACACATTTATTAAACCACCCTGACTCCTTCAAAAGAAAAGCAGAGCATTACAAACCATGCCAGGAGAAGATTTAACGTATATGCGAAACAAACTGAGCTTAGGAGATTGTCATCTTCTATACATCTGATTTCTTGAGGCAAGCAGAGCTCTCTGCTTGAAAAGCTTCTAAGAATTGTTCTCAGTTTGATGAATCGCTTGGTCCCCCTCAGACTGTGAAGACAACTGTGCAGACTCCCTACACTATAATGCAGAAGAGTCCTGTCTCTTTCATCCTCTCCTTCCAGCTCCTTCCTCTGAAACAGAGTTTTATAATTAAATACTTTTATCCCACCTGTTTCCCCATTTTGGGTTTTTCAAATTAAGAAATCCCTAGGATCCATCACCACAAGCTGAAAACCATATTTTTTTGTTTCTGACAAGACCAGATGGAACAGCTGAAGCCAGTTTGGATGATGCTTCACTAAGCAAGATAAAGCAATGCCAACCCGAGACAAACACTCGCTGTAGAAGAATTTAGCCCAACTTACTGACGTCTGTTTAAGTAATTGACAGTCTTAATGAGACAGGTAAGCTTACTGATGGGCAGTATTGCCAAACCCACATATATAAACTACTAAGAAATAAAACTAAGAGCACAAAGCAAATCAATTGGCACATAACAAATCAGCACACAATCCTGAAATAAAATTAACCTTGGCTTCAGAGTTGCTTTTGCAAAGGGCACAGATTTTTATAATGAACAGAGTAAGCAACTGATCCATTTTACCTTAATTTTTAAGTCTTACTGCAGGGGAACCCAAATTCTTTATATTCCAATGATTAGTTTTCACTGACTTTCACTAGCAATTATGGAATGCCACATGAATCAGAGCCTCATATTTATTCAAATTAGATGCAGATTTTATACTAAAGCTTCTTATTTTTATTTTACATAGAATATTAATCTCAATTATAAAGATACCAGCTGGAAAACATGCATTTTGGAAGTGAGAGTGAGTCAACAATATGCAATGGCTTTGGCCGGAGGCAAATTTTCATTAATTATTTGCATAAACAGTTTTACTAGAGGATTGTTTGCTGACATAGTAGCTATTCCAGAAAGCTAGCCAAAAAAAAATAAAATAAAATCAACATTAGCTAGATTATCTTAGTCATTGTCAGGGCTGCTGTAGCAGGCTTAGGGTCATTTAATTCTACTTTTAGTGTAATTGTACATTTAATCCTTAAATACACGTTCCCTTGATTATCCTTAAATATACCTTCAATTGATTACCTCAGATTTCATTTTTTAGATGGTCTGCATAGTGAATGGATTAACTGGTACCATCTTTGCCTAGAGATTAATTTAGCTGTCTAAATCATTACAGGTCATTTGCTGTGCTCTTCGGCCCAAAAAACACTTAATCATGCAGAGGACAAAAAGAAAAGCACATGCAGAAATCCTGCCATGTCTGTACTAAACAGTGGAAAGGGACTCTGTAATACTGCAAATGGTACTTTCTCATCCTGATCTGTTCCTCTTCCAAGCAAGCACTATATGTTCGGGGCTAAGCTCATCTCACAACATCAATTATGCAGATTTATGGCAAGTACTGAAAGGAACTAGGAAACAATAGGAACAAATTACACTAAGAAACAATCCACAGACCTGGGCAAGACACAAAAAAATAAAGGTAATATTGAATTAGAAATAATTTCTTTTATCTAGTTTAGTTTCTAAAATTACAGGAACATGTTTAATATTATTTTTAGCATCTCTGACAAATCTGTAATAGCTCTAAAGTCTAAAAGTCTAAAGTCATAAAGTTATCATTTTTATCTTACCTACAGATAAAAAACAAATACAGATTGAAAGAAAGTATCACCTGAAGAAATGAGGAAAACCACAAACATTTAAAATTAAAAACTAAACAATTCAGCACCTCCTCTAAATAGCACAGTTGTCTCTCTTACCGTTGAAAACATCAAGGTTCAGACCACCTAGGGCACCAAAACACCTTTAATAACCTGGACTTGACTGCCCTTGCAATCACTATCACAATTAAAACCTGGTTTAGCAGTTAGATAATCAGAGCTAAGGGCTCAACCCTGCAGAGATAAAACTTCAATCCTATTAAAAAGACACTCAGTATGGAGCCTGGGTGCAGCTGCTCATGTGCACAAGCAAGGGAAAGTTAGGAAGGCAGAGAGACTGCAGAGATACCAGATCCACAGCATGGAAAGAATCAGCTGGCATGGCATTTCAAGGCATAAAAATCACATGAGAAGAGCTATATCGCAGATGTAGCTACAGCACAATTTTTTAAATAATTCTTAACTAAACTGTTAGATCCAAAGAAAATGATTCCTTCCCTTTCAAAGCCCAGCCTGTTACCCATTTATATTTGGCTGTCAGGGGAAGCATTTGGCCTGCAGCTACATTTTGTCAGCTCAGAGTGGGAATTCTGACACCTTAAATGACAATTAGTTGAACCGGAACAGTAGCTCACACATGGAAGTGATTCACACCTTTATTCTACTTCGGCACTGAGTTTATTACGACAAGATTCAAACTAATCAATTTCAACATTTCTTGAAAGGAATTTCAAAAGTATTAACCCTTAAATGAAGAAAGCAGGGTCCCGTCTGGACACAGACCAAGCTCACATCACAGCTCTGAAGAGTGTACTCTGGCATGTTCCACAGCAGATTTGTCCTGTTCTGCTTCAAGGGGAAACTCTAAAAAATACCTTGAAATTATAACAGTTTATGCCAAAAAATCCAAAGTGTTTCATTAGGTGATATACAAAAGTATTTAATATCAACTCACATCAGATGAAAAATAGTTCTATTCAGCTCAGCCCTTATCCCTCCTTCCTTCTACCTGATCTTTCAGGTGGACAGACCAAAAAGAAGAAAAAAAAAAAAAAAGGAAGAAACTAGAGGCTTATAAAATTTATTTTTTTTTAAAGTATGGAAAATAAAAGACAACAAGTGCTTGATCTGGTGATTCACTGTCAAGGTTATTTCTTTCAGTGAGGATAACAGGCTTTAACATCATACAGCTTTAACCTACATCACAGCCCTAAAAAAACTGAGCAGGGAAAATGAAGCAGTAACATCAAGAAAGGACATAATAAAACAGGCAAGGAACATGTAAGAAAATAATCTCTGCCACAAAATCTTCATCTTCTGAACTAGTTAAGCAATATCTCTGATGATACCCCTGCATTTGGAAGCAAGAAACACCCTAAATAACCAAAGGAAGTAAACACCAATATATTATCTATTATCTAAAGAGAATAATCTTTAGCTGCTATCTTATTTCACCAGAGGAGAAACTCAGCATTCCTGAAATCCTGACAGTGCAACAGACCAAAAAGAAAGGTCTCACTTTAGTTATCTACATCATCAAAACTCAACTCCAGAACTTACTACATTTCTCAAGAATGCTTGAGTATTCAAAGAAAATTGTATTAGATGAACCTTGCTATTTCAGAAGAATTGCAAAGACCCATACTTCTTTATAAACATATAAAAACCATGGCAGAAAACAAGTCCCTGGTTTGTTACTGATGCTGCTAAACACATAGCTGCAGTGTCTGAATGCTGAGCTGAAATTACCAGAGTTATCACTGTCCACACTCACCACTTGGTTGTGCTGCCAGGAAACTGCAGCCACAGGGAAAGATTCCTCTGCAGGCACCCACAGCCCCCAGCTCTGCCCCAAAGCAATATCTCTGTTCCTTCTGAAATCACTGCTGCTCCACAGACCTAAATTTATCTTTTACTTATAAATAACATTCTTTCATATAAACAGCCAAGTCTGTTGCTCCTCAAAGGTTGCCTTTAATGGCTTTTTCTATTCAGGCTACAGGTCAATCCACAACTTGTTTGGTCTGTACATCTACTACATTACATGGAGAGCTGGCCAAAAGGCTCTCTTCTATTCCTTTGGGTATAGCTTCTGACCAAGAGACAGAGGTAACATCATAAAAAGTACAGATTTTTTAAAATAAAAATTTAGGCCCATTCAAAGAAGAGATTTTTATAGCACTGATACAGGAACTAGCACTCTCTTCTCCTACCTTCTGTAAAAGCAAGACTCATTTCTTTTGGCAGGTATATTTCATAAGTTGAGCCCCATTAATGCACCACAAGCTTCTACAAGAAATAAGGATCATCCAGTAGGTGGTTGGGGTTTTTTAAAGCAAATCACTAAAAGAAATAAGCATCATTTGAACAACACTTGTGTATTCTTCTTTTCTCCTACATTAAAAAAAGCCACCAGACAAAAAAGAAATCAGGGCCTTTAATGTCAAAAAAAGTCAACCAACAGCATCTAGAAGCACTTTCTCATTCTCTGCTGATGTCACCACTGTTATTAACAACAAAGTATCTGGATTACAAAAGTGAAGTGTGACGATGATCTGCATTTGCTTTTACATATTAGTACACATACTAAGAAATTAGTGCAGTGAGTGCTTTTATACCTTTGAAAATGAACCAGCTACTCACTGCCAGGACACACAACAGGCCACAATTTATTTAAAAACACTATTAAATCCTGCACACAAAATTATCAAAGTGTGTCAAGTCAAATACCTTTGATAACTTTGGGGGTGTCAGACATCATCTCCTGGGTGACTACCTGGCTCAGATAGCATCCTTAGCAGGGTAACAGTTAAGTTTCTCAACAAAATTTCTCCTCTTTATAAGCCTGTTCTCTCACTCCCCTTTCTCTAGTCACAGCAACAAGAACCTCCAGCTTCCTGTTCAACACTTTACTCAGCTTGGACAGCTGGACAAAACCTGCAGCACTCCAGGAGAACTTAATGTTCTCTCCTAGAAAAGGATCTGACCACAACAGCCAAGAGGTGCAGCCTCTTCAACAGGGCATGACAACTTGCTTGATCTGAAGAGGAGTATAAAAACACAGAAGCTCCAATTTGTGGCAGATACAACTGGTCATCTCTTCCACAATACTGGTTTTGTATTTTCAGCCTTCCAATGGGGCACCGGTATCTTGACCCAAATGATCAAAACTGGAAAATATATCAGCTACATTTAAAAAAGCACCTCAAATTCTGAGCCAAAAGTATCAAACTTGGACATCAGCACACAAACAGAGACTCGGTGTAAGGGAAGATGCAGGTTTGGAAAAAGCTTCCAGGAATGAATCCCAATTCAAGCCACTTCCTCCAGGCAAAATCAGATTTCTGCATAATAAATTGTACTACAATATAACAAAACTTACATGCTTGAGTCCAGCTGCTTCTTTTTGCTCCACCAATCCACAAACTTCCCCTTAGTGCTTCTACCAAAAACACCTTCTTGACCTGAGCTTTTTGCAACTTAAAAATCTTACTCTCTTTCTCCCTCCCATATTTTTTTTTTTCTTTTTAAAGGACTAGTGCCCCAACACCTCTAATGTTGATTTCAGGAAGATTGTCCATAAAGCACTCAGGATTCTCTACTAGAAACAGTGCAACATTTCCTCATTTATATCAATCTCTTCGAGGCTACTCTCTTCTCATTAAATCAGGAGTTCCACAAGCAAAGCAATACTCAAGCCACACACATAACTCAGTGTCTTTCATGAGCAAGTGAAGGGGAGGAGATGGGGCTTTAAAATAAAAAGGTCATTTAAAAGAAGTTATAAATGGATTAACGCAACTGCAGAATGATACCTTGACACAAGTTAAATCAGCTGCTCCTCTTTATGTTCTTGCTATAAAGCCCATGCTTCTACATCCCATTTGGCTTTAGTGGATGATCAAGAACAAAAAACCCCAAAACCTAATGAAACAAATGGGTTCAGTAACTCGCAAAACAATATTTCTAAATAGCCCTTGTCTTAAAAACACACTATATGAACTACAGTTGGCTTATCTGAAAAGAAATTAGACAACTTCCTAATAAAAAGCAATTACAGGTGATTCACACATTATGATTAAGAGGCACTAGTAGTAACAGAATTTGAAATTACTTTCTAAGGAAGAGACCTGAAGTAACATGGAATAGTAAAAAAAAAAAAAAAATCTAGTTTATCCTTGAAGTTTTTGAACTGTATTCAATTCAAGATACTACAAAAGAATGGGGAAGAGAGCTTTATTGATGTTCTCAGCCATTACATATTTTGTTAAAGGCAATATAGTTTAACTTAAGCCAATATCACTAGTACAAAAGGGTTTTCTCAGCTCTTTCAAAAACTTCTTCCCAGTTCTCCAGGTCTCACGTGCTCCAGGTGCCCTATAATCTGTATGGTCTCAGAGTGAAGTGTTTTCCTGGTAACCGAAGCTGAAGAAATTTGTCATGGTGGAGATTTTCAGTGCATGAGTGCATACGCAGTTGAGCCTCCTCAAAGAGCCGATGCTTCAGAACTGCCCTTTACCAAGTAAATGCCACAAAAGCACAAATCAACTGGCTGGTGCAGGATGATGTGCACAAGTTCTGCCCATAATCACTTAAAAGCAAAAGGGATCAGAAAATACTACAGTTTTCCAACTCAAAGAATCTCTATATCCAAGAGATGCCAAGAGCAACATGGAAGAACAAGCAGCAAGCAAATGTCATCCTAGTGCCTCCTGTCTATATCAAACCAGGATGAAAAACAAAAAGCTTTTTTTGTCACCAGTAGAAAGAAATGTGTACCCACAGACTGACTGCTCTTTTGACCAGGAAAGACACTGTACACTTGCCAAAGTCTGCTGACCTAAGCACCTCAGAGAAACAAAAGCACAGAGCAATATCACCAATGTATTTTTCGAGTTTTTAGAGCGCCCTTTGGCATAAAGCAGCATTTTCACAACTCATTTCAAACAAAGAGGATACCACAAAGACAAAAGTGCAATAATGAATTAACAAAAGTATCCACCATGGTACATGCTTTGCCTCTAACTGACGACCCACAGAGCCCAAGCACGCTTACCTCTGTATTTGGTTGTAGTGCCTGCCCGTCCTGGGATGCAGATGGTACTATTGCCCATGTAATGTTGGCACTAGCAGATGATAAGGAGCTGAGGGCACCATTTTTCAGTTGCTCTTGGGAGTGTGACTTGGGGCCAGGCCATCCCAGGATACCTTCTGAAGCAGAAAATAGGTGTCACCTTACAAGAGACAGATTACAGATTTCTTCCAGTCACATAATCATTCTACTAATCTAAAAGAACTGTTCTCTCTTCTCTCCTTCCACGTATGGTTTTATTTTAGCAACAAAAAATTGTGTACTCTCTGAGCTAGCTTAAGGAATTTCTCAAATTATATCCCTGCATTTAGAAGCAAGAAACACTCTAAATAACCAAAGCAAGCATTTTATAAGCCAAGTTCAGTGTGTTTGGTTGGGGTTTTTCAAGTCAATGAATGTTACCCCTACCACCAGACTGTATAATCCTTATGTATAATTCTATCTGGCACACCTTGGTCGTTAAGCAGATAGTCTCTACCCACTATTTTCATAGTTATGAAAATCCTCCATTTTTTTCTGCCTGAAATCAGAGTTTCAAGCCTAGCAGCTGCATTTTATTTCTGTCTGTACTATTCAAAGGTTTTTCTAGATGAAGTATTAAAATGTTTTAGTGGTCCCCAGATGAAGAGGTCTCACTAGAAAGATACACATTAAATATGAATCCAACATAACATCAGAACAACCCCTATTTCAGGGGGCACTTGAATTCCTGGATAGGTTTGTATTTAAGGATGCCACGACAGAAAGAAGGATCAGCTAAGGCAACTGCACAGTTGTTCTTCCCTTACTGCTCTAAAACATGGTATCACCAGTCAAACCAGTAGCCCTCAGCAGAGAACCTAAATTTCAGCTATTAATTACATGCTGCTGTAAAATGCAGAGATATGGACAAGAAAATCACAGCTCTTCAGTCATTACCATAATTTGTATATGAATATACAATTAGTGCCACAGGGAGAATCTCCTCTCATCACTGACAAGTTTTCAAGATGACGCAAAGCGATGCAAAGTACATTAAAGAACATGCAGTTTCTCTTCTCCATATCACCAGGGTTACCAGAGATTGCCCCCTAATTAAAGTAAATGGTTTGATCTGGTGAGGCATCACTGTGTAGTACTACTTAACACTTTCATTATTAAAAAATGGGCCAATTTTTTCTCAGCAAATTTTAAAGATAAAACAGTTACAGAACATTCCTCTCATCTAAAAGGGCACTAAGTTATGATGACAAGACTTCAGATCTACTTGCTTAGCTTGCTTTTGTGGCACCATCTTTTGCTGAAGAAAGCGTAAGCAAATAGTTAAGCATAAAACGATTTTCAAAGATCTAATTAACCAAGAGGGAAAAAAATCTAGCCTTTTTTCTTTTTCTAGATGTATATTTCATACAATTACAAAAATTTCCCCTTGCCAAAAGAAGAACATCTCTGTGGCTCTGCTGTCAGGAGACATGAAACGTGAGAGAAAATGACAGTCTGAAACAAAAGGTCATCTTCTTGGATTGGCTCTACATACTGGCCCTGCACATCAGGAAACTAAACCTGTCCTCATTCCAAAGATGGGATTTAAATCAATACTCAATGTTGGTATACCCAGCAAGGAATGGAGAGCACAGTAGTCACAGAATCCTCAGCAGTCACTGCTCCTCAGGCCTTGAGCAGTTTGCTGCTAGGGAAAAAGGATAAACCCAGATCCCTCAAAACAAGCTCTGACTGAGAGGAAAATCTGAAGGTTGTCTTGGCAGATCCAAAACCGACTCTCTCACTGCATAGGGGAGGAAGGAAGCATATCATACAGCATTAGCAACAAAATTCAACTGGAGAAATTGAAATTAAATTGTTGGTTTCTTGGAAGAAATTCACCTACTTGAAAATGATTAAAATTTTTTTACTCTGATGTTAATTTGGACAGATTTCAAAGAGAAAATACAAAGCAAGTTAATTTTTTTTTCGTTTTTTCCCTTCTGAATAGCCAGTTTTATGGAGCATGCCTATGCTTCTCACTTTTCATTACTTTGCAGTAACAGACCTCGATCCATTTTTTCTGTTTCTCACTGTCAAACAGCTGAATATTGGATTACTGCTGCTATTTTCCTATTAGAAAGAAACTAAAAAAATTGAACTGACTTCTCTTTGCGCCAGTCTTTGACAATCCTATCATTTCCTTGGGCTATCCATTTTCCCTTTGCATACACAATGCATTTGGCCTTCACTGTAAACAGTTACTTTTAAATTGTTTTTTATCTAATTTATGTAAATAAGCACAATAAAAAGCTCTGACTTGAATGAATACCTTGCTTCAGGGGCAATTTTTAAGTGTGAATATTTAGTTCACCATCACTTACATATTTTTAAAAACACTGTCCAGGCTTTCCTTTTCAGTACAAACCTAAGACTATTTCCTTCCACATTTTAGAGTCTCTTAGAGAAATAGAAACTGCTAGAATTAGGGAAGCATGTTTTTCCTTCTGTCCCAAGGGAAATGCTACCCCCACAAAACCAGAAATCTTGTCAGCTTAATCAATTGTTAAACAGATATTAAAAACGTATTATGACCTAGCCAACACCAATAGGATGCCAAGAGTTAAGGTCCAAAAGACAATAAAACATGTGCTCCCTCAACACCTCTGCAAATGACAAAAATTGTTTTGTTAAACTGCCTGCCTGGAGCGTGACTACTTTGCAGAAGAGAAATATGCAGTAAAAGACATTAGTCATAGACCACAGAAATCTAAACGAATAGAAACTTCTTTCTCTGAACAAGTTGAAAAAATTCATGCCTTGTTTCAAACTGCCATCAGGGAACCTTTGATGATCTTTAATCTACAAATCTTACTCTGAGATATCAGCATTTTCATATCATTCCAAGGGACGTGCGATATACCTAGAATATCAGTCTACTTTTCAGGCAAAAGCAATGTATGATGAGAGAACTCGTCGAAAATAATCTTAAAATCAACTAAAACTAGAATACAATCTCTATGTAGAAAGTGAAAGGCCACAACATGTTTCCTCTATCACTCACATTATCAGTGTTCCAAAACTTTTCCCTACAGTTTTTCAGGGTGGTTTTCTTTTTCAGTTTTTCAGTACATCTAAAATGTTCTCATCTGCACTAGTACAATATTTTCTTACCACAAAATAGTACAGGTGGTTGTTGTCTGTGCCTTATCAAATCAAATCAAATTCTTTTATTGGAATTTACTCTCCACAGACTAAGCTGCCATCTGTAAATAACTTGGTCCACTCTAATGGAGTTGCCATCTTTGCCACTTTATGGGACTCAAAAATTTCTATCTCAAGTTCAATTCCTGTTCTTGACCAAAAAAAAGTATACAAACTAAACATATTGTGAGAAAGTTTATGTTCAGAATCAGGTAAGAATATGAAGAAACTGTTTCACTGGGGTTTTTTTCAGCCAGATTTTTTTTCTCTGCTCTCAGTCATAGCCAAAGACATCTGACAGACAGGTAAATTCAAATGTATCCTGATACATTTCAGAGTTCTAAAGGAATTCTCCAGATAGGCATTCACAAATGATATAAAAGCATTCACAGCCACATAGCTACTTTACTATCTGCTTTAAGACTATGCAAAGCACTACACTAACTAAAACAAAACATCTGTTTCTGCAGCAAACAATGCAAAATGAGAAAGGACATACCAAATACAAAACTAGTAAAATCAGCCAGATCTCTTCTACCTGTGTTGGTTCTGTAGTTCCAGGAGTGAAAACCAAGGTCTGATTCCTCTGAAAGTTCATTGCATATGTACATATAAAACAAGAGTTCTTACAGAAAATACCCCAAACTTAGTTTCTTTCCCTCTTCCCCTCAGCACCGAATTCCACTGTGATGAACACACAGCAGACAAATCCATCAAGGCACACGAGAACACTTCTACATAAACAAAGTACAGGATCCAGACACAACCGACTATCCTTTCCCTATGGCAGTGCTGTAGTTCACAAACACCTATTTCAAAGGGCACAAGAAGCTATAGCCCATATTAAGTGTGCTCAGGAGAAAGTTGTTTTCCCTTCTACTGGTGCACAAAGTAAGCAGGAGGGAAATTTTCTCCAAAGAGAAGGCTTACAGGACATTTTTCCACTAGGCAATGCTGATAATTTTCTTTCTTTGGTTCCGATTTTCTAGGCACCTGATGTACCTTCAAACTCACTTTTGCATGATAATTGATGCATGAAATATGTTTAATATCTACCTCAACTCTGCAACAAAAACCTTTCTAATTTTAAGTCCTCAGGTCTTGATTTATAGACTACAAAAAACCCATGTCTATTGATAATACTTTTACAATATATTGTAACTATACTCTAACAAATATCCCCCTGACAATGCAATGGCAGCCCCTGAGGAGAGACCAGCTTTAGATCTGGGTTCCTTTCCCTTCTGGGGATGGATGTGACAGTTTTGTCTCTCCACTGAATCCCCACGGCACACTGAACCAGAAAGAGGGAGCTGCAAATCTGTTTTTCAGAGGGGAAAGACAACACTGTATTTGCTAATGCTGTGTGGGGGCTAGAAAGTAATGTGATCTTCAAATGAAAGGAGAACATGTAAGGAATAATGTATTAGCCTTTAGATAGAACAGCAAATTGTTCTGGTTAGTCTCGACAGAAGCAAGTCTGGTGATGCAATTAAGGCAGAACTGACTGACCATGCCAAATTTAGTAAAGAACATCAGTAACACAAAGTATGTTCTTCCCTGTCTTATTTACTCACCCTTCCCTGCCCACATGCATTTGGAGGGCAGGGGACAGTTAAGCACAAACAAGGACTTATCTGCTCATTTCTCTTTTTTGTCATCTCAGCTGCAAGAGAATTCCTACTTGTCATTTGTCACCAAATTGAAAGTATCTAGATTGTCTTTCCTGTCTATTTATTTTGTCCAAAAAGGCAGCAATAGACACACACACATCTCCAGAATCCTCTTCAATCAATTTGCTGCCATGAGAGCCAAAAATAACAGCATTTGCACATTCAAATGAACTTCAGAAAATCTATAGTGAGGATGAGTTTGGCTTTTGTTTTTAAAAATCTTCAGAAAAATGAAACATTCTACTTTATACTTTGGAAAAATGGGCAAGGGAGAAACAGAAAAATATAGGAGGGAATTCCTATTAGGGGCATGATTTATTCAGTAAATGAATGGCTAATGTAAAACACAGACTAAAAGAATGGATTGATTTGTGCAGGCTGCTACTACAAGAGAGGATTGTCTGCCAAAATGCTAAAATAAAAAAAAACAGACTTAAAACACAACACAAGCTGGTAAAGCTACATTAAAACAAACATTCAAGTTTGCTCTGCTCACAGTTGGAAGGAAGAATGTTAATCATAGCAGTCAAGAGGCTCTGGGGATAACGCTACTACCAAAGGCTACAGACAGAGGTGGAAAAAATAACACTAGAACTTTTAAATTTTGAAGTGACGACAAAAGCTTCTTCTCTGTGTTTTCATTTTAAAAGGCACCTGCTACCTGTCTGGTACCTCTGCATGCCAAATAAACTCAAGCTTGTCACAGGGCACTTAATGTCCATCAGCAAATACTCCATATGTACCTAAGTGGAGACATTCTTGGCTAAAAAAGAAAATCTTTGGTGTTTTTTCCCTCCTACAGAAAGAACAAAATTCCAAACCCCAAAGAAGCTTTTATGCAATTCCTTGTCCTCAACTCACACTACATGTAGCCAACACTTTCAGTTAATAATACACTTCTCCAGCATATTTTTCAATGAAAAAAAAAAAAACACAAAGAATTTAGCCAGTGATCAGTGCATATACCCTTAATAATGACAGCTAGAAATTGCTTTGACATTATTTTGACTCGAAAGTAGAAACACAGACAGGATTTTGCTTCACTGACTATTCTTGTTGATACACTCCCAAAATCAAGTGTTAACAAAAAAAGACAATCACAAAAACCCCTCTGTGAAGCTTTAGAGTGGAAATAAAACATGTATTGACTAGCCTTCAAGACAAGATTGAAGATTTCAGCTTAATCTCATGTCTGCTCATAGGCTTGAGGTCTGAGACTTACAACTCATGAGAAACATGAAGTGGAAAAATCATGTCATCTTTAAACTATTCCATGACAAAAGATGCCATAAAAATATTTTAAGTCATGACCTACACAATTGCAGATTCTGGACAAGATTTCACTAGGGTGAATGCCAAGCTGCCTTCTTTCTACTCAAGTTACTGGAAAACAAAGCGATAAAAATATTTACATCAAAAAAAGGAGATTTCCTGTTTAAAACAATAAAGGACTCTAAATCTGTTTAAAATAGCTACTATTTAATTCTAATTTTCATGAGTGCATTCTGTAAGTACTAGATCAGAAACTCGCAGCTACTTTAAGTCCTTGCTTTAGGACTGCAAAGCCTCCAGTGCACAGGGAAGTCAGCAGGGCTTGTGTAATCAGCCAAAGACCTCAAGGACACAACCAGAGCAAAGGTACAGAGAAAGTAGATATAGATCTACTTTTAAGGCAGTTCTCTCTCTTTTTTGGCATAGAGTGAGGGCTTTTGATGCTGAAAGAAAGTAAACTCAAGGGTAAGTTCAAATCACCCACGCTAAGCCACTGATTCTTTCTCACACTTCTCATGAGCAGGACTGTGCTGGACTGCAGTCAGGAACTGTAGGCTAGAAGCAATAGAGTCAGTTATCTAATTCCTATCTTGTCCCTTTCCACAGCATTCCATGGATCCTGCCCCCAATGCCTACTAGAATCTTTATACCATGCAGTGGGTAATGAGACAGCACTAGAATGCAAACATTCAACACTAAATTGCACAGGGCCATGACATGTCACAGGAAAGCTGTTTGAGACTTCCTAGCAAAGGAGTTTTAAACTAACAAGAGCCATTTTCACCTGACAGTGACAGTAAAGGTCATCTTTTGTTTGCACCTCCTGGGTATGAAATTAAAAAAAATCACCTGGAGGACACAATCAAAATGAAATATATCATCTCTCAGAATGAGAGTTTGCTGGAGGATTACTTAAAGGCATTAGTCTGAATAGGTATGAGTTTATGCAGCTTTGATGACTCTGAAACTCTACCGACTCAGCAGAATTGTTAAATCTATCAAAGGACGCCTGGAAAAGATTAAGTGTGTAGGAAAATCAGTAATCAAGACTTGTAGGTCAGGTTCTTTCAGGCAACTGTGTTGCATAACGAGGCATAGGGAAAAAAAAACAAACAGACTTTCAGCCAGGGAGAAGAGACTAAATATTTCAGCAGCTTTTAGTTCCCTTCTTATTTCTTTTTTTTTTTCACTTCCATACCCACGCACACACTGAAGAATTAACTGTTTGCATCCAGGTTGTCACAGCTACACCGAAGAAGCTGGTGTGAACCAGTGTTACAGAGTTTTGATTCCTGAAAGGACTCTTGTACAAGTCTGCAGTGTGAGGAGGAACAAACAAAAACACTTATAACATTTTATTACGTATTTCGTAGTCGTGACTTCCCTTTGTTTTTTTTCAATTCCTAAAAAAATAAAGGGGATTCCCTTTCAGCAATTACTAACATTATATTTGCTTTTCTCTGTTCTTGATCTCAGATCCACAAAAATCATTATTAAGTCAAAATAGAGACATTGATTTAACAAATTACTTGGACATACATTCAAGGGCATGTACAACTCAAATCATCTATCTCTTCACAGTTCACTCAGAACACGTGGACATGAAAAACAACCTTCAGTGACTTTAAAACTAGAAAGTGACTTTTCTTTAAAGGATGTTTTTCATCTTTGTTCCAAACCATTCTCTTTTGGGATGAAATTATATTCAAGAACCTTAATTAAATACAGTTTATTGTTACTATTTAGATAAGTGAAAGGTTTTTATTTTATAAAAAAACCAAACAAACAAAGAAATTATTTTTTTTAATTATGTTCCTTTATAAAACATCAGAATCTGGATGTGGGAAAATCACAATATAGCATAGCATAGGTGTCAAAGTTTTAACAGTATGTTCTCCAAGAACCATTTTTACACTATTTGTCTGATTCTCAGCTAACCCTCTCACATTCCTATTCTCCTCACAAAGGGAATTCTTCAGAGGTTGTCTTCCCCAGCCTTGAGGACACATCCTGCCCTGAACTAAACCTACTGCAAGTGAGGGCAAGTTGGAGTTTGTTGTGGAAGCACCTGAAGAAAACATAAAAAACCACTCTACATCCAGAGTTCTGTTGCTGCTGCTTCTACATCAACTCCTGCTCCTGTTCTTAAGACTGGGCAGTGCAGACTGTGTATGGGAAAACACTAACCACCATTTCAGAAAGCTAAAGGTCCAACTTCCAATATTATGGACAGAGAACTGGGTGGAGTGACAAAACTGAGCTGCATGGGGACTGAGAGGTTCATGGCTGCAGAGCTCAATGCAGAATCACACTGTCATTTCAGGCTCATAAAAATTTGCTAGAGATTTTTTTTCCTAAATAGCAGCATGGTGAACCCTTTGCCAATTTAAAAAAAAAAAAAAATCACAGACTGAAATACATCCAGCATCCTTCCATGTAGAAAACTAGAAAAACTATTTTTACTATAACACTGCATAATATTAAATGTATTTTTATCAAACAAGTCTGTATTGAGATTTCAATGAAGGGGGAAAAAAAAGGGAGGGAAGCAGTGGGGGCAGAGTGGGCTGAAATAGAGGAAGCAAAATAACCAAGCCAGTTCCACACTACCATTAAGAATATTAGCTAATCTACCTGTTCTCCATACCCTCTTATTTTTTGTGTTGCTGTCCTCAGGATCTAATTGCTCTGAGAAGACTTAGGACAACCTCATTTCCTACTCTCTTCTGACTTCAATACATTTTGCCTCTTTTTTTTAAGCAAATGCAGCAGCTCACAAGCTGCTAACCTCAACTTGCCTGTCTGAGGAATGGTTTATTTTGCCTGCTTCAGCATCGAAATATAAAACCTCAAGGCATATAAAATAATACCAAGCTTGCGCTCACCTGATGACAGTGTCCTGTTATGATGATGGCCCACTTGATGCATGCTTTGCTGTAATAAACTCAGGCATTCTCCAAGGCAGCTCAGGGTGGCAGCAGAGGTAGCTTTTAAAAGTAGCAAGTCCTGATCCAAGGCAGAAAGGGGCCCAGAACTTGGGAGAGCTTCAATGGCTTGTACAAGATTCTTCTGTTGTCCTTCAACTTGGCTCATGATCTGTAAAGGTCCAAAAACATCTGCTGTCATAGGAAATATCACTAGGTGGCTCAAACTCTTACGGATTGAAATAGTCACTAAATGTGAAGAACTATCCCAAATGGATGTTAATGAGCTGATCCAAACATACCATATACTTACCCACAAAAACGATGGGCTTGAGACTACTAAAGGCCTGTAAAAATGTCAAGACTATGTTAGAGAAAATCATCTCTTAAAATAGTAGGTTCACAGTAGGTTTAATAGTGACTCGTACTTTTCTGAAAGGAAAAGTATGAAAATTCTACTTCCTTCTCCATTATTAATTTAGGTTTAGATTTTCTTGCTTTTGCATCTGAGACACCCAAGGAAGTTACAGTGTCCCTCCGCCTTCTTTCCTACATAAAATATCTAATCACCGTTTAAGAACAGACATTATTCATTTCTCAAGCATCAAGCATGGAACTGTTTTTACCAAATACAGCAACTTGTAAGTTTACAGACATTAGCACAGGATGCAACTTATTTAATATCAGATATGAATACCAGCTGGGAGGGAGGAAGTTAACCTGTTTCTAGGTTTGAACTATCCAGATGAAATGGATGCTTGTATAGCAGATAAAAGCATTATTTGAGCAGGGTGCTCTTTCAAAAGCCTACAGCTGAAAGAAAAAGGACATGTTCAAAACTTCTCTCTCCATTTTTACAAGCTGTAAGAAATTACACAGGCACACGACAAGCCTCTTACACTCACCTTGCAAAAAACTTACTGCAAAAACTTATAAGTTTATACTTGAGGTATCCAAAGCTTTCAGAAAAATATATCTGAAGACATTATAATAAACAAAGATCCAAGCTCCATTTGTCCACACTACTATACTGTAAAGATGTATTATGAACTTCATTAATTTTTATTATTGTTATTATATTTTCAAAGTATAGTGTGCTTCCTGTAGCCTCCATATGCTGTCATAAATAGACTGGTTAAAAAAGTGTATGTTGAGTGCTAAGTGAAAAGCTAGAAAGCAAACTGAACTCAGAGATACAAATAACCATTCTTGCAAAAAAGGAGTGGAATTACATGAAAAGCTGTTGTTGCAGTTCATAAGGAAATTTAGCCAAATGCCTTGCTGAAGGTTACAATGACATTTCGATAATCAATCAGTGGAAGCCACAGACAATTTTTATTCCCTTTGACAGAAAACAACATCAGTCAGCAGGAGATGTAGCCCCCCTCAATATGCAGCACTAGGGAACCACCGCAGTCCCAGGCAGTGCTGTGTTTTCACAAGTCACACACAGTGTACCTGAGCTCCACAACACAGACAAGGGGGCTGCTTCAAAGATAAAGCAAAACCAAAAAGAGCACATGGAGGCAAATTGAAGAAATAACCAGAAGAAAAAGATGACCATCTCTCTGCAAGACTAAACAATTTAATTGTATGGGAAACTGCTTCTCTTCTTTTTCCATCCTGCACATGAGTGTGAAATTTAAAACCTGACATTTTCATGCTTCAGAGCAACAGAAATGTTCTGTTTTCATTTCTAAGTGACTAGTTTTTCTACTTTCCTTTTTTTTTCTTTTTGTGAGAAACAGATCATATTTCCACTTGCTTTCTTCCACAGGAAATAAAACCAAAAATAAAACTTCAAAAATTTCAATTATCCCTTCCCCCTTAGTAAAGGGCAACTATATTCTTCCACAGTTAAGACAGAAGAATAAGATAAACTGGCCAGAAAAATTAACCCAAATGGAAAATTAACTGAATGTTTGCAGTTATCACCTAGTCTAAAACTTTACAGGCTTTTATCATCCATATTCTTCCTAGAATAGAGAAATTTCAATAAAATTGATGATTTAGTCTTCTTTTATCCAAAACAAGCTGCTGCCCTGAGTCTTACTGTTCTCTAGCTGACCTGAGATAGCTTTAAAGTGCCTTTTGATCCATCCTTTCTGTGCTACCTCGTTTCATGCTGCAATTGTGATACCAGCAGCTGTTCTACAGACCTGACCCAGCAGAAGACACAGCAACTTCTGTGTAAGATTTGAAGTATTAGAACTTGCTGAACATTCCCTGCTCAAGCACTGATCAAAACTAGATTGTTTAAGGTGCTGAATGACCAGAAGAGAGAAAGAACCTCCCCTATACTAGAGAGTGACAACTCCCTGGCCAAAAGGGCAAGGATATAACATATATTATTGAAATAACCAAACTTTTTTTACATGCTTGCCAATTTTCATTTTAAAGACCTTGACAAAAGATTTCAGAAGAGCTTAAGTGTAGTTGCTCTAAAAAGAGTAAATCAAAGAGGAGTCAATAAAAACACCAAACCAGGCAAGATGTAACTCCTTAAGCACATTAACCCTTAACAGGACAACCAGTAAGTCATGCAGCTATAGCATTATCCTCAGTCTTATTGGTGGGTCTGCTTGTTTTGCTCTCTCCCAGTAAAAGAGAGGCAGAATGCCTGAATTACCAGTACTCCAAGCGAGGTTCAGAACCTGAATGAGAAGCTTTGATTTTGAAAAAGAAATTGTAACTTTCCTTTTCCAAAATGAAATAACATGCCTAATTTTGAATGCCTTTGCTCTTACACAGGGTTATTTCAGCACTGTAAATACAGACAGCTCAAAGGAGCAATTCTCTACTTCTTACAATAGCAAAGGCCCCACTTTCTCACCAAAATCAACCCAAAGTTTAGCTAATCCTGCATGGGATCCCCCCACCAGAGACACAGCTCCATGAAGTGCTCCAGTGCAGGTCTCTTGCTCCAGAATGAGTTTCCCATAGGTCACAGCCTCCTGGGGACATGCATTTGCTCCAGCATGGGGTCCTCAACAGGCACATATCTGCTTGCTGTGGACTTCCATGGACTGCAGGGGAACAGCCTGCCTCACCACAGGCCACAGGGGAATCTCTGCTCTGGCACCTGAAGAACCACCTTCGCCTCCTTCTTCACTGACCTTGGTGTCTGCAGTGGCTTCTCTCATATTCTCACTTCTCTCTTCTCTGGCTGCTGGTGTGCAGCAGTTTTTTCTACCTTCTTAAATCTGTTATCCCAGAGGTACTTCCACAGTGGCTGATGAGCTCACCCCTTGGCCAGCAGCAGGTCTGACTTGGAGGCAGCTGGCATTTGCTCTGTCAGACACAGGGAAGCTCCTGGCAGCTTCTCAGAGAAGTCACCTCTGTGGCCCTTCTGCTGCCTAAACCTTCCCATGCAAACCCAATACAAATCTCCTGAATAACTCAAAGAAACTTTAATTTGTTTCTGAGACTCCCAATTATTAAGTATAATAATAAACTCTCTATTCAAGATTTTTCCTCCCATCTTACAATTAAAATAAATAAACTTCAAAGGAAGAAAACTGAACAGCCACACCTGAATGTAAGAGCATATGACTGCTCTTGACATGATTTTATTTTCAATGTTCTTGTTATCCAGACTCCAGGAATAACAGGTCTAAGTCTGTCCAGGCCAGATGTGTATTACAATAATCAGAACATCTTTCTTTCTCAAATTATTGATCCTACAGGATTTTACCAAATTAATACAGTGTATCACAACAACCTAAAGACCAGCTTTATGCCATCTATAAAACTACCCAACCACAGCTGCCTCAGGGACATCTCCCAAGACAATGACTTCAGATTGCCAAAGCAAAGGAGGAATGATATCAGCCATGTTACCTCAAAGGTCAAGTAGACACTCTGCCTTTGTCACACAGGAGCTGGCCAAGCAAATAAGTAGTGTCACCAATCCTGTCTTTCTATATAATGATTTAAATCATTCAGATAATCCTACCCTTCTTTTAGAATATAAAGCGTGAAGCTTCTTCAGACTGATGCCACAATCTGATACACACAAGAGCAGTTTCAATTTTAGTTTAAATTTAGTTTGAATTTTAGTATTAATCACACATACTGAACCCTTTTATAATCGGTATTAAGATATGCCTACATGTGTATCAAAAAAACCCAAAACACTCCAAAGAAGGAAAATGTTCTTTTAGCACTGAAACCCCCTAGAAATCCTGTCTCAAGCTCCTCTGTGATGTGCTAGAAATCATTCATCAAGGAGACATTCCGCTCCATCAGTTAATAATTCTTTGTCTCTGCCGTGGTAATCTCTGCACACCATCACTAGCAGCACATTGCTGACTTATCTCTAGGCAATTCCTCTCAAAGATTTAATGCAGAGATTTTTATTTCTAAATCCTTTCCATTACTGACTGCATCCAAGTTAAAAACAATTATTAAAAAACATGAGAAGATAAACAACACAATAAAAAAAGCCTATATGAAAAATAGAGCATCTGTAAAAATAAACAGTTGTGTGGAAAAATCTTTAAACATTTAAATAGTAATAGAAACCTTACAACTAAGTCAAGCTGTTCTTGTGAGAAATTTACTGTTTACAAAGAGCCAGCTTGCTGCTTCATGGTTTTTTGGAAGAATTTAGTTGGCTGATTGCTTTGTTTGGGTTTTTTTTTTTTTTTTGCTTTTTTAATAAAGTGCAATATGAAAACACAATCTCAATCTCTCTCACACACACACACCTACACTTTATGGAAACACTAGTTTCTTGCTTTTTAGGCAATAGTACCAGAAGGAAAACATTGCAGAAAACACTGGGAAAGAACAGGAGGTGAGATCAGCTTTTCAAACTACTCTAGAATAAGTCACAAGTGATATATATGAGGACCTTGGTTCTCATTGTTAAACATGCATATACCACAGGGGCTTGGGGTTTTTTCTTTTACTTAATGTTAAACATTGCTTTTCTTAAAAGCAAAAGCAGATGAAGGACAGAAGAGGAAAGTCCACACACAAAAAATAAAAACCTTCTAAGTCACTGTAAACCAGATACACTGGGTTGCCACGTGAATGCAATAGAGTCATCAAATCTGACCCTGAGAAAGGACTCCTCCTGCAATCCTGACCTGTATTTCATCAACAACACAAACTGTCAGATTGTGAAAATTAAAAGCTAAAACAACCAGTATATGTAAAAGTAGAATATATGTATATATAGCTATACAAATATATATATACACACATCTACCAAGAACATATCAAAATGTAAGATAACGATACCTGGAACTACAATGTCATTAAAGCAATCACACAATTCAGCTCAAGTTCACAGTTCCCACATAATTTCCATTAAAACTTCCCACTTTCAACTATTCTGAAAAAGAGCATAACCACGCATGCAAAAAAACCACTGCAAATATTGTCAATCACCAGCTCAAAAGGTGTACTTTGCCAATTAACAAGTTTGACAAATCAAGGTAACTTCTACAGATGCAATAAAAGTGGGGATTTCTTTCCAATTTAACACATATTTGTTTTTATATAGACATTACCACAGAGCAAGTGAATTTTTGCCTTGACCTGACTTCTGAAAAGCATTCTCAGACTACTCAAGGTTTCTTACTACGTGCATCTTACTACTTAACAAAAGATATTTTCTGACAAGAATTTATAGACTTCTCTCTTTTCTTCAGTAAAGTCAGATAATAGATCTTTAACGGGATTCCATCAATAGTATGCAAGCCAGGAAGGCAAAATTACAACTTAATATATAACAAGTGAAAGAGTTATACACAAAAGTTGCTGCTGGAAGAACAGCAACATCTGTTTCTGTTCTGAAAAGCAACACTTTGCATTTCAGCTTTAAAATTGTCTTGTGTAGAAACAGACACAAGACCGGATAACTACAAGCATGCTTATTTTCCACAAGTAGCATATCTGCACACTCCACTTCCAATAATACCTGAGCTCTGGACCAAAAATAACCTCCTTGAGCTGCAAACAGGAGAGAACTCTACCCACAAAGCTTCAATCTGGATTAAGAGCCACAGCAGCCTCTGTGAACATTACTATGCTAATGAGAAAAAAGATTTTAAGAATGGATCCTAGAACACCAAGTGAGATATTCTGAAAGCATCTTGGAAAGATGGAACCAGTTAATGACATCCATATCAGCTGTCCTTTCTTAATCACTCCTTCCCTCCTACAATAGAGAATAAGCACAAAATTCTCCATTATTGTCACTTCAGGGTAGCAGCCAGCTTGACCTCAATTATCTTAACTAAGCAAACAATGAACAGGAAAATTGGAATGACTTGTTATATAATAGTTATTAAAGCTTAGACACATACATCCTATTAATGAAGCTTCAAAGGAGCAAGTTAATTTTCCCTTGGCATGTAATTTGCAGACAGAGACACAAAAAGTGACAGAACAAACAGAACTATACCTCTGACAATCAGGATGGAAGCTAATCACCAGGGCACATTTCTTCGTCTCTTCAATCCTTGCCTCCACTTTCTTAATTCAATTTCTTTCCTCAAAGGAGAATAAAAAGAAGCTCCTCCCACCCCCATCCATTATTTTGTTCTCTTTTCCCTAACCAGGAATCCATATCATCTCTGTTATGGGGAAAACTGAAAAGCCACTTGCTACATATCTTCATTGTCTCAGCCAACAAAACATTATTTCCTTTGGGGTTTTGTTTTGACTTTCTGTGCTCAGCCTTCTCACCATGCCCTGAGCAGGGTGGCTCCTTGCAAGGAAAACCTTACACAACAAAGATCAAATGTCATTAGGACAGAGTATAAAAGCCAAGTCTAAGACAACCAGGGAAACAAGAAGTGAAGGAGGCAGTCTGGCTCAATTTTTCCCTGTTCTTAGGTACTCTTCCCAATCTGCTGCTGTTCCACTGGTCACCATCAGCACCTCAGGGTCTATGAGGTCTCTAGGGACCTGAGCACAGGATTTATTCTCCAAGAAGCAGCTGTTACTTACCTACACCTGTCATGAGCTTTTTTAATTGGCTAGTTGATTTATTCATATACTAAACATGATCCTATGCTCCATTTGATTCCTATTTTATATCTTCAAATTCTGTAACTCAGACACTTGCTGCATATCCTTACAATACACTAACATTCTGTTTTGTGAAGACAAAATAGAATCATTCATTCATTATTAATTTGATGAACTACAGACTTCTTACCCATTGACCTATTACCCAGTAGCTTATTAATCACACCTCCAAGCTCCCTTGCTACTAGTTGCACAGCTGCAACAATCAGACTTCTTATTTTATAGGTCTGTGTACTACTGCTTTAGTCCACAAGAGTGCTGGATTCTGAGGAGGGAGGAAAAAGAGGAGACAGGTCTTTTTTGTTGAGGGGGCTGGAAGCCCTAAACATTCCTTGAGGCAGGAGGGGAGGAAAATTAATCTACCTTCACATGAAATTCTCAGTCTGTTGCAACTCAGGTATAGGGGAGGAAGCTCCTTTCGTTCAATGCTTTAAAACAGGCAGAAGCTCAGCAAGAAAAGGAGCTGACCCAAGTACGTGTTTTACAAAAGCATCTCTCTCCTCAGAAGAATGAAGGACAGGATATACTTAAAAGATCTGCCTTCAAATACCAAAGAGCAGGTGACATCTCTAATTGTAAACGTTCTCCAGGACTTTATGCAGATGCTTTATCTGTATGCAAAACACTCTCAAGGACAACCTGAGTGTTCTCTGCTTCTTACATTGGGAAATAGAGACACCAGAGAGAACTTCACGGCCCTTGCAACACATATGCCAGTTAGTAAAGAGGATCTAAGCAGTTCTGGCAGGATCCCTGAGAATGACTCCAGAAATGTCCACAAAACAGCTCACCTACTTTAGACTAAAACAAATCAGATGCTTCCCTTTGCTACTTCACACAGATTCCTTACCACACTTCCTTATGACCACAATTCCAGGCTTAATGTAAAATGTATACCTTCTGTATTCAATCTTTCCTTCTCCTCACCTGAGAAAGGAGCTACTGAATGACAGAAAGGCAACTAGGGGCAGGGCTGAGGAAAAGACTTCATGGCCATGCAGACAGACTAGGACAAAAAGTTCTAATCTTGCCAGGTAATATTTTAGCAGAGAGAGAACCCTGGATGTTCTTAATCAATACTCTGAGATATTAAGCTTCCCTTGAAAGGCTTCATATTTTATAGCTGGGGAAAAAAATACGGAGGGGGGTTGTTGCAGAAAAGCTTTTCCTGACACCCTCCCAAAGTGTGCTAGTTATTCTGAGAATCCCTTCTTTCTCTCTCCCAAACCAACATAAACTTCAGGATCTCTTTCCTGTGGAAGAGGAAGATTTACAAACAAACCAAAGTACTACAACACTGGAGGAAAATAAAATTCCTCTGATAGTGTCAGCTGTCTGAAGAGTGTTTCATGGAGCTACTCCACAAGTCTTTAGGTGAGAAGGGAAATCTTTTTAGTGAGCACTAGATGCCATAATAAATACACAAATTAAAGGACATGATTCAGAAAAATTGTGCTAACGAGCACTGCTTTTCCCCACAAATCAGAGTGAGTGGGCTATTTTTCTGCAAAACGGTCATTATCGACTGGTCACTGCCACTGGAGGGAGGTGTCTGGGAATCAGGGCATATTGTAGGAGACATGACAGGCTTTCTTTTTTGCCTGTTGCATTAGAGCTCCCTGTGAATATTCCACATATCTAGGAAATACATGACATGTGCTACCAGTTGTACAAAACCCAACTACTAAGTGTTGGTGGGTTCCCCCACCGTGATCCTTTTTCCTGAGTATTTTCTAATTTCCCTGCTCTGTTAACCATATCCTGCTAATAATCACCTATTGAGATTTACCATTTATTATCAAAGACAGCTCCAGCAGAACAGAATGTTGGGGTCTTGAGGTAAAACCACAGAGAAGAGAAAAAGCAGACAGTTGCTCCCAAGGTTGTTCCCCCCACCTCAAGTTGCTTTCAGTGATCCAGAACTAAAAATCAGAGATGGAAAAGAAAGGAGTCTGCGAGTTCCAGTAAAGCTTGGATGGCAACTGGCTGCCATCTAGCCAAGCAGGAAGTACACTGTTCTATTTTAAACCACAGAATGCAGCACTGGGAGCACAGTTTATAAAAAGCACCTTGTGGGAAATTATTCTTATGCAATTTTACCATAAAAGTTACCTCGCTAAGTCATTATTTTTAGCGATTAAACGTTACTCATAAGCAGATGTTATTCTATGGGCTCTTCTAAGTAGCAGCTTTTCTTACACAGTTCAGAAAGATCATTTTGCTGAAGTTAACAGCTATAGCACAGAGCTGGAAAGTATACTTAAATACATAAATTATACATTTCAACATGAGTACCTTCAAGGATTAGGATGTTTCCCTCAGAACACTCAGTGCTAGAAAATATTAATTTTTAATTTTTATTATAATTCCATTTCACCTGGGAATACATAAACACACATACAACCACTCAGGATAGCCCAATATCCCATACAGTATTTATACAAACTTCTGATGGACAGTTCCAGTGCTTCTTCCCTTTTCCAAGACTGTTAATATATCCTTCCACCCCTCCTCCCAATTAGCCACCTGGTTTGTAGTGTCCAAGCATAAAACAAAATTTTGTTTCTGCCATTTACAAAACTCTCAGGTGTGCACTACAGCCTGAAATGACTTTCAAAGTAGGTATTACTTCCCCATCTTACAAAAGCAAGTGAGCTGACAGCATCATGGCTGTCTAATCTTGCCATTCCTGAGTGTTGAATAAAGTGTACCCCTACAGCTTGTGACAAAGCATTTCACATCTGTCCCTTTGACTTCTCCCCATGTCCCAGAGCTGACTGTCAACTGGTTTAAGTTGACATCATTAACTTTACAGCACTGAAGTGATACTATAATTTTGAGTAGTCAATTTGTGACATACTGTAATATAGCTGAAGTACCTTTACACAGCAACTTTTTCACAAATCCATGCCTTTTGTGTCTGCCAGCTTATACCTATCAATAATACTGCAGGTGGATAACTGGGGTTCTCTGAGAAAAACTGCAAGTTATCCCAGAACACAGTAGATACCACAAGAAAAACATGCTAAGAAGTATGTGCAAGAATCTAAGACTATGCTTCCCGGAAACTGGGAAAGGGAAAAGACAAATACATGAACCATAATAAAAATTAAAAATAATTCATCAATTAGAAGTGTGAAGTAAGATAACAAGTAGGTACCCCAAAATGTCAGGCAGTGGAGGGATTGTAGGAAAATTTATTTCCAAAGCCAAGAACACTAGACATAAAGAATATTCATCTTAATGGCGTTTCAAACACCAGGCCTGGCAATAGACACGCTCCTTGTTCTTCTCAGGGCTTTTATCATCTCTGGCCCCCGCTCTGTGGGGGACTTGGAACATGTCTGCAAAGACTTATCTTTTCCTCATACCAGAGAGAGTTTCTCTGGAATTCAGGAGGAGAAAACATCTAAAACTCTCTTTAGGAAAGATGCCTCTTCTAGGCAGGAAAGTCCTCCTAAAGGAAACAAGCCCTGATCTCCTTGCCATGAATCTTCCAGA
The DNA here is from genome assembly GCA_035221455.1 of Xenops minutus. Lineage (NCBI taxonomy): Eukaryota > Metazoa > Chordata > Aves > Passeriformes > Furnariidae > Xenops > Xenops minutus. The sequence continues at coordinate 40,609,132 of JAWWEE010000074.1, forward strand.
AGGGTCTTCTATGCTTACAACAGGTATACATCTAGTACCTGTAACACAAAGCTTCTTTACAGCATATGGCAGATTCGGGCAGATACAGTTCAGGTTCGCTTGTGGATGAGATGTTGATAGCCATCATTTTCTTAGCTAAATTTTAAAAGAAATCAGAATTGCAAGCAAGAAGCAGGTAAGCAGCTGCTCAAAAGAACCTATGTAACATACTTGTCAAAACATACAAAACCTGTAAGCCAGGCACTACGGAGATCACAGTAAGAACATGCAGCAACACCTGTTAGAGATCGGGTCTTTGTTAAATAACTGAGAGCTATAATGCTTACTACTCATGTTCATTGTAAACTCAAACTGTTTCCAGGTTTCTAAGAGCAGCATACACCACTTAGGGTGTTACACAAGGAGCTGAAGATTATAGTAAGCCCCTTAATAAAAGTATATAATAATGTAAACTTAATGGTACGCTTAAAATACATGAGCCATTTCTATGGTTACTTTCTCCTTGAGGGCATTTATGTAAGTACTTTCCATACTTAATATTTGAAACTTGGCTAGCCACCTAATATTACATTGTCATCTATTACCACTGAGAACATTCAAAAATACCTTCTACTTAATTTAATAAAAATAGCATGTAAGTGTGGGCTAACAAAATGCCCATGTATCTGGGAAGCAGTAATTTGCATTATAAACAGAGCTGCAGAAGGTGCCCCTTGTCACATTCAGGGTTTGCTGTGATAATCACTGCTGCACCAACCAGCCACCTAGAAACCACACTGAAAGCCCGGCCACGAGATGCAATACCCTAATCTGAGAAAAGATTTACTTAAGTATGTTTTCTTTAAAGCTTCATTTTCAAACTGCAAACCCCAACTTGAAACTAATGCAGTGTTTGTGCTTTAGTTGTGAAAGAAAACAGCCCTGTAGTTTTCAAAAAATGAAGATATACCTATGATATGTTATGCTGTTTAATATATGTATATAAAACAGTTGAATTTTGTATATAAAACAGAATTAAGTGACAGTTTTGAAGGTACACAAAACCTGGAAACTGAATTCCCTTCAAATCTGATTTCTCTCAAGCTCCCTTGGGAACCTATCGGGGTTTTTTTTGAAATGTAATGAAATGTTTTAATAACTGTAAAGAGTAATCTTAGCTCCTCTGCAATTGCTTAGGAAAATGAATGCTTTAGCAATCTCTGAATGTAGTTATAATACATGTTGTATTATCCCTGCTTTATAAATTGCCATTTATTAAATGATCAAAAATTATCATCTTTGCACATGCTCAACTACTACTAAACTACAGGCTGAAAAAAAATCATGACAAGAAGTCATGTTTGAATTATTTATATTTTTCAGATTTGAAGTGGGGGTATATCACAAATAATGAGCCGGGTTCACTCTTGACATAACCTGTACAGGCAAACAGTGTAATTTTAGTAGAACATTTGCTCTATGATTCCCATAGCAACCTTAATTCTCCCTGCCTGGGTATCTAGAATCCAGGATGACTCAACCTTTTGAATACAAAATCAAACACACAGAACAAAGTGTAATTTAGGAAGGTGTAACTTACAAGCACCCTTAGTGACCTCAGACACACTGCAAATGCAAGGAAAAGGTTTGAAGATCACAAAATTATTCAGCTCATGTTTATGTGATAATAACTATTGGTTTATAGTATAATTTACATCTCCTCACCCCCAAAGTGAAACAGTTAATGCTACTTACTGAAAAATTTTTATAAGCACATGCACATTTACTACTCTGGAAGGCATCAGAGTGACAATGTCAGAGATTAAAGCATCCTATTCACTCCCTGAGGAGACGTGTTTCTATTGATCTTAGCAGTACTAACCTGAGGTAGAATAAACAGACACAGGAGATGAGACATCTACAGACAAGTCAAACAGCCTCCAAAGGAAATGGCACAGAAGGCACCAAATAACTTTCCATTGACTTCAATGGACACAAAACTGACCCAAATGTTTTCTGCTGTCTTTTCTTCACTACTGCTAGTCAAGATGAAATTATTGCTTCTTGAGAAACAGCTGGGTGTGGTTTGAGTTTTTTGCAAGCACTTTTACATTACCTATTTAAAAGTGGAGGCATTGGTCCCTTTTTTCCATGCCCTGATAATTAAAATTAAAAATTTCTGACAGTGAGTTTGCAAACAAATGAAAGTGCAATAAATACATACATATAAAGTATAGCTGTAGTGTTATTAAGATGTTACTTATTAAGTAACATATCTCATTTTCAGATCAGCATCCACCTGTAGTTACAGACTACTTATTTTGTATATGATATGATGCACTGGATGAAAGACGATCAACAGGATGAGTCTTTACCTTTAATTTATTATGTATAGTGAGGGGTGGGAGGAAGATATCTTACATAAAAGTCCAAGGAAAACTGGAGAGCTATAACTAACAAAGGTTAGTCATCTGTGTTCTTTCCCTTCCCTTTCCAAAATTGCCACTCACTGTACTACCATATTATTTTTCCAAATCATCAAACAAAACACTCCAATTTCAAAATTGAAACAGTATAAAGACGTGCTGCAGTACCTATTAAAGACGAATTTCCTTGGCCAGTCCAACTGAGAAACCTGTGTAGAGTGTGTCTACTACACTAGTTCTGAAGTGCAGCAAGGCTCTAGTTAAAACAATCAACCACAAACTAACACAAAAAAAACCATCACAAAGCTACCTTTTATACTAAAACATGTCTAGAAAGAAAATGGCCATGATTGTAGGTAACTAGTTTTAAATCTGACTAGGAAAGGCACAACGGCAGACTTCAGCAGTCCTATTGCACACACGTGGTTATCAGCTCTCCTCCTCATAAGGCACCTAGATTATGAAATCAGAAAGACTGAACTTAGCACAACTAGCAGTCCCTGTTACATCCACACCTTAGGTGAACATAAGACCATTTTCAACTCCTAAAAGCAAATAATTGATGTATTACTCATGCAGCTCTGAAGGTCATTTTTGTCACAAAGCTAGCTCTTACCTTCCTATGCTCCAAAAAGGAGGTAAGCACTGTTGGTGAAAGCAATGATCTGATACATAGCACTTCTCCCTATTTACACAGCAGTAATTATACACAACATTGGACACATGCTTTCAGAAACACTTCAGTTATTAGCAGGACTTTTTACTTTAAGTGTTCTTTGTGTATACTTTACACTGTTTATGCATGATGACCTGCTCAAGGAGCTGAATCAGCTTTGTTTTCATGCACCCTTATTGCACAACCTTGCAGAACCTCAATACTCTGCCAAACATCTAGAGCTACAGCATTCTTTTTGCTAGGACTTGGGCTAGATTGACCTTACCCATTAACCTTTCCATGCACATATGTGCAGAAGAACAAAAGGAGGATAAAAAAAATTGAAATAAAAGCAAAACTTGACTTTTTCAAAGTTGAAAAGTAGAATTTGGCATAGATCAAAACCCCTCGGTATTTCCCCTAGGACCAGTTTAAACACTGAGTACAAAGCTTTAATAAGCAGTTCTCCACAAACAACAGCCTTTTTTGTTAACAGTAGCTAATCACAGTACCTAACTTTGCCATCCAAAGAGTACAGTGACCTGAAGACATTCACTTCTCATTTGGAAAATCCTCAGAGTGTTTTAGAATCATCTATTTCTCCTAGTAAGCACATGAAATTGGACAATGGCAGCCTCACTCAAAATTGCTAGTGAACCTCACTCCACAAAGCCCCACGTGCAAGTCCTAGATTTTCCTACATTGGAAGGGAGGAAGCAAAGAACTATCACCTGGCTGCAGCATAATTCCTACAGGAATCAAATGGTAACTATGTTTATATATGGAAAAGGACATGCAGTAGGACTGCCATCTTACCAAAGAGCAGTCTTTTCCATGTTCTGGAACTGCCCACTGGCACATAAAATAGATGTCACACTGGTGGAGGCCCCAGGAAATCTGGACCTCACTATACTAAACGTTCAGAAACCCATATTGATGACTAGTCAGAATATCAAAAGTTGTAACAAATGCCACATTTCAAAGGGATCAGAAATTCCTTCATTGACTTTTTTCAAAATTGTGAGAAGAAATATTTCTCTGGACTTCTTATAGTTAAGTCTATTTAATTGCTCTATACTTCTGCAAATAATTAAAGTTCACACACTGTAGTTCCTGGTTCTTTAACAACAACGATAACACTGGCAGAGATTGTACAATAGTCAGACACAGCTAAAATAAACACCATTCCAAGATTGTGTGCCACTATTATTTAGGTCAGGGACAGTTAAATTTTAATATGAGGTGTGATGTGGCAGCTTGGCTTAATGTTCCAGTTAATTTTAACTGCCTACAATAAAGAAATCTGCAGGCACAACTCTTACCATAAATTTCTAAGAGGATAATAATATGCATAGCTTAAAAAACAGAATTCAATTTTAAGGCCACAGAGACTTAGGTTAACATAAAATCACTTACTAAAAAATTAGCTGAAAGCACCCCTTTAATGCAAAGTTATGGTCCAAGTAAAAATGTAGGAGCTCTAATAATTCTGCATAAAGTGCAACATATTTCAGATCAGCTCTCCCAAATTAATTACCAGTGAAATTTAGTTTTGATGTAGCATTCACAAATCAGTATAGACCAGACTATTAACATCAAGTTAACATAAGCAAATACCTGATTTAAGAGAACAATATTATCTTAAACAGCAAAAAGATTACATTATGATGAAAAATAATGCTCCTGAGCTCATTTTCAATTCAACACTATACAAAAGTAGCTTGAATATTAAAACATAATTTTTATAGCAGTCAAAAGCTCCATATTTATGCTCAATTTTAACTTACCAAAATTTTGAAAAAAGGTAAAATTCTAATTTCACAGTATGAAACACTTATTACATGTGTCATTTTGCAGATCTACACAGGTTTTTTTACTACATTTATACAATTCTGCATGTCGGTTTGGTGCTAAATAGACATCTTTGCTACAATTTGTTTTACACTAAAATTCCCTATGCTATTAAAAATAAAATTAAATCAGCCTGAACAAATCACAGAAGGAAACAATGTGTTGCTTATTCTTTCTATGAAAAGAAAAAAGGGGGAAAAAACCAATCGAGTATTACCAAACATCATTGCATTGCATAAAATATTGGAGTATATTTTGTCATCTTGGCAACATGGAGATACACTTCACTTTTTTCCCAAATAATATGGCCAAATCAGCAAAGTCCAGAATTGAGTAACAATTTCAAGTTCAACACTTTCTCAGGAACATTGTCCAAGCTATTGAACACCACGTGTCCCAAGCAAAGGATGCCTCTTTTGCAGCACTCCTGTTTGTCACAGATTTCATATATAATACAATAGCATTACCATAACATTGTTTTAAAATTTAAAACACACATGCTTCCTCTCATTTTCCAGAAGCATACCAGCTCCTTCCATTGATTTGACTACCTTTTTTTTTTACTTTGACTACTATTTTCCAAGGTACAAATTAGTTAACGTAGTCCTATTTATAGTACAATAAAAGAAAGCTTATTTGCATGTCAAAGCTTCAATAACTTCACTCTAGCAGGAGAACACTAACACTGATCTGTAATCCTTCTGCAGTCTCTTCACCCAAATCACACCAAACAACTTTCAAATAAAAAGCAAAGATTTAGGTGTTAAGTAAGGGATTAATTCTCCCTTATTGTACTTTTAGTTCCTGTTTCTCCTCACTTCAGATTAAAAAACAAGACTGGAACAGATTTAAGTACACTTCTATGGAAGGACTCCGGACCCATCTCTTTACTGATGAATTTAACACAGGAGGGTAGATCTAACAGGCACCAATTGACTCAAATAAGGAACATTAATATCCCCTGAAAAAACAGCATATACCCAAGTCTATGGCATTCACTCTGGAAAAAGGGGGAGAAGGAAATGCACAGAGCATGCCATTGAAATAAAATCTGTTTCCTTAATCTGGAAAACAATCACTCTTCACAAGACGGCAACAACACCAAGCAGTCAATCAGCCACTGTTTACACAAGACTGGGAAAGAGGGTAGAAGGTCTGATTTTTACACTGTTATATCCTCCTCTTTAAGAAGTAGCATACCACAAAAAAATATCCAATACACAAAAAGGTTAATTTCACGTGTCCTTATAAAAATAGCTTACTCATCATTCATCTTAGTACCATTTTCCTGCCCCTGAAAAGCATTCATTTCTTTTAACCTTCAACCATTACCTCATCTTCAATATCTAAGATCTCTTTTCTTTTTCTGCAGCCCTCTAACACGAACTGATGCTGCAGGTGAACTATCATTCATATCAAGCAGAGCAAAATAATTACCTTCCATCATTACAGATTAAAGTCCTGCAACACTTACCTTTTTGGAATGACATCACACTGCAATACACTGCACACAAAGGAGTCACCAATTCACAGGCCTTTTCTGCACGGATGGTACCTGGCCATTTATTCATTGTTTTACTATAGGTCAGTATTTACTTCTTCCGAGTGTAGTTTTTTGCAACTGATGACTTTTTCTCCTTCCCAACTTATTATGGTCTGCACATATACTCTCTTTTCAATTCCTTTCAGCTTTACTTGCCTTCATTTGATGAAGTTGCAACAGCTCCCACTGTTTATTTTATTAATAGGTTTAAAGTGCACTCTCAATGCAACCTGAGAGCAAATACATTTAGTATGCCACAAAAAACTTGAGGGAGATGATTGGTAGACTATATAAACAAACCGATGGGTTTTTTATAATGTAAAGAAAATGTGGGTGACATTCAGACAACAAGTTCTTCACTTTTAATGTTAACTGGAATAAAAACAAGCATTCTTCATCGGGATGTGGGACTTAAGTCTTCACTGTGAGCACACACCACAAATTTATTCAAATTCTTAACATGAAAGACAAGCCAAAAAATAATAGGGAATGAAAGATGAAAGACAGTGCTGTGAAAATCTACCATACTATTTAAGCTTTAAAAGTCTGTACTATTTGATACAGACAAAGCATTCTTCCATCATCACAAGGCCAGCAATATAAACTTGACAACAAAGACTACGGCCATATAGGAACAAACTGCTGAGTGTGGGGAACTATGCCTTGGTTCACACACATTCATCAGACTTATTCAAGCACTTTTTAGCAGTTATATTTAAATGCTTCAGGGCCCACTTTCCAAACTGAAAGGTTTTGCTGCATGCAGCTTCAAAGAGATGATCCTCCAATAGAGTAACACCACTACAAAGTCTGGGAGCTGTAGCCAACCTACTTCATTTTTTAAGCATGTGTGCACACTAATTTTAACATCAGTATTAAAAAGTCTCTATATACCTGACCTGAAACTGAACCAGAAATAAAGACCACATCTTCCTCAGTGAAGAGATCAAAACAAAGCAGTCAAAAAAAGTAGGAAACAAAGAGAATTGTTAACTTGTCAGACTCAATTGCTTATTCTAAAGCAAAATAAGTACTTCAGAGTTGGAGCAAAACAGCAGATTTTTCTCTCTTACCTCTCTGACTTCATGGAGTTGACCAGATCGCTGGCTCTTCGCTCTTCGCGCAGCTGCAGGTGATTTGTGGTGTGTGATGGTCACAACAGTTGGCCCACCTTGACTCATGTGTTTCTGGCCACTGGGAGATGAAGAATTAACTGTCCCAGGTGGCAGCAGAGATGAGCTTCTACTTCGCGAGGATGAAATGTTCTAGAACAAGCAATGGGATGGTGAGATTTTCACTCAAGTAATAGTTTACAATTCAGACTATAGATTTGTGTTGTACTCCTTTCCTCACAAACCTAAATCTGGAGGTGTGACTGATTTATTCTTCCTGAACCATCTGCATTGCCCAGCAGAGATGTTCTTGGAAACATTAAAGCTTTTGCCTTTGTTTCTTGGCTTGCCTGAAATTGGCCTTTGCAAACATCTTCACAACTTCTTACATAATAACACGCCACTAAGTTCTTAGAATCCTACTTTTTAGGAAAGCTTAGGGAGAATTTTGCAGACAGAGTAATACCAATGCCAACGCAAATAATTTTTATGAAACCATTGACCTACAATTCACCAAACTGGTGTGAACATTAAGGAAGAAAAAAAACCTTCAGGCTTTGGTCTGAGGAACATCTGAAACAGTGTAATGTTTGCTGTTTTTAACATTGGAGGAGGTGCAATTTTGGCAAGGCACCACAATTAAACATTAACATTTAAAACAAGACATGGCTTAAAAACATCAACAGATTTTGGAGTAAGCTTGGGATAAACCCTATATATAAAAAAGGCCAGAAATAAATCTCTAGCAGTATCTGCAGTCTAAATACTTTTAATATACAACCTATTAAGTCAGGTGGAACACTGGAGACCTTTCTCTGTTATCTACCCATCTGTCAGTGTTGCTGTCTCAGTTTGTTCTCTGCAGACCTCAAACATTTTTCCTGGAGGTCTATAGGACAGTAATTCTCAATCAAGAACAGATGAGCACTAGAGCACCATGGGACATTCATACATAAAAGTGCAATATAAAAGAGCATTTCTCTTCTCTTTAAACTGTTGATTTCACCTGTAAAGTTAAAACTGAAACAGAGCAACTTTTAGCTCATGAGACACAAACCAGTTCAGAGTGTGATATTTAGCAGCACTTTAAGGCAGTGAAGTAAATGTACAGCCTTGTGGGTGACATAGCATTTCACCTCTCCTACAAACCCTGCACACACAACAATGGCAGCCTACAACATCGCTAACACAGTCACCAGACTTTGTGAGGTATTGGAAGGTTTAAAACAATGGGTTATCACATTGCCAGTATGCAAAGAGCTGCTAATCTCATAGAAGTAATTACTATTCCATTGATCTGGACTTAACATTTACAAACACTTCCAAGAATGATCGTCTGATTGTTTTTGAAATGAATATATCCTTTTCTGCCATGGCAAATAAGAGTATAATAATAAGCATCTGTTCAAAAATTATCCGTCCTGGCTGATAAATCACAATTGCATTGAAACTGGATTTGATGCTAAGGCAAAAAAACAGCACAGGCTGTGATTTGTCAGGAGGGCACAGAAGGTTGCCAGGTTTATAATTCATCTTCCACTTGAAAGAGCATTGCTTAGACATAACTACAATTAAAATAAGAGCCAGAGGAAAAGGTATTTGGGAGAAAGAATGGGATGACGGGAACTGAGTGTGATTGAATTTCCTTTCTTAATAAAAGTTTCACAGAAAGTGTATATAGTACAAGAATATACTCTACTGATACTGATTTTTTAAACTGACTAGCATCAGAATATTTCTGAACCAAATTTAGGGTGCAGAGGAAGAACAACATAACTTCATTATTTTTATCATAAAATCAATTTTTCTTCCAGATTAACAAAAATTTATTTTGTTTTTAAAATTAAATCTTCTGAGAATCACTGACAATCTAGTATCATGCAATCACAGTTCTAAAAATACATAGCTGCTACTTTCATATAGCTAAATGGATCCTAAAACTCAGAATAAACAGCAGCAATGTAAAACAGTGAGTTTAGCCATTAGTTTTGCTTAAAATAAAAAAATATTCTCTGAGAAGTTAAGTTTTAATATATTTTGATTTTCCTGGGGGAGAGTCACAGATCTGCAGATAACAAAAGTAACACAAAACAAATATGGAAAACTCCATGCACTATTTCTGCTTAAATACAGGAAGGAATTCTAGGAAAGAGCTTCCAGAAAAAAGGAGCTGCCAAAACAACCTCATTTAATGTGCACACTTTGAGAGAGATATGTTTATAAATTGAAACGCATGTATATTCTGAAGTCATTATCTGTATCCTTGATATTATTTGGCAATACAATGCTATTTCAAACTGCACTGAACCACCTGCACCTGTCCCATGGATCACAACAGACACTTGACTGCAGTTCATGCCCCGCATTTTCTCTCATGTCAACTAACACGATATGCCTTTCACAAAACCCTACTTATGTTTGGGAGTCGTGAATTTGGTAGTGAACTATTGATAAAAAAGCTGCTAGCTAGCTGCAATTTTTTTTAACCGGCTTTGTATCACAAGTAAGTAATGAACACATTTCCAAAAAAACAGACATGCTCATCATTTTAGGAGTCTCTTAATCCAGATTACGTTTTTTTTCCTATGCAAAACTTGCTCTACTTCATATCACAATTCCCTGGGCTACATCACCTACACTCATAAAGTGCGATTAGAGGCAGAACAGTCTGTGGGGCCACAGCACATTTAAGATGGCTTTTCATTAAGTTTTGCAAAGGCATGTGGCAGCTCACAGCAACTCCTGGTTGGCAGTCATTTAGGGCATGAGTTTGGGGATCAGTGAAGCAGAAGAGAAAAATCAGAAAACAGAGCCCATCTATAGTTTCAGTAATGGGTGGTGCTAAGAAGGCTATCCTGCTGCAGGGAAATCAGGTAGACTCAAACCTCTGCGTATGTAAACACACAGCCTAGCAAGGGCTGACCGCATCCCACTGCCTGGTATGCCTGACACTCAGCTCTACACCTTGCCCTACACCAGAGATATGTGACCTCCAGGGGCAGATCACCTCTTCTTCTTCTCCTCTCAGCCCAAGACAGTTATCAATCAGCTCATCCTGTCAAGAAGACTGGCAATCCTGAACTAGCACATACAGCCACATTCTGCGCCAAGCATCAGAGTCAAATACATTGGTCTGTGAACAGCTCCTAAAGATCTCTAAGCAAGTTTTCCTCACCTCTTCATTTTCTGTTCCTTCATACCTCCCTCATCCATCCAGTGACCCACATTTCCAACCAACATGCCAGAAAACTCCACCAGCCCACAACACAAATCCTCTAATTTGGGATTATTCTTTAGAGGACATCTGTAACATACAAACCTTAAGTGAGCTCAGCACCAGGACCTCTGGCTACCTGTGAAACTGTCTCTAGGCAAGGCCCCACAATAAGTATAAAAATTTCCAACTTACAACTTGGCAAGAGCAGTCACACATAAAGTGCAGGTGAATGTCTGCAGGAGGCTGTTTTTACAACCACTCAGAACCTTCTGAAGTTGTGCTCCACTCCTACCCTGCCACAGAAAACAGCAGCAAAGCACTGTGCTGCTCCATCCAAGGAGATGGGGGTGGCAGCAGCGTCCAACTCCCTCTGACAGTTTCTTCCTGTCATTGTCAGAAGAGGAACTGCACACTCAAGCCCTTAGGCAGTTTTGAATTATACAGCACATTGTCAACACCTATGTTCCAGCCAAATACTTGACTCCTCTTTTTCAGAATTTCTTCAGATTAGACACATGGAATGACAAGCATCCCTTCTGCACCGACACACAGCTGTGCAAAAATCAAAATTTTCCATTATCGTCAAAAAGTTAAAACTTCTGTGAAGTTTTCCACTGCTAAAATCACTCTAATTAAACATCATACTACAACAGTCAAAGTCACTCTCACAGGAAATCAAAGCAATGACATTAGCTGAAGGATCTTTATTCCTAATCCCCTGCTCTTCCCCCTAGTGCTGCTTCTATGACTGATCTGTCCCTCCAATCATTATCATATATCATTTTCTTTGGTCTCACTGCTTTCTGGCTTGCAAATAAATAAATAAAAAGATAGTGAAAAGTCTGATGAAAGGAAGACATAAGATCTTCAGCAATTAGTAATGCATGGTTACAATAATAAGTCAAGAAATCCCCAGGCTGAAGCATCCCGAAAGGATTACAAATATTCCTTCCTGAGGCTACACTTTAACATTGCTCCAACAGCTTGCCTGCTAAAAAAATGAAACCAATAAAAGAATAAAAAAGAATAATAAAAAAGCTAATAAAAGATTAATTTGTAACTTGTGTTCATCTTGGGATTGTGACCTAAAGCTAGCTAAAGTATGCTTAGATAACATAGATTTAAGATTTTTATTTTAGTAGACTGTCCAATCCCAAGATAAAAAAGCAGTACAAAGAATGCTTCCACTTGGATATCAAAAATCCTAACAATTAAAATAATGTAATTGTAGAACAGTAAGTTCCAACTATATTCATGTTTTCATGACTCATTCTCCCTAGAGATTGCCCTTCTTGTTCACAAAGAAGCTGAAGTGTTTTTCACCATTTACCAGACACAAACAATTTTGTTTATTTTGGAAAGTAAATGCAATGTTCCAGAGATCAATAAAATAATTTCTGAAGTGAATTGTCATAACTGTTTATGGTTGATAATCATCATTTTCACAGGCACTGTGCCAGAGATGTTTTCCTCAGAATAATAAATACTGAAGTGACATTCCTTTACTCCTCTGCATACATACAGCACAGAACAATCCCTGCAAGCAGCTTTAGAGCTCTGAGAAATCACACACTATCAAGAAGTAATTACAATTTTGAGACACCACCATTCAGTAATTTTAATTCCCATCTACTTCTTTTCCAATGCATCCTAAGTAAACAAACACTGATAAAGGACAAATATGGATAGAGTTCTGTTTCATTTACATTATAATCAATCACAAATATTAAAATGCAAATGGCTGAATCTACATAACATCCACACTTCAGCACTGGGAAGGGACCAGCGTATGATACACTTTGCACATTTCTGTCAAGCACCAGCCATGGTACTAACTTTTCTGACAGAATATTCTAGTGCTTCATCATCTTCAGTAAGGCACTGTGTGTCTTCTTTTTAAGCAAGTGACTATGATAATCATTCCATCATAAAATCTTTTTTTCATCAAGAATCATTTGAGCGAGCTCATATTCAGTCATAAATGGATTTTCTTCCATTTTTGTAGAAAGATTTCAGAAGCAGAGAGAGCTGTGAGCAACTCTTATCTTCATGCAGCTTCCAAAGGGAGGAAAAAAGATCCAACACACACCTATCTGCAGCCAAGCACTGCTTCCTTCTCAGCCTCACTACTGTAAGAATTTCAAATCATGCTTTAATTAATCAGAAGTATCATTCTTTAGTTGACTTCTATAGGTCAGTAATGAGAAGAGGAAGCAGACAATCATACCAATGGAGGGAAGAGTGAAGCTCAAAAGGAAAAGAGGTTTGATGTGCATGAAAGAACCAAAACACTCACAAAGACTTGAAATTTTCACTAATGCAGCTTTATGAAAACAGCTATCATGCAGATGTTAAAAGCACCCAGTCAGTAATTCACTTAGAAATGTAAAAGTATCTCTGTGGTCATTCATTAATAAGGCAAGAAGAAACCCAATATAACCAAAGATCTATGATAGCCATTCTTCCAGCTGTTGAGAAAAATGACACACCTGCCTCAATGATTTGATCAAAGTGTTAACCTCAAACGTTCAGGCATTACTGCAGGTGCTGTTTCACATTGCAGCTAAACTGCTCCCTGCTGGCTCTGAGGTCCATGGACTTCATGAAGAGCTACTCAAGGGAGTCAAAGCAGCAGAGAATCAGAGATGGAGAGACACATTCCTCAGTCAGCTGGACAGAGAGCTAAGTCCTTTTTAGTAGGATTTCATTTTCTCTGTTTCTGATGCCCAAATTAACGCAGAACCAGAAACACAACAAAGCCCACACAAAGGGTGGCAGCAGAAGGAAGGGAATTGGACTGCAATTTACAGCTGCAAATGAGTTCAGCTTAAAGATGAATGCACACCATCCAGTTTTTAACAGCTACCTCACTGTGCAGCTCCAAACCAAAAGCTGGAAAAAGGCAGAGTCCACCTCCTTATTCTAGCACAGATCTAAGCAGAAAGTTACCATGTGAGCACAGTTTAAGATGAAAGCTACTTCACAAGATAAAGGTTTCTGTTCCCTGTCACATTCCTCATACATATATAGTGAGATATACAGGAATTATATACAAATCCAGCAACTGATCCACATGCTGGAACTAAGACCCGGTATAAAAACCTGTGTGTTTGTTTTCAGTAGTGCTTTCACAGCCATCATCATTAAACAGTCAAGAAAAAAGGATTATGAAACAGAAGAACTAACAAGCTTGTGACAATTTATGGATACAAATTTATTCTTGGAAGTTACCACAGAAATTATGCATAAGCCTACTCATTCTTGAAAGCATTTCATATCAGTGAATTCAAATTTGACTAATGCTTTAATTAAAACTTGCACAAAATATTCACTTAGAATAGTATAAAAAAAACGAGCAATCCTATCCAGACAGAAATTCCTTCCAAACCAGTGTGATTTGGCACTTGTGGAGGTTGAGCAATCTGTAATTAAGTGAAAAGAGAATTCTATGGGAATACCAAGAACATTAAGACTATCTGATAACATGGGAATTATTTGCCAGAGAACACTATCCTTTTACTGCTTTTTATCATTAAGATATAAAATTTAATTAAAACAATGTCACAGATTCAGCTTGTGTTACATCCACTTGTTAGTTGTATAGCTCACCTTTGGACTATTCATTAGGATGCAAATAGATTTTGTGGTTAGTATATAACTTTTTTTTTTTTTTTTACTTTTTTTAAAATTACTTCTCTGTTTAATTTCCTCCACCACTCCATTCCCCAGCTGAAGCATTAGTGACAGCAAGGACAGCAAGTTATTCAGTAGCATTTGGAAGCAGGCAATAGCTCTGAAAAGGAAAGGAAACTAGTGCTGATCTAGATCCAGTGCAGGAAGAAGGAATGCTCTTCTATGAACATTTCACAGAAACAGTGACACAGCTTCAGCTTTGAAAACCATCCTCCAAATTATCACACTATTCTATGAATCTTCTTTTATTAATATCTGTTGAAGATCGGACAAATGTGTCCTCTCTGCAGTACCTGTTGCTACAAGTTTTTACATTGGCATTCCTGGGAACCTTCCCACTAGTTGCCTGGTTATCCCATTATTTTTTTCACACTTAAACAGTATCATGCTCACATAAAATAAAACATATCCCTCACTGCGCATTTTCCACTTGCCATTCCACCTTCTTCTCAAGTGTGTGACTCCTAAAGAACCACTAGAAATTTCTATCTCAGTCTTCCTGTGAAAAAGGTGAGTTTAAGTTGAAGAAAAAAGTGGGAGCAAGCACTCAGGCTCCAACTTTCCAGATGCTGTTCCCAGCGGAGATAGAGTTTGGACTCTCTTCAAACTCCAGAAGATTAAAACACATGAGTATCTCTCTGCCTGTTCCTGATAGCACCATGGGAGACTGACAATTTGCAGTTGTCACTTACTACAGCCCTCAAAGTATGGAGAGAGGGAGGAATAAACAGATCCAGCCCTCCTGCCAATAGAATACCAAATCATGACAGATTCCTATCAGTGGTATTTTAGCAGAAACCAAAATTAAAGATTTTTGTTAAGTCCTCAATTATGCAAAAGGAAGTCAAACATGTACCCTTCTCTGTGCCATCATAGACCTTTCAATGTAATTCCGATCTCTAAAACCAACACAAAACAAACAGTATGGTGGCTAAAAGTAGCAGAATTCTATTTTATGCACATTTAAAATATTTTAAGGAGCATGTTTCCCCTCCTCTACTAAAAATCATTTATTAAAGTACCTTCACCTACAAAAGAAAAAAAACTTGAAGAAATAAAGCAATTCTTGATTCTCTTACCACATACCAGGCAGTGGTTTTGAAGCAAGAAACTTTGAGGAAAAGAAAGGACAAAAAAAAGTAGTAACAAATGTATTTTTTCTAGTTTCTGGAGTCTCTGTGAAGTATTGTAACATATCTCTGATCTCCAAAGTCTAATCATTGCAGCATTAAAGCTTCTTATCCCTTGCTTTTATAGGGAAAAGAAGAAACAAGTTTGAAAACTTACTTGTAGATGAAATCCAAGTTAGCACTATATGCAATGCTAAAGCCAGGGAAAATATGCCTCTCAGTTAATACTCTAAAATAGGAGGGGGGAAAGGAAAAAGCTATATTGAAAAAGAGATAAATCTTATCAAAAGTTCTGGGGAACAGATAAGCACAATGTTGCTTCAAATACAGTCCACATCTGGAGTAAGAAGCAGAGGCAACAGTGGTCTTGAGTGAAGCACGTGAATTCCCAACATTTTATCTTCTGGACTGTTAAGTTTAAAATACAGAAGATTAAAATTTTCTACTTGCTCTGCAGCTTACAAAAGTAGAAAATTTATTAACAATCATTTCAAGTGAAAAGTAAGCTAGTCTGATTTTAGATGCAGATTTGTAACACAGAACTAAGAAAAATATTCTAGTTTTCTTCAGCATTTCTATTTTATACTCAGCAGATTCCAGCCAATTAAAATGTATCTACACCAAAACGCATCTCTCAACCAAAACGCATCTACACTGCAGCTTCCTATGCCAAGTTTCTCTTACTCATCAGTCGTCTAAGAAAAATGCAAGAACTTTCCTCCTGCTGTCCAAAATGATCTTGCATTTAGTTCCTCTGTTACATATGCCCCTCCGTCAACAGATGGTTTTTATTTTCTTGCATGATAAGCCTATAAACCAGAAGAAAACCACAGTTGTAGGTCACTAAGTAGGAGCACAAGGAGAAGTCCAGGGAGATGTTCCCCATTTTAAGCCCTTCCTGTTTCTAACAGTTGTGTATCAGATCTTCTGTGTCAGACACTCTCTTTGTGTTTAATAGTCTCCCACTCAATCAAGACTCTCTAAAAACATTTTGCCTTTCAAATACTTTTCAAAACTGTATATACTTTTGGTATCCAAAGCATCCCAAAATAATCTCCAGTTTTCACTGATCTCCTTTTATTTTGAACCTTTTTTCAGCAACTTTTCTTTGAGGCTGCCCATACTACTCCTACTTTTAGCAGCTAGGAAATACTTCCTATTCAACCACTGCAGAGCACTTACTAACACCATATTTCCCTGATTTGCCATTTCTCTTCCCATCATCAGAAAAAAGAAAGAGTACAATGAAGTCAAATTTCATCACAGAGTTCATCCTGCACAGAAGAAAAGTACTTCCCCCCCCCGCAACTACAATTTTCCACTTCAAAAATGGAAGGGGACTGATAAAAGTATTCATTACAAGTATTAGACACAGTTAGAGCACTCTAAGGATTATCCCTTTTGTTTCCTGTTCATTTTCTCATAATTTCTAAAATTGTTTCCTTTTTTTGGACCACTACTAACTGCTGTTTATTTTCACTGTTATGATGCCAAGACTTTTCTCTTGATGTACTAATTAATTTAGAACATATCAAAATATGTGGATACTACTACTGCAGGAGCTCAGCATGGGAAGGTAGTATGAAAAACTCTGAACATAAATTATTACTAAGTGAAACAGTTTTTACCTAAGGAGGAAAAATAATCCAAACTTCACTTACACAAAGATATCTTCAACTCAATTACTGCTACTCTAGAATGAGATTGTTCTAAAGTAGGCACCTCTACAGAATTATTTAACAAGAGCAGGCAAAAAAAAACAAACCAGTACTAAGAAATCTTACAGATATTAGTAGAGTAGAAGAATCAGTATGCCACTGCACAATTCTCCAATATCATATATAGTGAACAGCAGTTCTACTACCTCATCACAGTACACTGCAGATGCTAAACATTTTAAAGGGTTAAAGAAGTGACCAGAGAACTTATTGAGAAATAAATCACTGATGGCAATTGAGTATAAAAAGTTACCATCTCTAACCTAGCACAGGAGCTGCAGGTCAACAGCATAGGTAAGAATATCCCAATCAAGCAGAGTTGCATCTTTCAGAGTAGTACTGGGCCACATCTATATAAAACCCATTTTGAATCGCTACGCATAAGAATTCAAAAAGTATTGCAATACTCAAGGTCCTTATTCTCCTTCAAAAAGGAGTTTAATTATACCACATTTGCTTCCTGACAAGTTCATTGCTCAAAAAGAACAAGAAAACGTTGGGTTTACTTCATTCACTTAATGAATGGCAGTCTCCTCAAAATACCCTTCATCTTGTCAAAGTCTAACTTTCAGAGATTCTCAGGATCACAACTTTGACTGCAGCTAACATAACACTGATATTCTCAACATCCTGGAACAGGGAGGAATCCTTTCGCTTTGCTGTTACATGCTTTTTTTTTTTAATATAGCAAACAATTAGTCATGAGAAAAACAATCTTTTTCATTCTCGTAAGGATATCAACAAAAATGTTTCAAGGACTGAAGAGCAGGAATTTTTGTGCGTGAGACTTCATATTAACCCCAAAACCATACAGGAAGACAATAATAACTTTTCATAGGGGTTTTTTTTGTTTTAAATATCTCCCACTTTGAAAGTGAATTCAAATTTAAACAGATTAATGGAATTTCTTCGAGGTAGGAGACAGTCTCAACCCATCATTCTGCTGTTTTTAAAGTCTACATGGTGGTTTTTTCACCTGTACAAAATATTTGTCTGAGGACAAAAATTTTGACGTTATTGCTAAAGAGAAATAAATTATACAAATCTTAGTAAGATGACCTTTTTCAAATTTAGTAGAGAAGATGAAGACTGACCATGGTTAACATCTCTCTGAAGCTTCAATTTCATAAGATTAGTGACTTTTTATTATTGAGTAACACTAACACCAGCTAACACTTTCAAATACTAATCAGGACATCACATCAATAGGTATTTATTAATTAACTGTTGCTCCAGCTACTGAATTAACCACCACTTCATTAATTTCTCATAAATAGGACAACATTGATTTATTAAGATTGCCCAACAAACTTAGGTCTGTTCCAGTTAGTGACAAATGACACCTTGCTTTTATTCCAAACCCTCTAACCACTAAGTACAGCATCCAGATCATGCTATTCTTCACCTACACCACTTAAAAATGTAAGTTATTTCTCCCTTTTAATTATTTACCTTAGAATTACCTTCCTTGTGATGTTTGGCACAGGATCGAAGCTGAGTTATCCAGTATTGTTTCTCCTTTGCATCAGCAGCTAAAACAGAAACAAGAAAATGCAGGGGAATCACACATAAATCAATACTCTTTTTTGCACAAGAGGTGATGTAGCAAGGCAGAGGGGAGAAAGATTATTTATTGATTAGAACGCAGTACAAATTCTAATTTATGCTACTTAACTTATATATGCTTAAGTTTTTCAGCACAACACATGTAGGCCTGTACTTAAAGAGGTTGTGGCCAGTTGGAAGAGATAAACTTACAAGTCTTCTTCAGTTATCTCCTCCAAGTATTAGTAAAGGCAGAACTACCTCTAGATGATTTCATTGTTTTAAATTTTTCACTCACTTTTGTTTTCCATGTCTTTCTTTGTGAGCACCACAACACTAAAATGAGTAAAAGCTCTACACTCAGGCTGTCAGTCAGCTACTAGATGAGCCAGCAGTTTCCCAGGTACTCAAGTACTTCTCTTTTAATGTAATTCAACTAAATCCCTCTCAAAACCTGTGTCATTCACATGCAACTTAAAGACACAAGAAAGAAAAATCACAATTTCCCCCCTCATCTTTAAAAAACTGCTTTAAAAATTATTGAAGAATTTGTCTGCAGTCTGTATCAGGTGGTTCCTGTGTAATATTAATGTAAGTCTATTTAGGAGAGACATTTGTTTTTGTCTTCAAAAAAATCACTACTATAGTAATCCTGATTCAGAATGGCAATACAGAGTTGATAATTTCAGTAAATATTTTCCCTTACTTCCTCTGCTATTAAGTAGCTCAATGATTATTGACTTAGCATAAAAATTATTTACTAATTTGAATCAAATTCATAGACCTCATTAAATTAAAAGCAACACACTGTAAGCATTTGATAATCTCAAGGGTTTGGAAAAGCATGATAATGAAACAATGAGTATTCATGAGTTCTAGCTATGCAAATTCCAATCCATTTGAACAGAAATTCTCCCTGGTTGTTCCTGTGTTTCAGTTGTGTGTATGAAGCAGCAACACACGGTACCACAGGGGACTCCTGCATGCTCGGTCCCACTCAACAACTGATAAACTGCAGTCAGAATAAAACAAAGAATACTTTTGTTACACTGCATTACATGTCACCTTTTTTTTTTAAATAAGTTATTTTTTTATAAATTAGTTGGATATAAAAGCATCAAGATCAATCAACCATACTGAAAACACCTTGGAATCAGAGCACTGCTTTTTCCTTTAAATATCCCAAAGTTACTCCTATATACCCTACATTGTCTTTCCTATATTTGGGAACAAGGGAAAAGAAAATTTTATGTTAAAAGTGCATTCAATTACTCCAAGACTTACAAGAACATAGTATCTTAACAGCCTCTCACTAGTATTTTTCCCTTGTCTGACCCATCATGAGATTCATTATTGCACATCATCTGCAGGATGGTGGCAGGGGAGAACAACACTAGAAATTAAATGCTATGCTCTGGACAGCAATGAAAGCAGCTTCTTCTTCCTTTGGAAGCACACAAGATGTACCATTCAATCAAAATGCCACAGTAACAGATTACAGAAGGCACCTTGAGGTATCTTCTAGCCCTGAAAGCCTATACATTGTAAAGTCACATGTACTGAACTCCAGATTACTCTTCCATGCTGTGTTATAATATGGTATGTAATGATATAGCTGTATAACCAGTACTATCTGACAGCATAGGGAAGTAAAAGAGAGATAAGAGAAGAGATGCAGAAGTGGGAATGGTAGAGAAGAACCACTCAGGTGGCACCTTTAAGCAGCACTGTACCTTTTAATTTATACATCTCTCCATTAGCAGAGTAGACCACCAGCATGTGTGGCACTTCATCACTGGGCGATATTATAGCTCCAGCTAAAGACAAGGCTCCTCGTGGCTTCTGGTTTTTACTTTGTTCATTCACAAAATACTGCAGAATTCCCGTCTCAAAGTCCAGCACAAAGTACCTGTTGAAACAAATTACAGTCATATAATGTTTATGCTGAAGTCTTTCATGTATTTACTCAAAGAAGAGCAGAGACTGATCTTAAATCAAGATCGTAAATAAACAAATGAGGTTAAAGCAATTTTTGTAAAAACTCCATCTTATAAGGTACTGTTATTTTGATCATTAGGCCTGATTTTTCAGGGGCAGGTGATCTATTCTTTTATTCAAAACACAAACCTTTTCACAATAAACAAACTGCTAGGATTGAAAGATTGTAAAACAAAAAACAAACTAATTGCATTGCTCAAGTGCAGTAAATGAAAGCAAAGATATTCCACATTTAAGTGTGGCAGTCTCAAGGGTTGGAAATTTAATGTTTAGCACAATTAAACCTATCTTTCACAACAGCACAGATCTTAAATTCCATTTCCCTAAGGAAATCATCTACAGTATGACACAGAACAATTATTTAACACTTTAAACAGTAACTGTCTGGCTCAAATGAAGGACAGTCTGTTACAGACTAGAGTAAAGATCACACAAATACAGATTATCCCTTCAGCTTCTTCTAAAAAATACTCCTAACAATCTGCCTTAATGCCACTAACATGGGCATTTTTAACATATGCTAATTCCACTGTCCTTCTAGATGGGATTAGCATAGATCATATGAATTTGTGTATGGTATTTCAGAAACTGAAACAATACTACTCTCCCACTTACAAAGCATTTTTTCTCTTCAGGTTGCTTAGTAGGGAAAACTGCAGGAGAAACCAGCAGAATAGGAAAACGTACAATTAAAAAAAGTCAAACTTGCACATTTCATAGTAAATTTTAATTTTGCTCATTCTCAGTTTTCCTTGTCCATTTTAGTAATACCAGTTACATACTCAGGAGAAAAAGAAGAGCACTGGACAGAAGTGATGTCATACCCTTGAGAAAATTATACAGTAGCTTGACCCTAGAGCTAGTGCTTCTCGCCATCACCTCAGAGTTTAGAAAAAAAGTCCAGACCTTAGAGGCAGCAACGTCAATTCCAAGCCTGTGCCCACCTCATTATAATTTCATTGTCCTTCTATTGTTCAGGTACAAATAATCCATTTCAGCCTCTGTTATTAGGACATATTTTATTGGTTACTACCTTGGAAATCACCATTACAGTTACTGATCTACAGCTCTAAACAGAAGGAGGAACAACTGTTAAAAAGAAAGAAAAAAAAAAAAAAGAAGAAGAAAGAAAAGAAGAGGCAAGAAAAATAGTCCCCCCTTCTCCTATCAAGACCAAAGGATTTGGGGAAAGAAGTTCCTCTGTGTCGATTAGAACAGAATCTATTATGTTACATAAACACTACAAGCAGTTCAGCTCAGAAATCTTTACATGCTAGACCAGCAAAGCACTCCCAGAGTGGCTGTAAGCTCCACAAAGATGGGTTTTGCATTGCCATAAACCTACCCGAGGGAAGGAAACCAGCCATTTGAGTACAGAATATATCTTTAGCAGCATAATGACATCCAAGAGAAGTGACTTCTGCAAATTCCTAAATGCAGAGAGAGCATCCTTCCACACCCTTGTTATCACAGCTACAGCAGTAGTGTTAACTGGACCTTCTAGCCAACCTCAATAGATTTTGTGTACAGGCTCAGAAAAGCAGAACATTATCACTGGCCCGGTTTCAGTATTTGTGATGATGTCACAGATGCCTGTAAAAGCATGCAATGTTTCCAGTAGTAATCTTAAGAAAGAAAAAAACCAAATAGTTCTCATAAGCCTTCACATCACCCTCAGCAAGTATCCTGCCTTCTGTCTTGTCCCAGAAGAACCAGGAACTTTTCACAGGCACCCTGGCCATGACATTGTTCCCATCACACAGAATCAAGTATTTCCTTTTCAAGGGCTATGGTCTGATGTGCAACCCCCCTCTTCACCTTTCACACAGAGGTATTACAGAAAAAGATAGACGGGAACAAACCGCACAGACAACTAGAGCCTCACAAAAGAAGCAGGGGGATAACACACTTTGAAAACTGCTAAAAGGATAGAAAAAGCCAGGAGAAGGAATAAGGAATTAAATGACAAATCAAGCAGGGCAAAGCTTTGTACAAAGGAGATGAGGGAAGGAGGAACATAAAGGTATAGAAAAAACAGAAGCAGCTTTCAAAAACATTTTCTCGCATCACAGACCCAATGATGACCCAGTTCATACCACCACAAAAACACAGAAGAAATGGAGACCAGATTCTTTCATTATCTGAGAATGGAAAAGCATTACACACATAAAGCAGAACAAAAGAGAATGGTACATGTTACCTCTTAAAAGTGCCGTGTAACTGTATCAAAAAGGCAGGGATGTCTTTAAACTTCACTTGTAAAAGTCATTTGTTCTGCCTACCCAGGAAACAACAGCACTAACCTCTCTACAACTGATTCATCTTGCTACTTAATTCTGCATTTCTCTACCAGCCTTGCTCACACCTTTACCTATAATTTCATATTTCTGTAATTAAATTAGAGATTAACCATAATGAAAACTAACATACTGTTTAGAGAACAGTCAGGCAGAAAGTAGCAGAGCCAAACTATGTACTAAACACACAAAAAATTAGTGTTATACAGAAATTATGAAGTAAGTATTACTGACAGAAACTTCTAAAAGACAGCTAAATTTTTCTGTTATTCCAAAATTGGAATAACATTTTTATTTAATTGCCATTAAAAGAATCCATCTAAAGGTAAGTTAGAAAATACCCACTTTGATACATTTTTAGCAGTTTTAACTGCTTAAGCACAGTTCAAAGTAGACATGTAAAATTACAGGCAAGAAAAAGCAGGCTATTTCACAAAAGAAAAGCCAATGGATTTCTCACATTAGATTCAAATCCCTTCAGAGTCTAGAGGCTTCCTGTTCCTCTGACCCAGCTTCCCTCAAGCTCCTGGGATTCACCAGGGTACTTCCACTCTGCCATTCCTAACAAATTCAGATGCATTACCAGCTGATATCAATTACAAGAGAAAACATTCACCACACTCCACAAACTACAAGTCTGACAATACCAGAATTGTTACTCTTAATTTAAGTCACCCATGAGTTTGTCAATGTGGCCTGAGGACACTTAATTTCCTTTCCTGTATTTCAAAATCAGTGCCATCTCCGAATAAATCCTAAGTCTTAGAAATTCTGTAATTATCTTAATTAAACACTCACGTTTCACACTATCCCCTTTATGCACTCACTCATTCACAGCCATTTAATTTTTTTTTTTACATGTCAAGCAGAACAAACACGACATATTAGGAAGTACAACTACGTTGTCTTCTGAATTTTTAGAAAGGAAGGGTCAAACAGTGTAGTAATAGACTATTTCAACTGGATTTGCATTCACTGCAATGAGAATTTATTATAGTAATAAATATAACATGTTCATATATAGTAGTATAATAATTTATTAGTAGTTCCCTATTCAAGAAGACTTTAAGAAAAAGTAATGACTATGCCTTAAAGAGGGATAAAATGCTGCTAGTATAGCAGAGATGAAAGTGGTCTGTCATTAGAGCCTCTCATCAAAGCACAGCAGCTCTACAGGTCTTCCATGAAAAAAATTGACATTTTAACCTCACAAAATACATAAAGATAGGAGAAGCATGTGGTATGAACACTTCCCGTGTAATTTACTCACCTCACTGGATTTAAAAATTTTCATTTCCCCATTTCCAGTCAAATGAAGCATTTTCACATTCTCCAGAAGAAATGCATACTTTAATGCACAAATAATAAATAAATAAATCTCAACATTTTTAGGTATTTCATCATTCAATTGCACATCCATAATACAGTGCACTGCTTGTTGAAGCTGTCACTCAGATGCAAATCTGCAATGCATCCAAAAGAAAAAAACACTCCTCTTAAAGCAAGTTCCTCCTTTCCTCCCTTTTTTTTTAACACATCCCAGAACCCAAGTTTTCCCTACTCTGTAATCCCAAGAAGTTTTCAAGGTAGGATTGCTAATATTTCCATGGTGTAATACATTCCTAAGGACTTGATTTCTTCTCACACCCTTCTTTCCCAGTTAAGTCAGTTTTCTGGAGCAGATTTTGTACAACATCTAGAGCGAATTCATAATGAGACAGAGGGTTTTTATATAGACATTTGCAGCTGGACAACTGCAGTCCCAGACAAATCTTCAATTTTTTGATTCAATCTTCTGAAAAAAGCCTCCCCTCTTTTGGAAAGCAACCTTGAATCCATTAAATCCCTGGGTTCATAAATAAGCCTACACTGCAGTCCATGCTTCATAGTTGGACTGTGTCTAATTCCAGACTTTGTTTAAAACTGGTATGGATGCCTGAATACTACACACTAGCATAAAAAAATCTTCCAATTTTCCATAATCTCCAAACAACAAAATGGTTTTTATTATATGATGACCTAATACAGCAAGTACTTCTGGATGAAGAGCAAGCTAGCCTTATTTCACCTTTTTTGAGACTTTTTTTCCCCCCAATTACTTTCTCACTGATGGACAGAGGAGCTTTTCTCTCTAAAACACCACTTTAGCTCTTTCACAGACACCTTTTCTCCTAAGTCAGACTCATGATGCACACTTTATGATCTACTTTTTCTTTCGTTTTAACAATAAAAATGCAAATTGTTTAAATATATTTATTTGAAACAGGACAGTCTTCGCTCTGATACATGCAGCATCACCTTCCCAATCATATTAGAGAAGTAACAATTCATTTATTTTCCCTTCTCAGACCATGGAACTCATTCTTCCAGACAATAATATATTGATGACAATATATTAATGACAAATACTATGCTCTGCTAAATACTTCAGCATCAACTTAACTCAAGAAAAGAAGCAGCTCACAACAGAAGAATTTCACTACCTTCTCCTTCCACCACGTCATTCTCAACGTTTCTGAGTTTCCAAACATGTGTTTTCCTTTTGTTGCATTCCATTTCACCCCTGTCACTGCCAGCACATGTTCTTCAGTGAACACAATAATCCCCTAAAGGCTTATTTTTAAGAATAAGGAATCAAACTATTCTATGACTCTCTTCGGGTTTTTTTTAAAGTAGTTTAAAAATAGGTAAGAATTATGGGACAGAAAGTAAATTACTGTGTCAAAGAAAAGCAAAGTTTATGGCTGCAGTAAATGAATGAGATGTCACACAGAAATATTTCATTTTTAGGAAACTGTATCTTACTAGGCCATCCTGGACACCACATTTATGCACCAGCTTAATTCTTTTTTTTCTTCTTTTATCTCAAGCCAAAAGATTAATGGAATTATTCATGCCAATAAAGATAAAGCATGGCATATATACGTTTGACAGTCAAGGACTTGATTATTAAAAATTATCTCTAAAGTTGTCATTTAAAGACAGGTGATTATAATATGCTTACATTTCAGTAACTGTAACATCCTTATGCATTGAGGTTCCTCAATTTATCATTTTCTAACATAAGAAAGCATAAGAACCACAGTATTCATTAAAAGCTTTACTGACTTTGAGCATCTCTGTATGAAAACTGAATTTTTAGAACAGTAATTTCTCTGCATTATTGTAATTGCATATCAGTCAAGATGAACTAGAATGTAATGGATACTTTTAGAAGTGTTCAGGATCTGAAATGAAGATAAGAAATAGAGGAAGCATTACCCACAGCTTGCAAACTGACAGCTTATTTTTGATGATCATGCCCTTTGTGATTTTAAAATCCAGAGAATTCTCACATAAATAAAATTTTAAGATAAATCTCCTTTCCTGTTTTGTCATGCCCCAGGAAGTTCTCCTTATGAGCCAAAATGTCCCTTCTTTCTCAGTATCTGCAGAAACTATAATTGCTACTGACCAGCTCATCAGGTCATCAACTTCTGCTTGCAATGTCAATTATTTGCAACTGCCTGAAATTCTCTGTCATCAGCTACAGATTTTAAGGAAAAGAAGACTACAATAAAAATAAATATTAAGAGTTGCTTAAGGGATGCTTTTTAGGAAGCAGGGTGGAAGAATAGGCCTAAAAATAATGCATCCATTTCTACCCACCAGGCTTTGAATTCATACAGAATTGTGGAAAAGCACATTCATCCTATAATCTATGCTTCAGTACAACAGGGACATGCTGAGGGGTAGCAATTGCAATTTAGGGGCAAACACACAAACAGAAGGTATACAGTTGAGTTTGACACCATAAACAGCACACCGGCTGGCCACCCAATGCTATTTTGTGTCACTTAGTAGTCCTTGACACCTTCCTGTGACTTGCTCTAAACTCCCAACTACTGAACGACAAGCAGACTCAATTTTTTGTATTGAGGATTGAGAGAAAAGGCTAGCATTGACATAACTGGGGGAGTAAATGGGCTGCTGTAATTTTAATTGTTATTATCCAGCTTGATTCAGGTCACAGATTAAAAACAGAGCTTCCAGGCAGGAAAAAATATGTTTTCCTTCACAAGAAAAACAACCAACACCTAAAATAAAACAAGAACAGAGTATTTACATGTCACTTCTAATGATCTGCATGTAATAAAAAGAGGTTAACCTTTAGAAAAATACGCTTCTATGCGACTCTAAAACAAGATACCGGGAATGTGCAAGAGACAACTAGTTACACACACAGCAACTCCATCCCCCATGTGAGGGGAAGGCAATGCTCTGTATGAGACAAGACTCTGTAGTTAAATTGATTCTCACTGAAGCCAGGTCCACAGGAGTCATTTGCAATGATCTGGATGCCAAAACAAAGGAAACTGCCTGGTTAATCCTTTCTCATCCCGCCTTTCCACCTTATCCAGAAGCAAGACTTGGCACCTTTGATAAAGTAAAATCACAGAGACCTACTTTGGAGCCTATATGAACAACTGCTTCTTTGCTACAAGTCTTGGAGCAGTCTTGTTATGGCCCAACCAGCAACACAAATTCCACCAATAAACTAGGCAGCTATCAGAAAGTGCTTCACTTTCTTCTGTTATCTGCCTAAAGCGGGGTTTGCATTTAGGTGTTTAATTTCAGCCAAGTCATCCTTAAGAGGGTGCAAAGAAGTAGAATGCCTGCACTCAGTCAAAGAATATTCTATTTGGAAAGTTCTTTAAGACTATCCAGAGAAACAGCTGTTAGGAGAACCTATCACCAAACTTAGTGAGAATCAGTAAGTAAATTAGAAACACTGACTCATTTGCTTCCTTATCATAACAAATCACCCATGGGGGACAAAAAACCCCAAAATTCAATCAAAACCCTCGAAAAATAAAAACCCAAAAACCACATCTAAATGGAGGGGGTGAGGGGGGAAGAAAGACACAAACACTAAAAATTGGAAAATTTGATTTCTTCCCCAAAATAAAGAATTTTTCTATATATAATGAGACAGAATCACAAAAGGTACTGAGCTGGATTAGGCCCACAAGGAAGAGGCCCACAAGGATCATTAAGCCCAATCGAGTCAATCAATTATGTCTAGCTTGTGAAAGTTTTCACATACTAATATTTGTAATTCTTTCTACTCACCTTAGCAATTATCAAAACTGCTGCTGAACAAACAGCTGCATCACCACACAGTTTTAAACATTTTCTCAAAATTATATCAGCCATGCCAGGAATCTTATTGCTTATTCTTTTCTGTAACACAAACCGCCACTAAAATTGTAAGCAATACGGAAATATTTGACCTTGCACAAAAACATGGCACTTTTTTGCTTGACACTTTCTGTAATAAGTTCCAAAAGATCTGATGGGTTTGGCAAGCACATGTCACATCAAAAATTGCCTAGTGCCTAGCATCAACTCAACTTTCACAAAGTACTTATAAAATACAGAATGAAATAAACAGCTTAGAAGGTGGCCTAACATACCAAAAATACAACTCTCCAACACACTAAGTAACAAATTCTGGAAGCCTGAAAAGCTGAGCCAAAGACTTTACCATGTACATTAAACATACTAAGAAAATCTAAGCACCCACAGACCTGTGTGAAGCAAAGTAATCACAAAGGCAGCTGCTGAGAGCACTAATGAGTCCAACAGTGACTGACAGTACTATACATTATTCTTTCAACAGCCTCTGCTTTAAGCAGGGAAGTGCACACATACACATAGAACACATTGCCAGGACAGTAATATATGAAGACAGATCAATAATGAAGTGAGATTTGATCAAGGGCAGTATTTTATGGAGATTTCTGTCTGCTACTTGCCACGTTCTGCAGGAGACTTCATGGCTTGAAAAGAGAAGA
This sequence comes from Xenops minutus, assembly GCA_035221455.1. Lineage (NCBI taxonomy): Eukaryota > Metazoa > Chordata > Aves > Passeriformes > Furnariidae > Xenops > Xenops minutus. Next base: position 40,638,133 of record JAWWEE010000074.1, read on the forward strand.
TGTGACCTTTGCTTGGTCCTTCTGCTACTTGCTATTACAACATCCACAAATTAATCAAATATATCTATTTGACAGCCTGGTTCTCATGAAACATGAGAGAGAAGCAGAAATTTCAGTCACCTAATATAATACCCCCACAACACATACTGGCAGCCTGGAATTGCTGGGTTTGTATCAGCATTACCACGCAACAGAGTTTAAAGAAAACCACTTCCCACTGAATTTTGTGAATCAGCCAGGTCTAAATTACAATTTTATCTCAAAATACTATCATCTATAATCCAAATTCCCTTCAATTTGCAGCTACTGAATTTTGGCAATCCCAAACATAAACATCCTCAAAAAACACATCTATTCAATTGAAATATCCCCACAGCCCTCTCCTTCACCTTCAGCAACTAGAGTCTGCCCTCTGAATTACATTACTAGAAAGTCCTAAAATGCATGAAGGACAGTCACCCTCCCTGTGTCTAATACCTTCTTCTGCTGGCCCCATCCCAAACTTTATTATCACTTCCCTGTTAAGGTGCACAGTGATGAACCAAACCCTTATTTGCAGGGGCAAAGCTGGTTTATGTTTCTCTGACTTGTGACTCCCAACTCTTCCTTTCTCTTTTCCAACAACTTGTATTTCTCACTGATAAGAACCTAGCAGTACTGTTATTGAATATTATACCCCATCTAGGGAAGGCACCTTCATATATCAAACATCTTAAATTTTTAGAGCTCTCTTTTGCTGCCAAGAATTACTGACCGTATACAGAAAAGCACTCAGCTATGAGACAACCAATATGACCCTGAGTTTTTATGCCTGATGTTAGTTAGGATTTCACCCGGAGATAAAATACTTTCAGAGACTGAAATATTCATGAAACAAATAACAAAGGCACAGAGTGTGACCCTGGACAACAGCACAAATGCTGAAGAGACTATCACTGGATGACAAACCAAGACATGGCCTGACACCTCCAACCATGAGTATCAGGCAAACTACTCAGGTAATCAGACCACAGAACAGACTGCAAATAGTAGTAGTTCAAATTACAAGGCTACTCTAGTTTCAATTACAGGAGCTGTAGAGTAGCTCAGCTACTTTCAAGTACTGCTTTTTGCTCAATTTAACAATGAGAGTACGAAAATTAGGAGTATCATTCAAGTCATATCTTGAGTCAATTACACCGACAAAAGGAGTCTGTTATCTCAGCCCAAAGTAGTTGGCCTGTGTGTCTCCAAGTTAAAAGCCAGGGAAATTACCTACACAGGTGAGCCCTAATGAATGTATTCCTCACAGGTCAATATGGTCCCATATTCAACAGTAACAGCCTGTAGTGCTAAGTCAGAAAACTTCAGGGAGTTGACCTGCATATAAACAACCAGGAGTAAATGTCAAGGCAAGCAAATTGGCCATTGGAGCTCTTTCCAGTTCATTTTTACTGCTTACTGGAAACCAAGGTTACTTAAGGACACACTGTAAAAATCCAAAAGCCATAGGAAAGACACACAAACTTGTATTGTAAGTTCTATTCTAACAACTGCACTATTTTGTATACAGCAATTATTAAACAAAATTGCTAAATCATGAACTATCTTCACTGTTACTTGTCTGTGGCCTCGATTTTTTATTATTGAGCATGAAACATAAAAGGTTAGATAGGTTTCATAAACTTCCTTCATAAAAAGATGTCACCAACCTAAAAGTTTTCAATAGGAAGATGTTGCTAAAAATTAATTATAACAGTCATAATGTCATGGTTTATTGAGGTAGAACGTCACTTTTATTACAACCACTCTGCTGCCAATAAGTGAGAGACATTTCACAGAGGAAATGGAGGAGCAGAAAAACATAACAGTTTGGCAACAGCACATGGCAAAAAGTTTTCATTAAATCTACCTAAAACTAAACAGAGAAACCTGAAGAATCATTTGACACTATAGTCTAAAACAGCACTCTGCTACCTAGACTTCCAGACACCATCTAGAACAAAACACTCTCCCCCATGGACTGCCTGTACATTAGGCTAATTATTAGGTTAGTGAAGATTGAGGTTTTTTTCTACATCTGACCAATCTCAGAGATATTTAATTCTGTTCAAGTTACTGATATGAGACTCTAAAGAACATGACATTCCCCTGGAAACTAAAACCCTTCCAAAAATTATATTTAATCTGATTTCTATTTTATGTATTTCCATGGATGAAGACTTAGGAAATTCAGCACAGACATCCTCTTATCATTGTTTGCATTCTGTGTGAACAATTCCATTCCAAAACTACTTTACTGAAGAAAATATACAAACCAGTTTTGGTATTTCTCAATATATACAATTCCTTCATAATCAGTTAACTAAAATTAATGGGGAAAAAGGGTTAAACATAAGATACGAGTCCTTTAAACTCCAAATCACTTGCTTTTATGTAGAAATACATCTTGCACATTTACACCACAGTACATAGCAACAGTTTAAAACAAACAGTAGCTGTACCCCCACAATCTCAGTAAAACGTTGTATCACATAATCGGGCAAACTGAAAAAAAGCAGCCCATAGAAAGCACAAGTGAAATCAGTTGCAATTTTTTTCTCTCTCTCCTCAAGGAAAAATTGATTTGCACTTTAAAAACCGAGTTCAGCTGAACTAGCCTTCCTTTATTTGGTGTCAAGTCAGAGCTACTGCTCTGTCCTCTTCATTTCTCTGTTCCCATCACTGTCCAGCAGCAGCACACAGCACCTGACCCCTGTACAGCTGATACAATAGTAAGAGTTGGAGTTAGATAAAGAGTAACACAGCCAGGTCAGTCTTTGGGGACAAGAGGAAATTAGCAAAGCCATCCGTACAGCACTAAAGAAACCCAATTCCTCCACAACTACATGCATCACATCAAAACCACTGGGCAGTATTTTCACCTGTAGGTCTGTGATGGATATACTTGGCCCCAGGCAGTAATTTGGTTCAGGGTGACTAAGGAGCAACACGTATCATGCTGTGTGCAGAACCCGTGAGCTGAAAAGCTTCTGTCTCATGTACAAGGGAGTGAGGGTGTCTTGGAGAAAGTATTTCAAAAGGCGGTTTCAAAACCCAAAAATGCAAGATGACCAAAGTACAGAAAAAGATAACAGAGCTAAAATGAAGACATCTATCTCGTTTACAATACTGACGAGCAGCCAACTACTTCACTCCATAAACATTACTATCTGGATGGATCCATCCGGAGCTCTCCTGAACTGCAGCTGGACTGACGACAGATGACTCTCCCCTTGAGCAGGGTTGCCTCCCAAGGTTTAAGATTCCTTAACAGAGACCAACAGATCCTTCTTTACCCTAAGCAGAGAGATCCCTTACCTGTGACAGATGCTTGGGAATAAACTGATTGCATGCTGAATTCATACTAATGAAATACTAATAACCCACGTAGCTACTTCATAATATTATAAACACTGTACATTAGACATGAACTATTGTTCAAGTCTGATATTAAGATTGGATCCAGCTACACGTACTCCCCATAAGGAGTTAAGAAAGCAAGGGTGTCCTCTGAACCTCATGACTTAACACAAGGGTCCTCCTTACTCTGTGCATCTCTGGTGTATGTGTGAATTATTCTAACTTGATTCTAATTCAATTTTTCTGTTTCTTCCATTCAGTAATTAATAAGGTGGATGTCACCATCAAGCCTGTTCAACCTTGTTAAACCATCGCTAAACTTTTTTTAATTTCATTGAATATACTGAACTCTGTTGTTTTATTATTTTATGTCAATAAAACATACTTTGCACCACTCAACACCAGCAGTCCCACCAAATTAGTCTCCACTGTACTCACATCTTAAAATTACAAAACCCACGTTTTTCAGGAGCCTCCTACATTACATTGTATATGTTCCTGTCAAATCCCCTGTTGTATCTTAGAGAATTACTGAGAAGAGTCATATTGGCTGATCAGCTGGCAAGTACACACTTCCAAAAATTTTATGTCATTCTTAATACAAAAGCCATCAGTCTGCTCTACAAAATTACATAAAACCCATTGGATCACGGAAAATCACTAGCAACCTTTTAAAAGCTTAACATAATTTCTGCTGTCACTCCTATAGTTAGAATCACACTAGTTATAAAAACAATTTGGAAATTGCTGATCTAATCTACCTTCTCACACAAATAAAAGTAACTACTTTGCCATAACTGAAATGATGAACTTTTGAGTTATGAACAGCTATGAACCAAGAGCTACAAAAGAGAAGTTTATATTCTTCACTTTTGAAATAAACTAGTATATGGGTATTAAAGAAATAATGCCAATAATGAAAATATTATAGCAAAACAAATTTCTTTTAAACAGGCTGACAATGTTTCTGCTTACCAATGCCATAAAACAGAAATATCTTTTACACCTGCCTATAAAAGATAAAACCATGGAGCAATGAACTAAATCAATGAGAGAAATAAAACAACTATTTAGAGTCTGCTTCTAGTTAAACTTCAGATTTTTATAGATTCTCTCAGGTCAGGTTTGTGCTCTCCTCCTTAAGCTAAAGGTGAAACCAGCATTAAATATACTATAGCAGTAGGCTTTTTTCCACATGACAGGAGTAACATCAAGTTGTGAGATATCTATTAAACTCAAAATTTAATGGTTCTAGCAACAGCTGGGACCCCAAATCTTAGTTCTAGGGCCTGAACCTTTAGGCTGCATTACAAACATTCTCGTGAACCTCCAAGGTCATAATAACTAAATGCTACAGGGAGATTTGGAGGAAGGAAAAATCAAGTTGTTACAGCTTAACCATTTCCTCAACTAGCAGTTATAAGCAGTATGTTTTCCTTCAGTTACCAAAGTCTACATCTTTCAAAATCAGGAGCAGGCAAAATCACTCTACCGCACTATGTTCTCTTCAGTAATGACTTAGAATTTATTTTAATGTCTTTCCTGCAAGTGCAGTTCAAAGAGTTTCCACCTAGATTTTTTCCTTGTCTCTAATTATGATTAAAAAAAAAAAATTAATGGTGTAATAAGTATTTCTCTACTTCTCCACTTGTTAGCAGTTTTCTTTCAGTTTACTATCAAATGTTATCAACCGTTTGTAAACAGTCTTCATAGAAGCTTTTCTTTAGCTGACAGTTTCTCTTATCCATCACAACAGACATCATAAGATTCCATTTTTCTCCTTCTCTCTCCCCCCCTCAACAAAATAACTCCTCTTGCTCATCATATCTCAGACACCCAAATTACAATCAGAAATACTAAAGAAAAAAAACAGGGATGAGGGATAAATCCCTAAAGAAATGTTAACGCCAACTGAAAATTGGAACAACAGAGGGGCATTTTTTTAACAGCCATTTCAAAAGACTTACTATTTCTCAAAAGAAGGCATTGTAAAGAAATAGTAACTTTACACAGACTATGAAGTCCTGTTTCCTAACAGGGATTTGGCACTTGAAGGTCACTCCTGCTCTGCAGTGCTCTCTGGTACCCTACTACCTGCTTTTCCCTGCTGCTCAGTGCTCACACTGGTCCTACACTGCAGCACTCAAGAAGGCACCCTTCTTTTCATTTAATTTTGAGCACCAACAAGCAGACAGTATGATAAAAAAGAGCACGACCCTTGCCTACTATGCGGTCTCTGAAAGAATGAGAGAGCTGGAAAGGATGCACAAGAAGAATTTCAGGAAGAAATTCAGTAGCAGGGATTTCAAGAAACAGAACTTTATTCCTGTGAAGAGAAAGACATAAGATGGTAGTTTTTTCCTTTAGCGGTACAAACATGCCACAACTTAAGAAACCTCTGAACCCACTGTTGGCAAATGCATACCGAAAGAAGGTGGGAGTAGGATGAATAAACCAACTCACAAGTGTAAAATACTCTTTGAAACATAAGAGACCCACCACAGTAAGTTCAAGTACCTAACAGAAGACAATGTAACCAAAAAATGAGAAAGATAAGCACTGAACAAGTAGAAATGATAAATAAGTAAATTGCCAGAGCAGAGATACAATAGTTTTCACATTTCTAGAACCAAGTTAGTTTTGTAATTCTATTACTTTTCTTTTAAAAAGCTTGCAATCCATCATTCCAATAATTACATCCAGTTGAGGGAATTATTTAATGAAAGTTAAAACTCAACATTAGTAGAGTAGTACTTTCAGTCTCTCAGACATCTGTTCCTGATGTCCTGACGCCATCTCAAGTAACCAATCTGTGCGAAACTGCACTATATTTTTCCTGTACCAGCTGCTTTCTCTATTACTGCTGACAGTTCCACTAAGCTATCCAGCTCCCTCAGTTGAGACACCTATTCCACAGCTCTTGAGCTCAATCTGTTCAAGCATCACTTCTGAAAAATCAATTTTTAAGCTCCAGGGGAATAAAATCCACAAAAGGTTTCATGCCATTAATCTCCTCTCTGGAACCTGAGGTCACAGCACATCTACCTCTGATTTTCAGCACTTGTAACACTTTCACATCTGATCTCCTTACTTTAAAATGTTTTCTTCTCTTCAGTCCATCTCCTTTAGCACTATTCCCCCTTACACTTTCTGTCACAGTATCAAAAGCAAGATCAAATAAATGGGAGAGATCCTTAGAACATGGAAAGGAGGACAGGTGGATTCATACCATTTATTCAATCCTACAGAAAAGCTTCATATTCAATTGCCAACCTGTTTGTTCAGAGCAGGAAGGAGTAAGATTATATCTGGCACCTGCTCAGCCCTTCTCCTCAAGGTTTTAATTCCTCCATTTAAAAACTAGCATCGAGAAAAGATAAAAAGCTAAATTATGTGCACTTGTAAGCAGCTACAGTCTGCTCAGAGTCCAGTTATTTCCTGCAGCTCATCCCTCAACTCCCATCACAACCCTTGTGCTCAAGGAGCAGCCACCTAAGCCTCCTACCAACTTTTACAATCATCTGACCCCTCTATAGAAGGTCAAAGAAAGACACTTCCAATACTTTTCCCACACTGACAGGAGCACAGTGTGCTCCAGGATGACCTGAGCTCCGGGTTTGAATGATCTGCGAGCCTTAGCCCACAGCATAGCAAAAATACAGTGTCCATGACAGGATTTCTTTTGGCCAACAACATTTAAACTGCTGAATGAAGTAAGCCATGCCATGCCTGCAACCTATCCTTTGGGACCAGGGGCTGTGAACCAGTTCAGTACAGCTCCACAACTACCACCAGTCTGAGTTCACAGGCACAAATGAAGCCCAGGCCTCACAGAGCTGGGTTTGGGCAGCTGTCATAAACCAGCACAGCATCACCTGTCTACGCCCCATAAGCAGCACAGGGCACGCAAGGGCACAAAGGCTGGAAAAGCACTGGATTACCAGAAAGCTGCAGAATAAAACCAGCAATTTGAACCTCTGAGCCCCTGGCAAGGACAGAGCAGCTGAACAAGGCTCTCACAACCCACAGGTTATCAACTGCTCACTGCAACTCATTCTCACATTTGTACTCTCATCTGAGAGCTTTGCTTTAATATACTGGCTGTTCTCTCAACTCCTTATGACTATTAAGTCTAAATTAGTACCTTAATTAGAAAAGAAGGAATATCAGTACCAGTGCTTTTCCCAGCATAATTACATTTTCACTGGGGTTTTTACTATCAAAACTGGGGGGAAACTAGCAGTCCTATTAGCAAGTTATTTAATGACAGAAGAAAACCAAGGAATTACAGGCTTCTGGTACTCCAGCCTCTGGCTGTGTTTTTCTCACCCAGAAGCAAAGAGATCGAGCCAGACAGAACTACTCCCAGATCAGATGCCCCAGCTTTCACTTCTCAGGAAAATTACCAACTTTTCCCTAACCATTGGATTCTGGGACTTGGGAGAAGATAATATTCTGCAATAAGGCTCAATAGCATGTTGAGATTAAAGCGCTCTCCCAGAAGAGAGAGAAAAGAAGGAAAGGAAAAGAAAAATATGAACCATGAGTTTTATCAGCAAACTCCAGATCCCTTGCACCATCCCCCTGAAGATGAATTTCCTTGGCACACTAAACTGCATTCCTTACTGCATGTGGAACAATTGCAGACATGCTGTATGGAGCCTGGTAAGCATTAAATAAACTGTATACACAGATTTAACTAGATGGGACTGGGATCAACTATAACTGTAGTTTTTTGCAAACAGAATACAGAACTACAGAACTACTCCTAGTTTATTTTTAGATCAATTAGATTTCACGTTGACATCCTTTCAATATTCAGAAGCTTCTTTGTTGAAGCCAACTTTTTAAGAACAAGAACCTCACAAAGAAAGGTACTGACTGTACTGTATTACAATAATGCAATCCAACAAGGTTCAAAGCAAAACCACATCCTATCAACGGATATTATTGCATAAAATTTCAATTAGCTGCCTTGAGTCAGCAAAGTTTTATAGAGGTTATGTCACAGTTCACCAACTTCTTTGCCAGACCTTCACAGTTCATCCTTGTTTTGCAATGCCCTGTCCTCAGCAAGAATCATTGCCAGGAGCCAGAAACTTCACTGCTACTTTCCAGTCTGCAGCTAAAAACATCAAGGAGTAAGAGACCTCTAGAAATAATAACCTTCCTGTAAACTGAAAAATTAATGTTTAGATTTGAAAGCCATCTTGTAATCAATATAAGTCACTTGCAGACCTCAGTTTTACACCAAGAAAAGCAAAACAATATACATTTAAACTGGCGATGATTTAATGAGGAAGGACGTACTCAGTTAAAGAGAATCTAGCACCTCTTCCTCTGACCTCAGTAGCGTTAAGCATCACATCTGATGCTTTTTCAAATGTTGAAGTGCCTATGGGATTTTCAGATGAAAAATAAAACTTTATTTAAAAGAGAATTTGGGGACTTTTTTAAGAAAACCCTACCACCATAAATAGAGTGTTGAAGGTTTAAAAAATAGAACAGTTGTGCTACAACTCAGTTTAAGTATTTTAATCTTACTGAGTAATGCATTACAATATTGCAATACTGACAAGGATGGAATCTTTTTTTTTTCCTTTTATTACGGCATGTTCAAAATATTAAGACCATTTCTAACAAAACAGACAAGCAAAACAGTTTGAAACAACTTTTCATCTAACATGTGCTTGTCTTCATTAGTCTAGGTCAGAGTTATAATGTCAATACAAAGCTTCTATATTCAAGAATCTGGTTTTCTGATACTTGCCTCACATTCATCTAGTGGTTTTTGGCTTGTGGACATAAGTACATTACTCATATAATTCACGTGCAAGAAACTCATAATAACAAGAGTTGATTACCACCAGGGAAACAAAAATTTTAAATGTAATTTCCAGGTAGAAAAAGGTATTTACATGATGCCAAGAGCCAGCAGTCCTCAAACCAATTCTTCATTCCTCCTTCATTCCACACTGTACTTACATAATTCACTGAGGTTATATTCCTATAGCTGTTCTAGATACCAGGTATTATGATATATTCTAAGGAAATATATGAACTGCCAGATACTTCCTAGCAGGCAAATGCTTTCTGAATACAGTTGTTTGGACAGTAATTTTTGTGCAAATTGATAGAATAAAACATATGTTTTTAAACTTGTTCTGTGTTTCACTACAAGGGTCTATGAGGTTTCACTGCAATGTCTATAGCAGCTGTTACATTCACTTTCAAAATGCAGATAATTTATCATGTAGGTTCTCAAAACTGAACCACATGAATGTTGGCATTTCTCTCAACTGCAAGTTTAATTTAAAATATTATTTCACTGACAAAACCTGTTCAACAAGTAACATTCACTCCACTCATATATAAAGGACTGAGAACTCACCTGTGTTATACTAACGCCATTTCTGTGAGCTGCATACATTTCATATGCATATATACACATAGAAATAAAAAAAAAAAAAAAAAAAGGCAAGTTAAGGTCCTGCTTTGGGAATTTCTGAAGTCTTCCTTTCTGCTTGTTCTTCCTAGCATTTGAAATTATTCTTTTTATGCAGTCTAAATGTTACTGCTTGGGAAGAACAAACATCCAATGCAGCATTTTCTTTATACATCATATGGAAGAAAATACAATATAGAAAGTAAGGATCTTGATAGCCAGATCAGCACACTGGTTCATTTCCAGCTCTTCTCCACCCTAGCTGGTTCAAACAAAGCTTTGCAGAAACCAGACCTTTCTTACATGCTGTATTACCTTAGGATAACTTGGAACTTTCCAGGTTTCTGTGACAGTATTTTACAATAGTTCTCCCTTGCCTTTTCTCTTAGGACTATTAATTCATTGACTGAAATGAGAAATTGAAGTTTTTATGTTTGTTCTTTATTCTGGCAGCTGATATGCAGCCATCTTTACAACCAAATATCTTGTCAACACCGTTTCTTAGAAGCATATGCATGGAGTCCACAGAACCCACGAGAGGGTGGTTTCATCAGTATGTTGTGAGATATGTAGTGCATTAGCTGCAATCCTTCTGAAGAAGGAGTCTTTAGATTTGTGAGCAACAATTACTTCCAGAGACCCTTATGCATTAGGTTGCTGCTTTATACATGTATTTCTAAAAATACTGCTCTGCAAAAATCCACATCATGGCTCTAATCAAAAATGAAGAAACAATATAATTTTTAACAAGAAAACTGTCCCATCATCACATATGCTTGAATTCCCACATAAACAATATTGTGTTTAAAAGGGCAAAGGTAAGTCTGGCACATTAATAGATATCCAGGTGGACACTGTCAGTAGCTTCCTCTGGCTGTAGTTCACATCAGTCCTCTATTTGGCTGAAATAAAGAAGAAAGCAAAACCAGAAAAATCCTCACTGTACTACGCATTCTGCAATTTAGAAAACACTACCTTCCTCACTACTTTGTATGTGCCAATCTTAATGGCGGTATTGAAATTAATAAATAGGAGCAAATCATCTCATTTGGGTTTCCAAGACTTAATTCTGAATTCATGTTACACAGTTTCCAGACTTTTGTTTTGTTTTTTTTAAGAGGTAAAGGTGTAGCCTTGTGCTGTCTTCAGTTCAGTATCTACTTCCTTCTCACATCTGTTTCTTCCCTTTCACAGAATCATAGAATGGCCTAGGTTGAAAGGGACCTTAAAGACCATTTAGTTTCAACCTCCCTGCCATGGGCAGGGACACTTTCACTACACCAGGTTGCTCAGAGACACATCCAACCTGGCCTTGAACACTTCCAGGGATGGGGCATCCACAACTTCTCTGAGCAACCTGTTCCAGCATCTCACCACCATCACAGTAAAGAATTTATCACTTACAGTGATAAAGCACAAGAAAGCCCCCAAAAAACCCAAATAACAACAACAACAAAAAAACAGAAACAAACAAAAAAAAAAAAGCAACTCCACAAGACAAAAAAATCCTATCACCTTCAGGAGTTGTTTTTTGTGCAACTGCAAAATGTCAGTACTTGCAGCAATGAACAACACATATTTTGTTTCTCCATTGTGCTGGTTTGGGCTGGGACAGAGTTAATTTGCCTACAGTTTGGTATCTTCTTCATGATCAAGTTCATTATCTTCCTCATATAACCGTGACAAAAGCAGTATAGAGAAACTTGACACAACTCCAAATAATGGCAATCAACAAGAAATTGGTCATTTCTGCTCTTCTTCCCTCCTCTCCTTTTTTTAATTTCATAAATTCAAGCAGAAGAATAGCAAAATGCCAGGTCTTGCCTGCATTTGCTTAAACTAGTCTTTTACTAGGACAGTTTTCTTCCTATTTCAAAGCTAGAAAAACACACACACCCCTCCTCCTGGTGAGGTTAAACTCACTACTCTAACTAGAGTGCACAGATTTTCCCACAGCTGTGTGCATCCCTTACATGAAAAGCATCATCCTGTCTCAAAGAAAGATGTATCAACCAACACAGCTGTACATGCAGTGTGGTTCACAATTCTGTAAATAAGGTAGACACTGAAGCCCACAACTTAAGTATATACTTCTTAAAACTTCAAAATATTGATGACCTAGACAAGTTGTCTCATCACAATTCTTAACTGTGCTCCAAGTCCATTCTCAAGCAAATCAAATAATCACTGACTTGCTTTATAAAAAGTCTTGGGAGCATGATTAAAGGAAGCTCTGTAAGGCACAGCTCTTCTTACTTCAATAGATAACTTCTAGAGAGCTGTGCAGATGAAGAAAAGCCATTTCCTAGGTCACTGAGAAATAAGTACTTGATATACAAACTTGTAGTAGTAACTTATTCAAAATCAGAGGAAAAAACAGTAATTTAGGGATTTCAACTTATAACCATGCAAGTGATAGCCTAAGATCTTTTCAGTCAAGTACCTTAGGGCACGTGCAAATGCTGTACAACACTTGTGACACCCAACAGCAACTACATTTAGCCTGCATGAGAGTCCTGGAACAAACACCAAGCATATAGCAATTAATACTACACATCAGTGTAGCCCTGTCTTTTATTTTGAAGACTCATACTCCAAATTTCAAACTGTAATTTTATCAGAAAGTCACACCCAAGAAAATTGTTAGGTTTCACCAAGCACATAGTGAATGACAAAAAACGTTATGGTTCAACAATATTTGGTGCATTCAGGTCCTTTTCACAGAATCACAGAATCTTAAGGGGTTGGAATAGACCCTAATGATCATTTAGTCCCAACCTTCCCACCATAGACAAAGACACCTCCCATCAGACCAGCTTGCTCAAGGCCTTATCCAACCTGGCTTTCACCACAACCAACTGGCAAGATCCCAAAATGTAGGAAACTACAAATTAAATGCATTGAAAAACAGTTAAAAGATGGAGCTAGCCTCAAAATATAACTAAATGAGGTTATTTGCGTGAATGTATTTCTAATATGGTTCCTTGGCAATCAGTTCTTGACTTTGGAGTGCTTAGCAATGACCTAGATGGGGGAAAAACAACCGATCAGCAGCAAATACTGTCAAAATAAAATCATACACCTAGTGACGAAAAAAGTCATAATTACAAGCTACACGATTCACCTGGAAAACCACTGACTCATAAAAATTCAGAGTAAGGAAAACCTACTGATTATTTTGTCCAAGTAATTCTTCTAACTAGTAATAACTTTCTTCAACTACATTTTAAAATTATTTTCTCCTGTAAACAAATAATTAACTACTATTTTTCACCCCACAGAAAACAGGATCTGCACACACCATGAGAAAGCCCAAGAAGAATATGCAAAAATGTGCTAAGCGTGGAGAGAACATACTGCAGGGAGACAGCCCCCACAGCACTCCTTTCCAACACCTTCCCAGACAAAAAAAAAAAAAAGGCTAGTCAAGTGTTACCCTTCATTTTGACACTTCTGGCACTCATTTTGGTAGTACTATTACATATGTTATTTACTGGATCAAGAAGTATACTGGGTACCAGGAGAAAAGGGAGTAACAAGCACCTGGGCATTGCAGCTTAAGTAAGTAGGAAATAATAAGAGTGTGGGTAAGGAGATACCTGTCTGGAGAACCCAAACAACCCCAGGGAACATGAGGTTTCAGTGTTATATGTAACCAGATTAACAGTTAAATTTATGACACAAAATTAACAACCTAACTTTTTAAAAAATAAGCGAGTCCTAAAAAGCAAATTGTCTCTGAACTTTTTAAGCAGGGAATAAATATTGAGTTGAGGGAAGTAGGATGCATTACCTCAGTATTTGATCCCCAGTGCAACTACAACTGAAACTGTACATATTTCCAGTGCCCACACATGAATAAAAACTTTGAAATACCAAATAATAATCAGGACTGTCATAAATTATTAAAGCTACTGGGAGAGCTGACTTGCAGCAAAACAACTCCATTGGTCTAGATACTCCAAATGCAGACAAAAGGTAACCATATAGCCTACCCAAAAAGACTGCACACAGTGCTTAAATTTTATAAAGAGGTATCTTCAGTTTGCACAATGAGATTCAGTGAAGAGTCAATGGCTGATACACTAAGTACAACAGGCAGCTTTTTAAGCAGTGATTAACTCTGGACAAATTGTTCCCATAGCTATGGTAAAGAATCCTCTATCACAGGAAGATAAATTCACAGATCAATATCCAGAGAGAAACACAAGTCTTGACAGGAGACAAACCATGGCAAATTCTATGGCCTGGGCTGCACAACTGAGTAGTTAAGAATCTACACCCTTCAACTTTAAATTACCTACTAATCAAACACTATCCTGGAAAGTGAAGTGCAGCAGCATTGACTGAATTATTTTTATATGCAACAGTTAAATACTAAGCAAACTTTGTCTCTCTCCATTAGGTTCCAAAAAGTAAGCAAACATCTCAGTAAGAAAATCACAAAAGCCTTTAAGACCTAAAGCATAATGTCAAGATACTTGAAAATAAAGTTGTCTAGATGTATTAAGACTATGGAAACAAACTCTGCATTTTTAGATGAACGAAATTCATTACTTCTTGTTTCATCACTCGTTATAATACATATTTAACAAATACAGTTTTACAATAAAAAGCAATAGCTATGGCAATGTTTAGCAACCTTTTCACTTAGAAGGTTCAGCCTTTTAAGCACATCATAAAAAACAAAGTAAAAATACTAGGAGAAGCTAAAGCACAAATACATTCTTACTAAACAATTGTTTTTAAATATAAAATGACTGGGGAAAACTTCTGAATAGTTATATACTCATAAAATTACCCCAGGCACATTACTTAGTTTAACAACTTACTGGTACTTCTCCTACATAAACAAAATCCATATGCATGAACTGGTGGGGCTTTTTAAATAAGCCAGCAAGTGCATATGTGCTCCCTCTAACCACATTTATCATTGCCTTGCTAAGCACAGAAATCATCATCCAAAAAGCCAGCAGCAAAATAAGCCAGTAATGACAAAACCCAGATAAGGGCAAGTGCCTGTTTCAGTGTCAGTGCCAACTGCCACTTCTTTTCACTGTCTGAGAGCTAAGTGTGACATCTGGGCAAAAGGAAGACCACACTCTATTTTGACTGTCACTTCATTCCCTCTGGTACAAGACTGCTGCTCAGCTCTGAAGTGCACTTGCAAATCCCAAATATACTGCCTGAGTGCCTCATCTGTTTTAATCAGATTTTTTCCTACATTATTATCACGCATCTTATGCATTACGTTATTATCCATTATACGACTTTATCCTCTGCATAGGCATAAGCAGCCCTGACACTTTTTGGAGCAAGCAGCTGAGGAACAAGGAACTTGGGTTACCTGCCTGGGGACAAGTGAAATGTCCATGGCAGTTCTCCAACCAGAATCACACCTACACAGTGCAAACCAATTCCTTAACCACAAGACCATCCTTTTCAATTTCACCCTGAGGGTCAAAGCAGTCTTCTTCCAAATGTTCCTTGCAAGCATCACTGAAGGGCAGAGAATGATGGATTTCTCAGTCTCCCTCTTACCTTGTCAACATTCTATCTCTAACTTTGCTGCTTAAATCACCTTCTCCACACTCCCAATCAAGCTGGTTTAGAGGCCACAGCAAAAGCTACTCACACTAAATCAACCAGTTTGGTTCAATCAACCACTAACTAAACAAAGAAAAAGTACTTCTTAACTGAAATTTTCCTACAGAGAAATTATGGATAAACGTTTTAAAAGATTGATTTATTTCTTTTTACTTTCTGTTTATTTTCCTTTCTTTTACATGAGCATTACTAATACTTAAGGGGGGGAAAGTTTCAGCAGCAGAAAGTGAAGGTAGGAGGGGAAAAAAAGAAAGCTTACATTTGAATGTGATTATTTTTGCTACATAGATTTTAGGATTAAGAAAACAGATTAGTGCCTTAATCCAAAACAGAACTTACTAACAACAGACTTTTTGACATTTTAAATTCCAAGTTGATTTAAAACTAATGGCATACTCTTAATTTCAGTAATGTAAGATATTCAACTACAGTGCATTCAGCACAAGAGATGTCATTTGCTCAAGAGAACTACAATAAATGGGGTTTAAGTAGTTTTCTTCCTTTTCACATTGCCTCCTAGTACAGGCAGAACCCACAAGTGAAGGGGAAACACAGTTTCTAGTAAAACCTATTTTGCAAGTAAAATCTTTAATAAAATGTTAGTAGAATATTATAAAAATACCTTGAAAATTTAAGGTTTCCACAATTCCTGACAAATTATAAACAAGGTTCTAAAACTTAAGGAGCAGATTTCCAACAACAGAAGAAACTGAGAATGTTGCATCTCCAGCCCCTTAAAACGAAGTCACCCCTTCACAAACTCCACAAATAAAACCTGGAAGGTTAAAACCTGTATAGATGTCACAGAATCACACTAAGATGAAAGGATAAAGAGTGGAGAGGTTGATGTTAATCTGATTCTACTAAAAACATGAAAAATTCCCTTTTCAGCAAACTTCACAAACATTAAATAAGTGCATGACTATTTTCTCCGATAGTGTCTACTGTTAGAATCCTGACTGTCGTTTATTCTTATGTATATTTCTCCAAGACAGACTCCCCTCCCAGCAGCTATACTGGTACACCTATACAACTACAGCCATATAGTTTGTTCAGTAACCATCTACTCAATTTTTTTTTCACCTGAAAAAGGCCACAGCTCATTGCTAGAACAACTTGACTGATATCACCAAAGAACTGGCAAATACTAGAGGTGCTAACTACTCTAAAACTCCACAAGCAGATCCATCAATCACAATATTCTGCAAAAAATGAGCTAGCTAATTCAGAAGGAGACAGAGGGAAGTTATTACTGTGTTTGAAGATGCCTTCATCAATTCCCCTTCTAAGAGGTCACAATCTCTTTCTCCAAGATATATATAAAATGTTTTAAAAATGAAAGTTAGACACAGATTTTTGTGCTACAGCACAATACAGCATTGACATCTTTTGTTTACATACTTAGAAAAAAACCCATAACAGCTACAGTCAGAGCAGCACAACCTCTGGGAGGCAACAAAGTCAGCCCCTAAAGTAGCACTTGAGTCTGCTGGCCCTTCTGGTGGTATCCTATCTGCTCAGGACACTGGGAACAGCAAGGGTCTTTCTGTGGTGGCAGCACTCAGATTGCAAATGTTCTCTGCAACCACACAAGTAAAGAGAGTACACCACAGCACAGTGAAGCCAAGTAAAGACCCTGAGTACATAAAATTCCCAAACTGCCCCAAAGTACACTTTTTGTTGGCATACAGGAAATGCAGCTAATCCCCCAAAGCAGTCTGGTGGTGCCCAAGCACAAGAAGTCCATCAGGCACTATTCATACAGGCTGGTAATGATGTATTTCTCGACTGAGAGAGGAAATTGGAATAGGTCAAAGTAATGCTCTAGAAAATACCTGGGCTAAAGAACAACTTACACAGAGCAGTTCAGCTCAGAAAAGCAACAGCATCCATCAGCTGGGGCTCCATTTATTGTTACAAACCCAAATATAAGTCCCAGCTCAAAGGCAGATGATCCAGGGCTTTCTATATTCTTGCAGGACAAAATCCTACAAGAGTAAATATTACAAATATTTTCAAGGAAAAAGCAGAGAGCAAGAGGCAGACCACACATGAATTTCCCACTACCTTGAGCAAATGGGAGTTTTAAG
This sequence comes from Xenops minutus, assembly GCA_035221455.1. NCBI lineage: Eukaryota > Metazoa > Chordata > Aves > Passeriformes > Furnariidae > Xenops > Xenops minutus. The sequence goes on from JAWWEE010000074.1 coordinate 40,655,656, forward strand.
ACTTTTTACATTTTACCGATCTATTCAAAAAAACAGGATAAGAATGTCACAGGCAATAAGTATTTCATTAATATCAAATTAATTCATGAAAAATAGGTTTTGCATGACACAGTATGATGCTACCGACAGAGATATATTTGTTCATCAAACCCACACAACTCCGGTTTAAAATACAAGCTACTACCCTCCCATACACACAATAAGTAAATCCCAACAGAAATTATTTGTAACAGTACTTAATTGAGAACACAATTGTAATTTCATAGTAAAGACAACCAGATGCCTCAGTGTCTCAGACCAGACACAAATGTTCTTATGTCAAAGTGCCTGGTTTTAGCTTAAGCTCTGCTTTCCATGTCCATACCTGAAAAAATCCACAGAAATTTACAGACATTAGTGGAGATGCTCTAGATGCCCAGGTCCCTTGACACCTGTATCACACGACAAACCACCTCAAAACAACCAAACAAAACACTCTGGAGTTTCCTTCTGCTTGTTATAAAGGTGAGGAATCACCTCACTTATTTCCAGATCAGGTTGCTCCTGACCTACCAGAAGAGAACAAATAGATTTGTTTAGTAACAAACAACAAACCCTCAGAAATTCTCAAAGCAAGAAGCAATGCAACTATCTAGATGGACTGAATTTTAGGCCTTCAATTAGTTCAGTTACTGTTTATAAAATAAAGTGTTATGGTTCAGTAATCATATTCAGTTGCCTCATCCAAAATCAGACTACCCTGCATACACCTGCTAAAGGAAGATTTATTTAAAAAAGTGACACTACTTCATTATAATTTAAATTACAGTAATTTCATCAGGCTTGTAGAGGCTACTCTGCACACTAAGTGTTGGATAACCTCAGAAACCTTCAATACCATGTGGCATGAGCTAACATTAAATACATTTAAATTATTTAAGCTAATGGATAAAGAGCTTTAAAGAAGAATGTTCCAAATCCATGATAACTGAACTCTTGACAGTTTTTGCTTTATTTTTCCACTTTATTTATATTCATGCCATCTGGCTGTATTGATCACACAGTTAAACAATCTTGTGTTTTTTCAGATGAAGTAAATTCAGAACTAATTTGTATGATCATTCAGTAACACATACGCTCTTGATTGATTTGTGGGTGCCAGCTATGAAGTCACTTACTGACTTTTATAGACCACGCTCCAATTCACAGAAAACATTCTGCAACAAATATCCAGGAGGCCAAACAGACAACCATGCTCAAGCCCATGAATTGCTATTCGTTTATTGGACATTACATAATATGCCTAATTTCTACAAGCCTCAAGTTTCAACTGATCTCTTTAGAACTTGTATCAGATTCCACATACCAAACCACAGACACACACATCAAGAGAATGAAGTGAACAAACTAAACAGCTAACTTATCCTAAAAACTCCATACCATCATAAAACAGTTGCTCAAAAGGCCTGATTTACAGAAAACAAAGCATGATAAAGCAGTATTAAAAGAGACTGCTAAAAATAAACAGACATTAATTTCCAAGTGCTATGGTAGAATTGTTTAAATGATGCTTATCTTTTTTCCCTGTTTTCAAATAAAATTTCTTGGACATACACAGATCATACACCCTATTTCCAGCTGTCAACCTCATCAAAGATTTAATCTGTCCCCAAAAACAACAAACAGGCAGCTCTAGACCCAAAGAGTTATAAATAATTACCTCGATTTCATAATTTCACCAGATTACGACCCTTAAAATCAACACACAATAAAAAGAGATGCTCATTCTACATGAAGAGATGGGAGGTGTCAGTGAGGAAAAAAAGTGGGGTGGTGGGGCTTTTAATTTTTAGTCATAGATTTTAATCCATCATTTCAGGTATCAAAAAGTCCTTTTACTTTCTTAAACAAAACTATAGGAAGACTACATAAACCAACAAAGAGATGCAAGTGTCATGTGAATCTAGAGCAGAATTGCAGTAACCAAATGACAGTAAAGGGCCTTCTCTATGGCTACGCATTCTGCAGTTTAGTTTTATGGAGATGAGTACCGTAGTCATAATCATTTATAGCTGGCACACCTATGCATGGCCTCCAGTGGATGGAATTAGACCAGCTCCTGAAACTCTTCAGGAAGCACTGCCAGATTTCCTACCACTGATTTAGCCACTCAGCAGTCAGCACCATAAAATCACTGGCATTTGTGCAACTCTGTCACTTATAAATGCTTTAAAACTACAGTCAGAAGATCAAGGCCGTTCCCGTGTTTTTACTGCTGGTGATCACTTAATATAAAGCAACAGCAGGTTTACATAGAGATTTTTTGTTTTGTTTTTTTAAAGGTTTGTGCAGAGGTTTATAACTAGTTCTGCTCTAAAGCACTTTCTTCTCTTCAAAACAATCACTGCAATGCCTTACACTGAAAGTCGGGTTTTAGATACTCATCTTCATCTATCCACTAAAAGGACAAAGTTTAGTAACAAAAAGTAAAACACTAATACAAAATCCTCGCTCGTGCTTTCAACAGATCCCTGTACAGCATTATTAACTCCACAGTCTGGCTTCAGCTCTGCAATAAATTTTGCACTATAACTAGACCAAAACCAGACCCTCCTCGGGACTTCCACAAGACGCATGTCAGCCAGTCCACACCCAACAAATTGCACGACCCGGGCCTGTCACCGTATCAGCATAAATTAGGACTTGTCAAACAGGTAGGGCACGCCAACAGAAGGTATTTTACTAAACACAAAGGTAACTGTTTCCGCTGTCCCGCCCCATAGCAAAAAAAATAACAGTAATAATCACAAGCATGGCATTTTTCCCATTTACCCAGGGAGCGCCTCAGCTGGTTTTTCATTCACTGCTTACCCAAGATAACTTCACAGAAGAGGGAGCCTATCGTGACAGAAAAGGGAGCTTCCCATGGGGTCCCTGGCAGGCAGGGAGCCTATCGTGACAGAAAAGGGAGCTTCCCAAGGGGTCCCTGACAGGCAGGGAGACTATCGTGACAGAACAAGGAGCTTCCCAAGGGGTCCCTGGCAGGCAGGGAGCCTATCGTGACAGAAAAGGGAGCTTTCCAAGGGGTCCCTGCCAGGCAGTGAGCCTATCGTGACAGAAAAGGGAGCTTCCCAAGGGGCCCCTGGCAGGCAGAGAGACTATCGTGACAGAACAGGGAGCTTCCCAAGGGGTCCCTGGCAGGCAGGGACAGCGGCATGTGCAGCGCCAGCCCTGCCCGCGGCTGCCTCTGCCGAGCTGGGCTGGGGAGATGACCCATTCAGACAGGGGCAAGGGGCCCGCCGGCCGGGGAGGGGTCGGGCCCGGCTGCCCTGGCACCATCTTGGGGGCGGCCGGGGGTGAGCGGGGACGCGGCCCGGCGCTTTACCTGCTCTGCCAGCCCTGCAGGAGGTTGGTGTATTTGCTGAGCGTCCCTTCCAGCACGGGCTCCCGCCGCCTGCCGCCGCCCGGGCTGGCCGAGCCGGGGCTGCCTCCATCGAGCCGCCCCGCGGCCGCCGCCCGGCCCGGCAGCCCGCGGCCGGCCGAGCAGGACGAGGGGGACGAGCCGGCCGAGGTGGGGCGGCTGCTGCTGCGGCTGCTGCTGTTGCTGCCGCCGCCCTCCCCGGCCCCGGCCGCGGCCGCCGCTCTGTCCATGGAGCCCCGCGGGGCCGGCTGCCCGCCCGCTCCGGCCGCCCGCGCCCGGCACAGCCCTGACTCACCGGCGGCGCGGGCAGGGGCGGCGCCGGGGGCAGAGGGGGCCGGGCCGCGCCGGCAGAGGGAAGCTCCGCGCCGCCTCCCGCTCGGCGGGCGGTGCGGGGGGCTGTGCCCCGCCGTGTGCCCCGGTGTGCGCCCCGCCGTGTGCCCCGGTGTGTACCCCGGTGTGAGCCCCGGTGAGAGCCCCGCGGCCCGGCGCGGAGCCGCCCGCCGCCCCCTGCGCAGCGCCAGGCGCAGCCCCAGCCCGAGGCAGGCGCAGGGCGGGGTGTCGGGGCCCGCGCAGGGGCCGGGCCCGCAGGCGCGCAGGCAGAGCGCGATCGGGGACAGGCACAGCACGCAGGAGGACTGCATGGCCGCGGGGACAGCCCCGGGGGCGGCACCGCACACCGCACCGCACCCGCAGGACACGGCAGGACACCCGCACCGCGCCCCCCGTGACGCGCCCGCCACATGACCCGGCGGCAGCGGCGGGGACACCGCGGAGCCTCCGCTGGCAGACAGCCGCAGGCTGTGCCCACCGCAGCACGGAGCCCCAGGGCACCGGGGGTGTCTCCGTGTACGGGTGGATGCGCATCGCTGCCCGCCACACGGAGCGGAACACCGGGAGGTGACTGCCCGCGGCACAGAACACCCGCACGCAGCGGGTAGGTGGTGTGCCCGGCCGACAGCAACACAGTATTCTTGCTAAACCCACAGCTGGTAACGTGTATCAACAGACCATGTAAATCATGTACTTCATCCAGAGTTTGCGGGGGAAAAAAGTTATCGTAAAGGCACGTTTCCTGAAAACAGAGGGTTTAACCTCAAGATGGCCATAAAAGGCGAAGCAGGTCCTTGTACTACAAAGCTATGTGGTCACACACCCTCAAATCGCTTCTATGGCCGTCCTTGCTGCATTACCAAGCTCCTCAGTTATGTCAGGATGTCTGTCTTCAGAGCAGACCAGAGATGTAGGTATTCTTCTTGTCCTATTATAATTGGAGACACAAAATATAGAGGAGACTCAGAAACTCTATGAAAAGTATAAACTCACTTAGCTCTTATGCTTTAACGCTGTGGGAAGTTTAGCAGCCCTGTGTGCTAGAGGTTTTTTGAGTACTGAGTACCATGTGAGCCCTGTGTTCTGCACCTCAGAATATGTCAAACCATCCAAACCCACACACAGTTAGATGGCTACATTCCCTATATAAATCTACATGGAGAGGTGGGATCCTAACAGATTCTCCCAGTTTCTTCTCTGGAGAATCCCTACCATATGTGTTGTGGCTGGGTAGCTGAAATGTTGGGCAACCCGGTCCTGCATTTTGGGTGGTGAAACTTCTCACGTTGAAGCTAAATACTGAGGCGCTGAGGTCTGGAAACTTGAATTTTAGTATTTCATTGGTGGAACATGTAACGCACATTTCTTGTGGTACAGACAAAGGTTAAGAACTTGGTTATTTTTAAATGCAAAATATTTTAGAGTAAGTATTTTCCCAGTAGTTGTCGTTTGAGATGTTCATGTAAAATTCTCCAGTCATTGTTCATTATGGAAAGAAACTCCCTTACCACAACCTGAAAAACCTCATTCTTAAGCTCAGCTCTGCTTCTGATGACCAGCTTTCACAAGACATTGGAATGAAGAAGGTATGCTCCTTCAGGAAGCTCAGATCCTGCTCACTGGGTAAGACCCCTTTGTTTGTCTTCAGAATGTTACAATGACAGCCCAAAACTGTGGAACAATATACTTTAATGAGGTAACTTTAATGACTGTGTCACCACATCAGCCACTGTAGCACATTACCTATGTATGGTCTAAATTATAGGTAATGAATGCAATACTTTCTTCCTTGCACAGGATTGGCTGGAAGATAGTTCTTTCACGAAAACAAGCTGCCTTACACACTAACAGAGAAGCCTCTCCATACCTTTCTAGACAGTAAAACTCAAGTAACAATGGTGCACTCATCAGGGAGTTTCTGAAATAAAAGGGGTAACAGGCTGTCAGTATATTATATCCGCAGGAGGATTTAGCAAAATCATAAAACCTGCTTCACTGCTATTAGAAGGATTGCTGTGATGTGATAACATAGGAAGTCCTCTTACAAGTTATAAACTAGTTAATAGGTGGCAAATGAAACACAGAAAAAAATGGCCACTTTTCAAATAGAGGGTAACCACTAAAAGTTGAGATCTCTGTTACTCAGTATCTTCTTAAATCAGAGTTAAAACTAGAATCAAATGCATAAAATAGCAGAAGTATCTCACGCAGGAGCGACTAAATCACTGATAAAATGGCAACTGAAATTTAATGTTGCTAGAAACCAAAGTAAAGCACATGGAGAGAAAACAGCTTTTACTACGCATGCATGATGATCTATAAATTAGCTTAGCCTCTCAGGCAAGAGATCTTGGAGACATTTTAAATAGTCCTCTGAAAACCCCATCTCAGTGTTCAAGGGTAATCAAACAAACAGCTGTGATGAGCTCATTAGGAAAGGCAGAAATAACAGCTTGCTGCTATATAAATCCATAGTACAGCCAGTATCTATATACTCTGCATTTATCATATTCCTTCAAAAAGGACTGAGTAAAAAGAGGCAAGGTGTAAATGCCAGTTTTTATATGAGGAGAGAACTCACTGAGCAGGGTTTTCAGTTAAAAAGAGATAACTATTCTATAGACAATATTCAGGTTAATAGGAGTGATTCTTCTCTGTTTCTCATGAAACAAGAACTGTGGGGGAACTGGTATAAAACAAGCACAAGAAACTACTTTCTTACATGATTTGTACTCATAAAACTCATGAGATGGTTTTGGATGTCAAACATCTAGAAAGTTTAAAAAAGCAATTCGTTTTGAAGAACCATTAAACAAGGTTGACCAAAGTCTTTTGGACATATTCAATGTTGACAAAGCCTCTAAATTTCTGACTGTGTAAAGGTTATTTATTTTATTGATTAAATAATCCCTGCCTTGTTCTTTCTCTAGATCTTTCTCTAAACATGTACTCATGGAAGGAATAAAACACAGATCTAGATAGACCTTTAACCTAGTATAGCTTTTCATATAAATATGAAGGAATAGTTAAGATTCCTTCTTACTGGTTAACCAAAGGTCCTTATGAGTGAAACATTTGCAGTGCATGCAGCTTTTATATTGCATTTAAGAAAAAGAATGTGTCATTCTTCTCATCCCTTTTCCCTTCTCAGTTTGTACATATCATTGTAACCTAACAGAGCTAGACAACCTTTCATAGCAATCTTGGTATTGTGAGCCCCTGACCTCATTTATTTAAAGTTATTGATGTTCTTCAAAACTACTGTATTCATTTTACTACCCAATTGTCTGTCCTAGTAGAGCTAGACTTCACAGTAATACACACTGACTTGGTCTGATGTAATATTGCATAAAGTATGCTTTGTTACAATATTCTTAATTAGCTATTTATTAATTCAACCTGCCTAATGAAGGTTTGCAATGTTTCCAAGGTAACACAGCTGCTATGTTACAGTCCTCCTTTAGAATGTTACTTTCACTCTCTGACCAAACCAAAATTTTGCTTGTTTCATTAAGAACCCAAAAGAATCAAAATAACTCATTGTTTATCCCAACTTTTAGGAAGCAAAATATCTAGCAAGACAACAAATTAAGTACTGTTTGCCCTTATCAGGAAACAGAGACATTTCTCCGTCCTTTGCTGAGCTACGCAGTTTGAGCTTCTAGAACAAGGTTAGCTCATAATCCATTTGCTAATTTACGTTTCCTGAACATCTTGGTTTAGGTTTCTCTACCTTTTCAACACTCTCCTAGCAAACAGTTTTCCTGAAGTACTTTCCAGTTTCTTTTTACTTCCTCCCACCACCAGATTTCCACTCAACTTCTCACCATCGTAATCATCATAGTTTCTACAGAAACTATTTCTGCCTAGGATACATTCAAGCACTGAGCATATTCCAGGCTTGCTCAGTTTTACCATCTCCTCCTTCTTACCCTACAGAGTCCTCCTGAGACACTTCTTTATTTCACATGAGCTTTGGAGGCTAAATCCATCTGTCACTAAACTAAAAGCAATACTTAGGGCAAAAACCTACCTCTGTGCACTTCTATCGCCATCGTCTATAGATGCCAGCAGTGGAATGACTCTTACATAATCCCTAAAGTTCAGTTCATGCCATGGTCGTGCCACCTGCCCCAAGCCTGCTCTCACTAATTCTTCCCCAGTTGTCTACAGTGACTGGCAGGGAGTGAATGTAGCAGGTGGAACAATGCACAGCAGCAGCATGTCCTCCAGTCCTTCCTTAGATCCAGTGCTCTTGGCTCGTGGACTGGAAAGTTTACAAGAAGCAGTAACTCCTTCAATATGGCAACTCAGTACAAGAATTGTAACCTTCTCTCTTAAATAATTGTTTCACTTAGATAACCAGCACGTGGTCCATGAGTAACACACTTCAAACCTGAGAATTTCGGGAACGTAGAGGAACTGCCACTAACTCTGCAGTCTGCCAACTTTAGCATTAGCTTTGCAGAACCACTCTGCACTGTATCCTCCCTCCCTGAAGCCTGTAAGCCTGCAATGTATGATAAACATGCTGCTTTGCCATACTTCACCCCGTCAGCAGCTTCTCATCCACCATTACCCACCAACCGCCCTCCTGAACCTCACTTACTCAAAACTAGTGACAGGGAAACAGCCAAGAGAAACATGGCATATGGCAAGAGTACCCAAACTGCCTGTGCTGCCAGAAATGATTGGGCCCAGGAAACAGACACAAAGCATACAGGTTAATTTACTCTACCACAAGGCATTGCAAATTCATGTGGACTGGGGTCTGCACTGCCATAGCTAGACTCTCAGAGCTTGTTTACTCAGCTACAGCACACTGCTCTGTAATTTGCAGCTTAGACAAGTTGAAACAAAACTTGATCAAAATGTCTGAGCCTTTGGAATACAAACTTCAGGATGGTCAGCTGGAGAAAATACTAGTTTGTATTATGCATATTTATATATATATTTGCATTGGATGTCATTGAATATGCATGAGGAAGCGATGTGTATGGCAACCATGACGAAAGGTATTTTCTGCATAGCTAGAATCAATCCTTTGAACTGTAACTGGAAACAAATAGGAAGCCAGTGTATAAAGAAACTAAATGAGCATAAGAAACTAAGTGAGCACAAATATCACTGACACTATAAATTATGTATTTTAGCTAGTGGTAACAGCGTTATTCTGTGCCAGTTAATCTTTGAACAGTTTTTATAGGTAGTCACAAATACAGTTCTTTAAAATAAAATCATTCAGACACTGAGGCCAGAAAAAAACACTGAGATTATCTAGCACAACCTGCTGGGTAACAGAAACCCTTTTTGGTCTGATGTGGAATTACAGATAAATGTCAATATACCAAATCTTAACAGTGTGCGGGCATTTTTACCACTCATTTTTTCTAGCTCTGTAGTTAAACATTTAGGGATTTGAAAAGTATTCCAGCCCACTAAAGGTCAAATTCAGGTTCAAACCAGACTCAGTTCACTCAGTGCTGCTCTCATAAGTCAAACCAGTGCTCAAGCTCTCTTTTATCCCTCTTTTTTGGAGAGCTGAGTGGTTGCAGTAGAATCTGTCAGAGTTCAACATTTATTATTCATAAAGCTGTATATCACTGTAGTAACACCCAGCTTGCTGTCCAGCCATTTTCTAAATGAAATATCTACACACCTGGAATCTCACTCCTAATCTGCAAAATCATTTGCACATCCAAAAAGTATTGTTATAGAGCACTTATACTGCAGAGTGTATATTTATTGGTAAAATAATGCTAGTTTATGCTGCTTGGGCTCTGACCTCATACTCCACCAACAGCCATTTGTACAGTTGTTTGATAAGAGCATGCAGTATTGTACAGTTTAACAACCAGCCTCTTTTAAATTGGACCTGTCTCTAAGCCCCTTACTCACCTACAGCACTATTTTACTCACATCATCTTTAAAAATACTATTTAGGTATTGTTAGAATCCACCACATAATGAGATGACAGCTAAAAAAAAAGGAAAGAACTTTGCACTAGAAATCAAAACCAAAACACAAACTTCTAAGATTTTTTTTTTTTTTGCACTGATTAAAGGAGAAAAATTGAGTTCATAAAACTTTCTAACAACTACTTATGCAGAAAGTACTTTTGATTACAAACTTCACTCTTCATTCTGCAGGCAGTTTTATCTGCAGAAACCTAATTGAAAAAATACAAGTTTCTAATGCAACATGATTGTCTCCTTTTTACCTACAGATCTGCACTAAAAATACTGCTACATATTTCAATACATGTGATTGAAATGTATATATATGACAAGTGACAGAGTATGTTTGAAACACTTTCTGAAGCTGCAGAACCTCATACTACAACATGCATAATATTTACTCAATGTTTCATGACAATGTTTTAGAAGCTGTGCTGATTATAGATTTCCAAGTTTTTTATCAATAATGTAAACGCACAGAAAAAGCAAGAAGCTTAGAACAAATCACGACACCTATATTTTAACTGCCTTTTACAATCAAAACAAATCTCTTGTAAATTCAGTAAACTACCAAAATATATTTTGTCACTCAATTCTACATTTTAGCTCTCATCAATAAAAAACAAGAAGCGTGTAAAAGGGAGTAAAAGGCAGTAAAGCTTGGTGTTCTTTACAGTTTGGGGCTTTATAGTCTTGGAGGTCATACTTTAATTAACTCTAGAATGTGTGATGTGTGTAATTATCCCAAGCTAGGGATGACATTTTTTTGCCAGGGTTCACCACTGATTGATTTTAAATTTGGCTGATAACAGAAAAATTATAATAGCTCATGAAAAACGCATGAACCAAAATTTTCTTACATATTACAATAAATAAAATTACTTTAAAAAATTAAAACAACCATAAAAGAAGTGTGCTGTGTATTGCCCAACTCGTGCAAATGAGTGGTAAATACTTCTGTGGTGTATAGGATTAATGCTGATACAACAGGTAGGAATCATTACGTTCAGCACAGAATTGACTGTTATCTTCACTGATTTTGAGGAACAGTATAAACTGTAGGTTATAAAAGCCTGACAAGACCATTTATCTAACCCTCTTCTGGTTGCTGGACAGAAAACGACAGCCATATTTTTTTTCCCCTCTCTCCTCTGGTGAATTTGCTTGTAAAGCTTGCTTTCTCATATCACACTCAGCCTTGACAGGAGCATCCAGTGGAGATAACCTCAAATATGCAAAGAGCTGAATTATGATTCCATCCCTCTGGTCTCTAAAACTCAGCTGCCAGCTTTGATCTTTGACTTGTGAGAGCCTGTTCTGCAAAACAGAATGTGCATTCATATATGGCTTGATATAAGACTACTTGCCATGATTTCAGAGGTGGGAACAAATGCTAATTTTTTAGACTAAGTATAGTACAAGTTCAGGAAGCTCCCATTTTTCAGTTTAACTTTTCCTGACCTTGGTCATTTCCATAGAAAAAGCCTGAAACAGGCACTCCTTAGCTGCAGTTTCACAAATTCAGACATTTGAAATTCTGAGCTCTGTCAGCTTCAATCAATCACAAACGTCCTCCTACTATTCTGTGTTACAGCCTAAAAATAGGGCTATGCTTTCAGAAAATGAGGTACCATTAAAGATAAGAAAGTTGGTAAAACAGATTCCAGATGGTAACAACCTGAAATGACAGTGAGAGGAAGAATCCAGGGGTATGCACACACAAACAATTTTTTTCTTGCTTTATAAGCTACACAGAAGGCTGGAGACATTTTTTTTATTATTATTTCTGACATTGTATTAAATGAAGAATGAATGTTTAATCTTCTATCGGGGAAAAATAGTAAACAATTCTGGTGGACCTTGAAATCCTGATCAGGAGAGGTCAACCCCTAACTGACAAGACAAGCCTTGGATCTCCAAAATAAGATCTTCTCACAAATAATTCAAAACTGTCATCAGAAAAAAAATTTAAACAAACAACGTAACAAATCTTTGAATGGTCTCAACAAAAGCTTTTTCCATCCAAATTAGATTTCACTTAATCTCATGTCAGATTTAAAAACTCTCTAAGTTCTCCACATACTTTTCAAAACAGTTCAAAAAAACAAGTGGAAAGGATCTGAGGTTTTAGGATAACCATCAAATGGAACAGGAAAGGCCTTCAAATGATCATGCACCTCGGTTTTTTTTGTTGTTTGTTTGTTTGTTTTTGAAACTGCTTGAAAAAAATCATCATCTAAAAGCTATAAATAAACTCATACACAGCATGTGCTTCACAAACCAGAATAGGGTTGTCTTATGGGAAAACACAGCCCATATACTAATTTAATCTGATCCCAGATTCCTTCATTTCAGAAATCAAATTTATATTGCTTTTAGTAGAAAAGGGCATAGAATTCTATTGCTAATAGGGGGAAATGGGTTTAAAGGCAGAAACAAAGACAAGAATCAGTCAGTTTGTAAGAGTTTTAGGTATTTATTTCTTTTGTTAACAACGAGGACTGCCACACCACATTCAGAACACCAGCAAGGTCTTTGGCAGTTGTTATCACCTTATTTTTGCCAGGAAGTTTTGTCCTAACCAAGTTTAGACAACATTTTCATAGCAACAAAAGTGGCTGGTCTACTTTAGAAATCCCAGTGGAGATGGAGCAGTTCCAGTGTCAGACTAAGAGTGCAATGGGGAGTTTGCCAAAAAAGGCTCGGTTAGATGCAGTCTTTGGAGGCTACACATAAACCAAATGTGTCAAAATCCTGGCAGTTAGCTGCCAGCAAGTTTATAACTCAGGGAAAAAGAGAAGAAGACAAGGCTCTGACATGACCACAGCATTTTCTCACTCTCATGGAGTTTCAGATGGAAAACTGATGTTGTTTGATGAGGCAGTGCACCAGAAATAAGTCAGAGGCCATCACCCACAGACAAGCATTTCAAGGTAATTTGAATCTTAGGAAAATATTACAAAGGCAAACATATCTGAGCAAGCCAACTCAAGCCAATGCACAAGAAAGAGAAAGTTTTAAGGAAAAAAAGTATTCTCTCTATGAAAGTAAACTGATGTGCTTATGCCATAGGTTTTAAGATTATTTTTCTTTAGTTTAGTATTTTTGAGGGAAAATACCACTCCTATCTACATAAATTTTTTGCATAATACTTCTGACACATTGCTTGGACTCAAGTAAATTTTCTTCCCAGAGGTTAGGAACTGTTTGTGCTCTCAGAAGTACTAATGGCCTTATTAATTAATAAATATGGGTAGAAATGCATGGAGCACCTTCTTTCAAGTTCATTTTTTACTTCATTTCCTTAATGTAAAACTAGCACAATTCTATGATGTTGTTTAAATGCAGTAGGGGTTCTTCAGGATCGGGTCTTGGTAGAAGAAAAAAAAAAAAAAAGGCAAAGTAAAGGTAGAAAAATACTCTTGCATCAGCCTCTTTCTTAGGAAAATTCTCCACATTAGTTCAAGTCAAAGGAGCTAAGATTACCAACTTTTTATTTGGCCAAGAGCTGTTTGCTTCAACCAAGACTGGGGAGATAGAGATAAACAGCAAAGCAATATACAGTATGAGTTCCCAGAAAAGGGGTGAATATCCATTTGTAACATAGAACCAAGGCAATATCCTCTTCCATTTACAATCTGTGACATAATGCTATCAATGTTTCTCCCTTGGAACATCAAGTTCTTTTTTTCTCATGAGTGCTGCTGGTAGCTACCCAGGAATGCACACGTGGAAGGACTGCCCCGGAAGCACATGGCTTCCTGTTTCACTGCCTTCTGAATTTCCTGTCCATTCCCTGTACTGATAGTGGCACCCTTTGGGAAGGGCTGCACCTCTGAAAAATCTGTGCCATTTAATGGAGAAGATGAAGAAATTCAAATCCAATGGAAATCAAAGCACTTAATGTAGCTGACCTCCTCTATGCATCCTGTTTCCCAGAGTCTGCTAAATGTCACATAACATCAGAAAAAAAAAAAAAATTAAATACGTATTCAAAAGGCTTAATCACAGCTCTTACTCTCTTGAAATACAGCAGACAATGGAAGGAAGTTCAAACACTCTAATACAGTGCACACAAAAGCAACAGGTATTAGAAGTAAAAATGACATTGAGAAGGTTACCTTTTTTACAGTGGCAGGAGCTGAAATGCATGGTATGTTTAGGCATCTCCTGTTAATATAGATCAAAGGAGGCAGTGAAACCACCGCACAGAAATGTAAGAAGTACAATAGCTCTGCCACAAAATGAAACACAAAAGTGTGGTTTTATCTAGGGTACAAGAGAACTTCAGAGTATCTGTGGCTGAATGAAAACTGAAGAATCAGATATGTTTCCTCATGAAGGAAAAGAATAATGAAATGCAGGACACAACTGAAAAGCTTCAGAAAACACTTAAAAGTCTGGCAGGTTTAGAATTAAATCTGGGCACATTATTTAGACCGAGTTCAAGATCTACTCAGTCCAGAGCAAGCCTTCTAGCAGATGGATGGCAATCTAATTCAGCAGACATGACTGAAAATTCAAAATGTCAGTAAAAAGGAGGACTTGGGTATGAAGCTCAGGTCTCCAGGGTATGAAGGAATATGCATGCAAAGCTCAAAGTCAACTTAAATAACACACCAAGCCTTACATTCTGTGATAGCCAGCACAATCCATGAAAACATGTCACAAAATACATGTAGGAAGAAGCAAAAAATCTAATCCATTATGTCATTTTGCAAGGGTGCACCAGCAGAGTGCATAACATCAAAAAGGAGACAATGAGGGCCTCATTAAATCTGATTAATTCCTCACAGGAGTTCTACCAGGAGATGAATGGACTGCCAGAGAGAAGGCAAATGAGAAATGTATTGCTTTGTGCACCAGTGTCCAGCTTAAAACTAATGTGTTGCCAGAACTGCAGAGATTCTGTATAAAAAGCCACTAATCATAGAAGATAAGCAATAGAACCTAGATTGCACAGTGGTTTGCTTTTGCCAGAGACATAATATATTAATTAGGCTATATTTCTATTACTGTGTCAGAGTGGGAAAAAGCCCCAACTTTTGGATTTAAAGTAATTAATATCCTTAATCTTACCAAGAAGGCCACACTCAGAGGTAAAGGGAAAGCAAAATAATTCAGGCTATTATGAAGATGTCTTCCTAGAAAATATAAATCTCCTCATAGAGTATTGAAAAGAGCTGGAGAAATTCAAGGACTTCACATTTCATTCCTCTAGGAAAGTTCCCCTGGGCCTAACATAGCATGAGAAGAGAACCTGAGTGCATTAATTTGGGAGTCACAGAGCAAACAAGAACCAAAAGAGCAAATGCATTTCAACATCAGAGAAAAAATATTCCACTTAGGCATGGATTCCAAAGAATTCCACAAATATTTTAAAAGGAAACATGTTCCATTTCCTCAAAAGGAAGGAACACTCAGGGAATGTGGCTGATGCCAGGGATTTTTCTTCCCTGAATGCGTTTTCAAAATCTTCTAGATACATCTGCAATAGCCTAAACTGCAAAGCTTATGTATTTCACGTTTTCTTTTGAGAAAAAGTTAAATAATATTTTTCTTTAATGCAATATTCTAATTAAATCTCCAATGTTTAAAGGTACAAGATAGTGCCCTGTTAATGTGGCAACTAATGACTACAAAGCCAATTTTCTGTTTCATTATAATTTGGGCAGCTCATACACTTCAGAAGACTTCTAATTGTATTACTAATTATGAGTGTGGAATGGTTGAAGCTTGTGTGTGTTTTGTAGATTTTAGTGCCTTCAGGCCAACACACTAAACAATTTAAAACTTTCAAATAAACACTCTTGCAAACTTGAAAGCTATGCAATAAACTACCAAGTTCACTGGTATTACAGCAGAATAATTGGTCATGCCATGGAGTTTATGGGTGCACAGACCAAAAAAAAGACAAGGCATCATCTCTACTAGCAGCAAATATGAGGATCTGAATGTATAAGAGATCTAATAATACTTGTTCTAAAAGATGCAGCGAGTTTTACAGCAGTTATGAAAATAAATACAAACAGCAAGAGGCTTCATTATCTACCGTGGTATTTTTTTTCTTGAATCCAAATGTTCTCTACACCATCTTGGTATCCATTCTTATGTATTAGGTATAAACTAGAGTACCAGAGCAAAGAAGACAAGTCTGCAGAGATGGGGAATAACTCTAGGAAGGATAATCTCATGGTGCTAATAATTGTAAAGAATTTACCTTTATAAATAAATGGATAAAAAATAGGCTATCAAACAGTGCTAGAGCCTCTCCTCTACAGAAAAACACAAGTATTTTCTTTTGAAATAGTACTTTGTGTCATGCTGTTGATTCTCAAAGCAGATTTATGCAAATAAAAGTGGACTTATGCCCTGTTCATATTCAAAATTAAAACTGAAAGATAAATCTCGCCTCCTGAGGATATCCACTACTATTTACTGATATATGGTGTTATCAATTGATACCTACCTATTGATATTTATTGAGTTTATTTCCTATCAGTAGTGACTAAAACTCAACTCTTCATTCTATTTCTTAACCAACAACATTGCATCTTACACACCCATCATTTATGTCTGCACAACCCTATCTACAGCAACCAAGTTGCATGAGCTTTGGGAATAAATATTTCAAGCTCTAGAACATTATTTTATGTCTGAAAATCACAGAAGTACATAAAAACATTATATACAATGAAGTATTTCTATCCAAAATTAAAGCACAGGTTTCCCAGGGAAGTGGTTGAGTCACCATCCCTGGAGGTGTGATGCCTAAGGACATGGCTCAGGGTACACTTGGCAGTGCTGGAGTAGTGGTTGGACTCGTTGATCCTAGAGGGCTTTTTCAACTTAATGATTCCATAGTTCTATGAAAATTAAAACTAGTGATGACATTGTTAATATCACCATTATTGGGGTTTTTTTCTAAACACTTGCAGGGATTTATTTTTTTTTCTATAAGCATCACAATAAAAAGTGACATGTTTACTGGCTGGAAACTTTGCTTTGTGCCACATCTTGTTCAGAAATGTTCAATCTAATGCTTCCTTTGTCTCTGTCTTGGTCCTTTGCTCAGTCAGTTTGCATACAAACTCTGTAAACCAATAAAGTCGCCACTTCAGCTGCATTGGACAGGTTAATTGTCTGGAAACAGCAACTCCCTCTAGCGCCAAAGGAGCTTCCTCTTTTACAGAACACTAAGTTAATCTCCAGTGAAAGTAATTCTTTGCTAATTACTGTCATGTTCTTGTTATAAAGTTGCATTCAGGAGCCTTTTCTTTTGTTACTGTGTTTTGTTGTATCTGCTGACACAAATGTTACTAAGGCACTAAAATTTAATAGGAAAAAAACATTTCTGTACTTGCAAATTAGGACACTGTTGAGCATCGATGATTTTTTTTTTTTCTTTGAAACACATGATGTTCAGCACACTGAAAAGCTTTGGTGTACAAACTCAGACCCTATCAGACTGGCATCAGCACTGGCTTACTGCCATCTTTGAGAGCAGTTTCAGAACTCCATCATGCCCTTTTACAATTTATGACAAGTGCATGATTTCCAACTAAACAAACAAAAAAAATTGAATCAGTCACAGTTACTCTGGATGCTAAATTTGTCCTATGTGTCAATACTCAGCAGGTTATTATGCACAGAATCTACCACTGAATAACAAACCAGAAAGTTGCAACACCCTCATGGGAGTTTCTATCCTCTGGAGACAAGATAAATAAAAGCCCAACGCCCTTCAGCTCCAAACTAGCTGCAGCAGATCAGTTCCACGGAGGACATTCCATGCTGGTAAGAGGGTCTGGATGCTGCTGGTACTATTAGACTGTATGGGAAATTATACTGTATACAAAGGTGGTCACACGCGGTGCAGAGAGGCTTTGTGTACACTAGGATTGCACAGCTTGCACAGCAATGGAACAGCATGAAACTAAGTGACAAAGGCAAAAACCCAGCCCACTGCTGGTGAGAAGTAAGATTGCATCTCATTAAAAGCAACCAGAGGCAGCAGGGAAGCTGTCCTACCTCCATCACTGAGTGGGGACTAGCCTGCAGTCCCAGACCTGCCCTCCATCCTACACTAAGCACTATGGGTGGAAAAGAGTAGGAAATGGGATTTACAGAAAAGATCGCACTAGAAACTCCTGCTACAATGCTCTAAAATTAGATGATGATCTCATGTCCAATAATGCATATTTTTAAAACATTATAGGATCATTTATTATGACCTACTATCTAGAGAAAAGATGAACACAGGAGACAAGCAGCTGCCCTGCTGTCTTAAGGTCAGAAGCTGAGGTACAAGCTGTGTGTGGTGGCCACTTACAAAGCACACAAGTATTGGGCTGTATGATGTCCTGATAGATCAATAGCAGCAAGGTCTGTCTCTGTAGCTCTTTATGCTGCAACATGACAGAGTTCTATACAGTGTCCCAGTTGAAATAGCACACAGAGCATCAGGGTCTCTACAGTGCAGACAGAAGGGCTGAAAACAGTGGTGCTCAGCTCAAAGGCTCACAAACTTCTTTCCTGCTACAAAGAACCACCCGTTAAGACAATGTTACCTTAGATTTAACTAAGTAACCAGCCTGACTGCCCAGGCAGAGCCATGGGATAAGGTGATACTCTTAAGTCTTACAAGAATCTCTTAAGACATTGTTACTATATCTCTAAAGTATTTTGTGGCTAATGAAACTTTGGCTGTGATAGTTGCTGAAGTTTTCACATTTTACATGAAGAATTAGTAAGCTGCTTTTTACTAAATACTATATACAACAATACAGATATAGATTTTGTTTATCCTATCTGATTTATTTTCAGTTTGATCTCACATAACCATGGCACAACAAGGGAATAAGAAGATGTTTTCACTTCCAGTCTTAAATAGTTTTATAATCTGGAATAATTTGCCCTTTGTACTTACCTTCCTTGCATGAATGACTCATGTATACATTGTTATTTCATATGGCCCTAATCCCTAATCCTGCATGACTTAACTCAAATAATCTGGCTATGTGGTTGCTTAAATGATCAATCAGGAATACAAATAAATTGCCTTCCTGTGCAGCTGATCTCTGCCCTGTTGTTAGCCTTACTCCTCCTCTCAGCAATGCATGACCAGCACAGATGTACACATGAACAGCAAGGCCTGAGCTGAAATGCAGCTCCTGAGCCAACAGGTGGAGTGTGTATGGATGGAAATGTGCATCCTGATCCCATCTGAGGTTTCTCACAGCTTTCTCCTGACCTAGCTGTTTACAGTCTGATCCAACATTACACAGTTGCCCCACATCATAGTTGCCTGTGAACAGAGCCTGGAAGAAGGCGAAGAGATTGCAGAGAAGGCATATGGAAAACAATGGTTACAGACTGGTCAAGATAACTACAGCCTGTAGGCCCACTGAAGGGCCTGGCATCAGCTCAGTTAAAACGTTTTGTAAAGACCCTTTTGACTCTTCATTTCTGTTTAAAAATAGAGTCCCCTTCTCATACTTTTTTCTCCTTGCTACCTCAAATATTCATGAGTCCATGCACACCAAGGCTGTCATTTTGCTTAAAATGAACTAACAGTTATTTTCTGACTTTAGTACTTTATATTGACAGTTTTATAGTGAATTAATATTATTTGTTGCTGCACAATGTTTATGTGACAAAAAAAAAAAGAATGTTCCATGGTCCTCAGTTCAGTTTCTCATGATAGAAACGACAGTTCTCTAATTTCCTCCAAAAAATGACAATGGCGTATAATCAATTTGAATGCAACAAAAAAACCCAATTATGGAACAGCATACAACTTCACATAGTCTATGTCAATAAAAGCTATTAAACAGTAACAAACTGACTTTCAGACACAGCTATTGGGAGTATCAGCTAAGCATATTATTGATCTAGCAGGGATTGCTGGGCAGAATTATTTAAAAAAAATCAGTCAATACATCTTTCTAAGATAACTTTATCTGAATGTTTTCTTCAGGCTGTGTAAGGCTGAATATCTGATATATGAAGAGAAATTAAGACATACATATCTAAGTCAACAGCCACTAAGTCAATGGAAGTGCCTTCACTGTCTCAATCTTCATTTTGAAAGTCCCAGGCTTTACATCTTGTGTTACTGAAAGCTTGTAGTGAAAGCACTGGGATTGTCTTTGAAGAAACATGAAAGCTTAGACACGTGCAGCTAAAATTCATTCTAGATGTACTAAGAGTCACTGGAACACAGCAGAGAGAGAATCTAAGAGATCTATCCTGATTCCAGGTCACTGGACAGCACATCAAGTCCCATTACGGATGAGAGAACTGTGTGGTCACTTAGCAGTGCTTCCGATCATGTGAATGTTGGTTATGTCCATAAACTTACAATTCCATAAATCAACTGACCAGCCAGCCATTTTACATCTTGACCAGCACTTCAAGTCCTGACACTTTTTTACAATCAGATTCTTCACTGCAACGTGTTGGTGTCAAGTGCCCCTCCAGACCTGCCCAGTTATCAGCATGATGCTAGAGGCAGCACTGTACATAACAATTCAAGAAACCAGTAGTAGTAAACCACAACACTAAGAGAATCCTGACTATTGCTTGTTAAGCGCTTGCAAGCCCACTTAAAACTCTCTTATATTAAAATGTGGAGCAACTCTGCCAATGAATGTGCAGCAGATCTGCAGCCATCTGTGGCACCACAATCATAAGTGAAGAGGTACAAACCATTCCACTACAGTTTTATTAAAGAAAGCTTTATTAAAGCTGTCTGTTAAACAGCAGGGAACTAGGCCTATATTTTTACACCATCACCATTTTCTTATCTTCCAAGGACAAAGGCCTTTGTTTTTGTGTGACTTTCAGAGGAAAGGTTAGAAAGAAAGTGTTCCCCCACTTGCCATCAGAATAGTTCAGTGAGAAAGGTGAGTTTCAGTTTCAAGAAGATAAGAATGGAAGACAGAAAAGAAGGGATGATTTGAAGTCATCTGCACTTCAATAAAATGGAAAAAATGCACATCTGTAGAGCATAACTCATCTTCATTTTTTCTTTTGTAAGGAATAGATTTTAATGCTGTTTATATATAGTACAGAGCAATGACAAGAAAATCTCCTAAAACAGTCCTCCACTGCCTAATATTGTATGCAAGAAACACTTACCTGGCAGACACCCATATTTCCAAAGATCACTTTTGTGTATTACCCTTATAGTTCTGTCTCTCTTTTATATTTAGACTCTGTATTCCAGAATAAGAATACAATAGCACTAAATTGCTTACTCAGACTTTTGACTTCCTACATTTTGGGCTGACATTGCTGTTCAAGAGTTTAAGCTAGAAAAAGTAGATAAACACAGCTAATTTTCCTTTTTGATTTACTGCATAATTGGCACAAATGACAACTTGTGTGTCAACACAAGGTAGGGTCAGAAAGTGAAGAAAGGGGAATGGGCAGCTGGGGGAGGATGGCTCTGTTACTGACTCAAAAGGTTTATCATGCTATGACCTCAGTTAATAAAGTTGTTACACAAAAATTTAATGGAAAAACTTGCAATAAATTGCCATCAGTAATAGCTCACCTGAAAGTATACCATGTTGTGCAGGCAGAGGAAAAACACTACTACCATAAACTGTAACATGCTGAGAGAAGCTAAATTCAGTCATTTATTTTCCAGATTCTTCTTTATTTATTGAACTTTATAATCTGTGCTTGACCTAGCTGCCCAGCTAGATTAAAACTGTCTTGTTCTTTTAAGGCCTGCCAAAATGCAATATGATCTCCAAGGAAGGCTGAAAAAATTTGTTCTGCTTTGAGAACAGAGAGGTGATGTATTTGGAAGACTGACTTATTTTGAAGGTGCCTGTCAAACTAGCATGAGGTGGGTAGTTCTCTAAATATACGGTACCTTTCCCACAATGTAAGGAAAAGTAAAATGGCTTTTAACCCTCAAAACACCTTTCTTTCCTCATTAGCTTTTTGTCCTCAAAAATGCAGAATAGTCAGTCAAAACAGAACAGGACTAAAAAGGGAAAAACATTTGACTAAAGGTGCAGAGAGCTGACAAAACAAACACAGATAAGAGGTGGGGAAACAGGTTATGTGAAGAAAGAATAATAAGGAGTGAAGGTGAAGGGGAGGGAAGGTAAAATGTCTGTGCTTCTTAGCGTTTTCTGGCTTTCATGTGCATTTCTTTTTGCAGGACTTTAAAACTACCCAGGAGTCACTGGAAATAAACACCCAAAAACTAAAAGACAAACCCAACTCCCTCTCATTCTGTACCCCTTCAAAAGAGTCAAAGACTGTGGGACATGAATAGCACTTTTTTAACTCTATTATTCAGTTACATTTATGTTTGTTTAATTTAATCAGGACCTCATCCTCATGTCTGCATTTAAGATGCTTTGGAAACTGAGGTGTCTTATGAAAATAGTAATTCTTATATCTTAATCTTCTTCCCCTTGAGGTCACCTACTCAGAGAGACTGAGCTGTGCTAATCCATATTCATAGTTCGTTTATAGTATTAAGGAAGTTGCAGAGTTTTGTCAGTCTCACACTCTCACAACATGAAGCATATAAAAGAAATTCCTACAAAATCATCAGAATTTAAAATTACTAAAATTGCATTTCAAGACATTAATATGTTCTGGTGAAATAATTATCTAATTGTATATAAATCAGATTCTTATCTTTTGTACAGAACACTAAGAATAAACTAAAAGGAAACTGCTATTTAATGTTTTTAAATATATTCTAAGAAAACTTTTTTTATAATTATATATTCAATAAGAAAATCAGCATATTAAATGGAGAATTTCCAAGTAGGTAATCAGGGTTTTTTTTCAGAAACTTGCAATTGAAGCTAAATATTTTATACTATTGGAGCTTTTCCATATTTTCTAGTTGCCAGATGTCTCTACTTTGTACAGGACTCTTTGCAATTGTAGATTATCACTGACATATCTTATTATCTCTGAGTACTAAGTTTTGAAAGGACCTTGTCAGGTTTCAATAAATGCTCGGACATCAGACAAATAGAGAACTCCTTATAAAAAGAGGAACAGGCATCTCTGCAGTATCTAGAATAGCTAAAATAGATCAACACATTAAGCTGCAAGCGCAATGACTCTTCATGTAAGTAGCTTAGAACATGCAACTAGAGAATATCAGAACTTTAGACTGCCCTTTTGAGTTGCTTTATTTCTTCTTAATGGCTGCTTAATCCATGCTGTAATTTTCAACACTATATATAAAGTCAAATGAAGCACTGAAGAAAAAAATAGATCTATCTCTATTGACATTGCACCAACAAACCACTCAAACACAGAAGAAAACTGGAAAACGAAAACAGTGATCTCACAGAGTATTATTCTTCCCCATACAAAATGTATTTTTATGTTACCAATCTTTTTTCTTTTTCTGCAGTGTAATTATAAGTACCAAACTATCTGCTTTCTGATATGCACTAAATAAATTTGATATTGACTTAGTCTTCTAAGGTGTTGACAGATCAAATCTGTCATATCTTAATGGTGGTTTAATAAACCCAGTTGCCTGCTTCACCTGTCAGAGGAGCTCATACTGCTGCCATAGCAAAGCAGGCTTAAGGGAACATGTGCTCCTGCCTCAGCTCCTTCCATACAAGGCTCAGAATCCTAGTGCCTTAACAGCCATAACTCAGGCAAACGGTTGTCTGACTTGATCTATTAGCTCTCTGTCACTTCCCTCTGGCTGTATAAGGTTTCAGAGAATAGAATATGGATGTGACTATCTGTGACTTCAATTCATTGATTATACCTGGACTGTCAGTGCTACTCCATCAGGATGTGCTTTTTTGTGAAAGAGCCTACTTGTATAATTTCCCTAAGATTACCTTTCAGATTGCCTTTGCTCCTGATCCTTCTTATTAGCAATTTAAAGATGTCAGACTGAACTCAAGCCACCAACAAGCAAAAAGTAGTTTTGTCTGCCAACCTTGAGAAAAAGATTAAAATCTCTAGCTTGAGGTCAAGCTGACAAGAGGTCAGCTTGTTCTGCTAGGATGGTGGGACAGTGCCTTCAATCAGTACAGCTAGATTGCCTGAGAACACCTGCTTGAGTCTGCAGACAAGGCATAAAACAAAATCTTTTGTTCTTGGTAACATTAATGATCTGGTAGCACTTGTTTTACCAGTAGAAAGGTTCTTTCTTGCCCTTTCCTCTCCACTGTTTGCAATGTTTTTATTTAAAGCATTGACCACTTCTTACTTCAGATGCAGCTTAAATTAATCATACTCCATGCATTGCCCTGGCAGCCAAGAGGGCAAACCACATTCTGGGGAGCATTAAGCACAGTATAACCAGCTGGTCAAAGGAAGTGATTACCCTGCTATATTCAGCATTGCCACAACCTCACCTGGAGTACTGTGTGTAGGTCTGGTCCACACAATTTAAGAAGGATAGGAAAGTCCCTGAATGTGTCCAGGGGAGGGCTGGTGAAAGGGCTGGAAGGAATGTCCTGTGAGGAACAGATAAGGACTTGGGGCTTGTCTAGTTTGAAGAAATGGAGGCTGAGGGGCAACCTCATTGCTCTCTACAGCTTCCTGAGGACAGAAAGCAGAGAAGAAGTGCTGATATCCCTGGTATCTAGTGACGGGACCTGTGGGAATGGTTCAGAGCTGTGCCAGGGAAGGTTTTGGACATTAGGAACCATTTCTTTACTCGAAGGGGTGGTCAAATACTGGAAGAGGCTTCCTGGAAGGGTGGTCAATGCCTCAAGCCAGTCAGTGTTTAAGAGGTATTTGGACCCTTAATAACACACTTGAAGCATTAGTCAGCCCTGAATTGGTCAGGCACTTGGTCACTCACTGTTGTAGTTCCTTCCAACTGAAAAATTCTAGTCTAGTCTAGTCTAGTCTATTCTGTAAAAGTCTCCATTTAGAATGGCATGGGGAAGCCTGCACAACATACTTCTGCAATGCATCTGAGGGTTCTTCAAGATGAATATGTGTTTATATTTCGGCTGTTTTTCAAATTTGTATAAACTTGAACTGTTTAACTAGATTGCGGTTTAGTTCATACTGAGAATGTATGTTAAAGTTCGGATTGCAGGCTGCCAGTGAGACAATGACAATTC
Source organism: Xenops minutus (assembly GCA_035221455.1). Taxonomy (NCBI): domain Eukaryota; kingdom Metazoa; phylum Chordata; class Aves; order Passeriformes; family Furnariidae; genus Xenops; species Xenops minutus. The sequence goes on from JAWWEE010000074.1 coordinate 40,680,439, forward strand.
TGTGTAAACACAGAAGTAGACATACAGCCTCATAAACAAACACAGAAATACACATACAGCCTCATAAAACACTGCAGACTGATGGACCATAGCCTTCTAGACTGTTGAAGAACTGACAACTTCATGAGAAAATCTATAGAAATTGTAATTTGTCTGTATTTTTTATATTTCACATTTAGCCTAATAAAGACTATCTTTTTCTTCCAGACTGTCAAAATGATCCTGAAGTGCTTATATTCAGGATGTACTTTTTGCATCATTTTCATTTCCCTATTTCATTAAGTATTTAGACTCCAGTCACTTATTATTCAATTTCATAGGACTACCCCTTCCCCAATCCCTCAAAAGCTAAGCTTTTATCAAGTCTGATCTCTGAATGCCTAAAGCAAGAGTTAGCAAAACTCTGTCTCCCAGAACTCAAACAATGAGATGAGGGTTTTCTCCACATTAGGAAATGCTACCAGTGGAAATAAAAATACTAGTGCAAGAAGACTGAATTTAGGCATGTTGATTTTGGTTGTTGGGTGGGTTTTTTTCCCCTTCTTGTTTAGTTTAATTTGACAGCAAGCTGTCAGTGGGTTAGATGATAACCCTGCTTTAAACAGAAAAGAGAACACCAGGTAACAGTTCAAACTGCTTCAGTTATGATGAACTGAAAGGCAACAGAGTTGGTCAAACATTTCCTCTCATACAGCCTCTAACTGAAGGAGCATTTCAGAAACAGCTAACACCATCAGGTCCCTAGCAAGCCATCTGGAAGAGGTAAAACATCTGCTGTAATGAAAAGCTCAAATGGGTAATGTCTTGATATGTGGTTTATTTTATTAAAGAGAGGGGGGCATTTTCTTTCTACAGAGACAAGAGCATTGTAATAGAATCATAGAACCATAGAATATTGTGAGTTGGAAGGTGCCCACAAGGACATCGAAGTCAAATCCTGGCCCTGCACAGAGCAGCCCCAAGAATCACACCATTTGCAGTGTCTAAATGTTCCTTGAACTCCGATGGACTTGGTGCTGTGACCACTTCTCTGGGGAGCCTCTTCCAGTGTCCAGCCACCCTCTGTGAAAAACCTTTTCTGGTATCTAACCTAAAGCTCCCCTGATGCAGTTTCATGCCATTCCCTTGGGTTCTGTCACTAGTTACCACAGAGAAGAGATCAGTGTCTGTCCTTCCACTTCCCCTTCTGAGGAACCTGTAGACCATGATGAGATCTCCCCTCGGTCTCCCCTTCCAGGTTATTATTAAATACAGCTAAAAGTGTCAATAGAAATTCACTTGTGATGGAAAAGTTTATCACAGATGACTCAAACTCATCCAAACCAACAACTCATTCACTATTTTTTTTTTTCCCCTGGAGAAGCACACGGGATGGAGAACAACATGATTTTGGCTGAAGGCTGAGGGAAAGGAGTGTTTGAAAACACTCATATTTCCCTTGTTAAGATCCCTCCAAGCTTAACCTGCTTTATTAAAGGATACACTGGTTCCTCCACACCTGGGTGCTTCACAGAGTTACTCCGAAGATACACAACACTGCTCCAGCACTAAGAGAGAGCACAAGAGTTCTGTTGTTACATATATGCCTGAAATGTAAGGTGTTAGTTCAGCAGAAAATGGTGACAATAAGGATTCTTCCCTCATACTCGGCACTGGTGAGGCCATACCATGAGTACTGTGTCCAGTTCTGGGCCCCTCAGCTCAGGAAGGACATTTTGGAGCTGGACCAGGCCCAGGGAAGGGCAATGGAGCTGGGGAAGGGTCTGGAGCACAAGTTCAGGGAGCTGGGGGTGTTTATCCTGGAGAACA
>JAWWEE010000074.1:40682533-40809989 GCA_035221455.1 Xenops minutus
TGCCCTGCCTGCCTTGCCTTGCCCTGCTCTGTCCTTCCCTGCCCTGCCTTGCCTTGATCTGCCCTGCCTGCCTTGCCTTGCCCGCCCCGCCCTGTTCTGTCCTTCCCTGCCTTGCCTTGCCTTGCGCTGCCCTGCCCTGCCCTGCTCTGCTCTGCCCTCCCCTCCCTGCCCTGCCTGCCTTGCCCTGCTCTGCCCTCCCCTCCCTGCCCTGCCTGCCTTGCCCTGCTCTGTCCTTCCCTGCCTTGCCCTGCCCTGCCTGTCCTGCCCTGCCCTGCCGTGCTCGGGGGAAGGAGTGCCCACTCGAGCCTGTGAAACACCCGCCTGTGCTGCGAGGATGTTTTAGGGTGTCTGTAACCCACTATTTACTGTGTGCTTTGTCCCGTGTCAGCCGACGTGGGCGTTGAGGATGCTGGATGTTTTAGGGTTTTTTGCCCCTAGCCTGCAGGGCTTCGCTCACAACCCCACTTGTTTACAAAAACATTGTTCAGGCTTTCCCACGTTCCTGTTTTCCACGCCGGATCAAAGAAGAACTGCGGGACTCTAGGTTTTGGAAATGTCTTTTTCTTCTTTTTCCTTTCAAATTGATTATGCTGAGGCACAGTGAGAGCTTGATGCAAGGTTTTATTGCTGCCTCTATTGTTAATTTGTAATTAGACCTAAATAAACTTGCTGCAACACCCACTGAAGGCAGCAGATTTACTTCAGATCATTCTTCAGGAGGAGTATCATGTTAATAGCCCTTTGTTTGGTTTCTTTACCTATTTCTTTGGCTTTACCTGTTTCTTCGGCATCTTTACCTATTTCTCTACCATTTCTGATCACAGTTTTTATACCGGCTCCCTATCTACAGTGAATAAGTTAAGCGCATGTATAAATATATGTTCACAGTCTGTCACTTCAATTGCTAATGCTAAGCACACATTATTTCTGATAACATTGGGATTTAAGGCACTAAATCTAACTCAAGGAGCTCAGTGTAGTGCAAGGTACTGCGTTTTGTCAAAACAAATTTGCCAGTCTTTTGTCAGAGTTATCTTAGACTTGTTGCTCACCCCCTGCCCACTCTGTGCAGTTGGCTTTTGCTGCTGTTAAAAATATCAGCAGCTGCCAAGTTGTGTGTTTCTTTGTTGAGGGAATGGCTGCCATTTCAGCACAGCATCTCTTGCTTTCCTTGCACTGGCTTGTAAGATGACCACGGAGATACTGAGCATTGCAGTAATAGTCAGAAGGAAATATGCAGTGAGACCTAGTCTTTTAGAAGTATTGTTGCTGTTGTTCCATACTTGAAATCTTGGGGGGAAAAAAACGTTTTACAGAAAGTTTGGCTGCATTTATATTTGATTCACTGTGACACACACTTGAAGAAGCAGAAGGATTTGTAGATATTGCCTACTAGTGATAACCACATGCACATACGTTTTGTTTACACCTCATTAGATCAGTTTAATAATAAGAAAAGCTCCTGCCTAATAGGATGAGTCAGTGGCAAAATGCCCATATCTCCTACGCTGAAAGAGAGAATGCTCCTGCCAGGCATCAGCTTTTTCCTTTCTATTCAAATAACTTATAGCTCATTTCGTGTGTAATGGTGGGGCATTTTGCGTCAGGAAAGCAGAAACCAAAGTAATCAAAAATTGAAACCAGTAATTCTTGGAGAGGTAGTTGGTTCTGTCCTCGAAGTCCACGGGACAGATACCAAACCCTGACTGCAAAGAGCACTGCAATTCAATAATATGTGCAACCATTGTAATAAATTTGACTTAATTTGAATTGAGTGCCTGTGTGCTTGTGTCTTTTTGAACTGGGGTGTGTTGTCCTAAAGTGGAAGGATTTAATGCTTAAAAGCAGATGACTAGAAAGAAATGGAAGCATTTATAAACATCTGATCATTGATATTTGGGGATTGCATATTTTTGTTGCCTGAATTACTGGAGTGTGTGACTGGTGGTGCCTAAAATGTAAGCATGTAAGTAGTTGATCTGAGTGTGGTTTGGCATCTCTAGTAGTTTGGAGACTGTGGGTTTTGGGGTTCTCTGTGTTGGACAAGTGCCACTATCTGTACAGAAGTCTTTGCTTTCTCACAGCACTTTGACCTACATCTGGGATGAAAAAAAAAACCCTAAAGGAGCGTGACAGGACAGTAACCATTTAGAAAGGTTGAGCCAGTCACCTTGGATGATAAACTACTTCCAGTTAGACTTGTTTTGCTAGGGAAAGGTCACCTTAACAATGAAGTTGACTTGGCAGAGGTCACTCGACACCTGATGGGAGATCATGGGACAGAACAGATGGCTCAAGAGGCACAGAAGAGCAGGAGCTGTGATGTTTGCTGGCCTTTTAGGGTTGCTCAACTGGTGGATAAGTTATCGTGTTAGGATCTTTATGATAGGGGATAAAGTAGGCTCTCTTGAGTGTGGATAGAGTACACATTGGGAATATGCCTTGGAGCCTTGGGATTCAAGGACAGTGTCTACTGCAAACACTGCTTCGGTCATGTACTGTGGCCTGCTCTTCTGATAACACTTCCAGGGCAGATTAATGAGGTATGCATAGCCAGAATTTATCCTTCTCTGTTTTGTTAGAATCAGTTGTTAATTAACCTGATTGCTCAACTTGAATAGGAATTGTGTATTTTGGGAAGAGGTGGGAAGTTACTGGACAGAGGGATTCTTACAGCTAGGAATGTTATGTAGGAAAATGGAAGGAAAAACTTGTGGCTTAACTGAGGGACAGTGGTAGAGGTAGAGTTAATAATATCAACATCACTTGCGTCCTGTGGTCTCCACTGCTGCTGCTATCAGGGCAAGTTTGGGAGTTTGTGTGTTGTGCGCTTTACTTTTAAAGTGATAAGAGGAAAGCAGAGCAACTGTGAAATGGTCTTAAAACAGTGGTTGCAATATAATGGGAAATGAGGAACTAGAGAAGCCAGTCAGGAAAATCTTACTGAATTTAGAAATTAAGACTAGGTAAATCTTAACTTTTCAATAGTGCATTCAAAGGCTGAAAAAAAAAAAAGGCACCTAAGGCATTTAAGCATTAAATAGTAATGGAATTAATGTCTCACTCAAGTAGTGCACACTGCCAGACTTCCTGCTGGCAGACTGAGAATCCCAGTTGGAGAGTTGCTGAATCAGTTACTTCTGTCTTGCTCTGTCACCAGCAAGCACAGAGAATGTGTAGTGAAGTTCAAAACCAAAGGCAGTGGATTTGCCAGGATCCAGACTTTGTATATAAATCTGTAGTAGTAAACACGCTTTTGTTCAAGGGATTCAAAGCCCTGTCTGAGAACTACAGACCTGTGTTGTGTGTAATGTGATTCTTGCTGTTTGTGTGGATCTGAAATTTGGGGGTTTTCTTGTATGCCATTGCAGTGGAAATCATGCTGTGTGCATGCAGGTACAGAATATAAGCCTGAGAAGAGATGGCTGACAGTTGTGCCTTCTGTATCACTTCCTGAACCTGCGTGAAGTGCTATTGGACAAGTAAATTCCAGTCTTTTAAGACATAGTTTTATGGTTTAACTGGAAAAGGTCTACCTAGGATACTGTAAGTTTTTTCTGCCACTGCTTAGAATGTGACCTTAGCCCTGTGATAGCCCACATCTTTAATATAACACAATCAGTTGTGCTGTATTGAAAGTTCATGAAGCAGAACAAATCGTTTTAAGTTTTTCTTGTGTCTGCTTAGTAGGTGTATCAGTAATTATGAAGCTGCCTCCTTGTCCCAGGAAAGAAAGTTAGGTTAAGAGGTTTCATAAAATTGCATCTTTCTCTTCCGTGTAGTGTTCATGCTAGGAATGAAAGGGAAGGTTGCGTTTGTTCCTTCTCTTGTAATTTTGGTTAATTTCATTATTGCTTAAAGATTTGAGAAGTAAAGTTGATCTCTGTCCTACAGGTTTCACTGTGTGCTGTTCTTGGGGAGAATACGAGGCTAACAGTAGTGGAATTCTCTGCCTGCAAATTCAGAGGGTGCTGTTGCAGTAGTTAAATTCTGTGAGCTTGGCTGCATAACCATAAAGCTTATAAGTTCTGCAACATATAAATGCTTCTTGGCTTTCAATGCCTGTCAGTGTTGTTCAATGCCTGTCAGTGTTGTACAACAATTGATGGGTCAGTCATAGCCAAGAAGCTTCTCCTCTCTTAAGGGGAAAATGATCCATTTTAAAAAATTCAGTATGCCACTTTAACCTCTACTTTAAAGATATAATCATTTGATTTGGGGGGAATACAGTAACCTAAACTCTCACTGGATAGCCAGTAAGCAGAAAAAATAAGTAAGGATGTTTTCAATAAATGCTTCATTCCAACTCACTGTAGATATATTTGAGAGAAAGCAGCCAGTGTAAATGACTAGTGTGTTTTCCCACTAGTTTTACTAGATCTGCATGGTAATTGGTCAAACAGTCTGTGAATTTCTGATTATTTTAAAGACAATCTCTTTTTTTCTAGAGCAAAACCATAATTTTTTAAGACTGTTTTTGTTTTCTTTCCTGCAGGGGTTCTGCAGTTGCCAAAATAGTAGGCAATAATGTAAAAAACTTGCAGAAGTTTGCTTCCACAGTGAAGATGTGGGTCTTCGAGGAGAATATTAATGGGAGAAAACTGACAGATATCATAAATAAAGAACATGAAAATGTAAAATATCTCCCTGGACACAAGTTGCCAGAGAATGTGGTAAGGCTCAGAAGCTAAATTATAGTTATGGAGCAGAGGGGATATTGCTTGTGCTGTGAATGGAGGTAAAAAATTGTTTTGTTAACACCTTTAGGGTTTATAATATTTCAGACTGTATGCTGTTTTACTGATGACATCAAAGATTTGAATAAGTAAAATTATGTAACTATGCAGTTAAGTAAATCCAATACAATGCACTGTAGTTTCTCTTTTTTTTTTTTGGTCACACTTTTGTCTTTATGTTACTTCTTCTTCTATATAAAGAAACAAGGGCAAAAGTAACAACCATACCCATTAAAAAAAAGTTTGGCCTCAACTTGGGAAGGGAACTGGCTGGTCAATGAGAATTGAATTGATGTCAGGTATTCTGAAACTCTTTACAAGTATGGATGAGAACTAGTGTGTTTCTCAAGCAAATTGGGCAGTCAGGTTAGCATGGTAGATGTAGTGTTGCCAGGGCAGAATAGTGAATACCACATGTATTCTGTGTGGTGTAACATTATTGTGGGTGAGCAGATGGTGACTCCTGCCCCAAAAACATTATAGGAAGAGACCACAGCAGCTGCCAATTCAGTAGAGCTTTTAGGCAGAAAAAACATGAGCTGCTGTGCATTGCAGTTTTCTCTTTAACAGTAATGCTGAAATCCCATTTCTCCAGCCTTCAGCAAGTGTGGTGTTTCTGCTGTCCACTACCTGCTCATTCACTTTGTTCTCTTTATAAATAGGTGGAGCTTATTGCCACATTTTAAACCTGAGTGTTATTTTCAGGTGGTTATCAAGTGTTAGGTAAAGTGGAGTTGCCAAGTGATTTCACAATAGGTCACCTTCATAAAGGGTAAACAAAAGCTAAGGGCACAGAGAAAGGGAATATAAACTAGTAAGTGTAAGAGGTCTGGAGAAGAAATTTGAGTGTATAAGGAACTAAGAAAAGAAACTACTTTTGTGCGTGCAATAATTTATCAAAAATTGACATTATTTTGTCAAAGAGAAGGCAGCTTCTTATTTTATATTTTCTTACTCAAAGTCCGTTTCTGACTGTTACAAGACATTTTGAATTTTCCTGGCACTAACCGTGCTTGAGTCTGTGAAGAAGCTCCTTTCAAGATATAAAATAGCTTGTTTGACAGCTTAAATTCTCTTGCTTATCTGGGAAGTTTGTTACTGGTTATTTTCAGTGATGAAGCGCAGTAGTTTGTAGCATTCATTATAAGACCAAACTGCTTTTACTTTATCAGATACTATTTCTGTCTAGTGTTAATTTTAAGAAGTTATGTGGCCTTTCTCTCCCATAACTACATAGATTGCTGTCTCAAACCTTAGTGAAGCTGTGCAGGATGCAGACTTGCTGGTTTTTGTCATTCCTCATCAGTTCATCCATAAAGTCTGCGATGAAATCACAGGACGAGTACCCAAGAAAGCGCTCGGCATAACTCTCATAAAGGTATAATAAATACTTTTATGTTTTTAGTAACTAAGAATGCATCAGGGAATCTTCTAAAACAAGGTGGTTTGATATTTTGATACAAAAAGTCTCTGTGCATTACTCACTTGATTGTACCATTAAACCTTTCTAGGTGTAAGATTAGAATTTGTCTCAGTCATTAGTGGATTGTTATGCAGGGTTTTATTTTAGGTGAGTGCTTGCAGGAAGAGGAAAATGAGGCTGTTCACAGGACTTTTAGAAAGAAAGAGAGTCAATATGTTTTGCACCACTAAGCTTTCCAGTTTGTGATTTGTTGTTTCCAAAAGCATCATTAGATGAAGAACAGAGCACAAACATAATGCTTTGATTGTTAATGCACATCCCACATGCTGAGTTGATGATTTTAAGAACTGCTGAGAGAATGTCACGTGACTGAGAGGATAGTGCTCTTGTTCATGTCAAGTATTACGGTGCAACAAGAGAGTCTGTTCAGCATCACCCAAAAAGACAGTTTGAGCACAGGAAATAGGAGGGGCAGAGGTGCGGGAAGTGTTTTCACTGGAGTGTTTGTAATTTTGCTGGCAGGAAAGTTTTGACATGTGGGTTAGCTCATTTTGGGGGTTGCTTTTTGGGTGAGTGGGCTTTTTTCCCCTGTGCATTTAGTTGTGAATAATAAGCTATTCCCACAAGGTTTGGAAGATCCTGACTTGTTGGTGCTTTGTTCAGGGTATGCCATTTTCTCAGCACACATTCCCTTGTTTACTGTCATTTCTGGAAAATTATACATTTATGGATCTGTGCTCAAAAAGAACAAAAAAACGTTATCACTACTTACTGCAAACTTGTCTCTTTAGTTTGGCTAACTAAGCCCATCAAATCTGTATTGTTTCATCAGTGCTGACCTGGTATACTGTTGAGATGTATGGAAAGGTAACACTTCCCAAGTGTTCCTGCTGCATTTTGTACAAAAACTCTTCATGTCGTAGGAGGGTAAAATAAGGCAGTGTTACAAGAGTTGAATGCATAGCTCAAGACAAATATTCTCCTTTCCTTTGCTAAATGTGATTTTTGTTCTCTCATCCTTAGTGATAGGAGTACCTAATGAAATGGGTGGAGTAAAGGAGGATTTATGTCAGCATGTCTGAAGTTGGGGTCCTAGGCCTATATTGCCTTGGAATTCCTGTTCTGGATACTGATTACCAGTGGAGTTTGATTACCAATGGAGTGTTGATTAATGGCTTTGTTTAAAAAAATAAAAAAGGAGGGGGGGAAACACTTACCTGTAAAAAACTAAAAATAATCCAAACCCCAACCAAACAAAAAGACCCCAACAAGACAAAAAGCCCATGCTTAAGTGTAGAGGAAGTGAAATAGTGGCACCTGCTATGCAAAGCAGAGTTGGTTACTAGGCAGCTTCCCACTGTCACATTGCAACACTGCATCCGTAGGCAGTCTTCCCAAAGAAATGCTGTGAGGCCCCTTAGTATTTTGTGGGAGAATGCAAAGTATGTGTCAATTTTTATAAAAAGGCATAATTGTGCATCACTGAATGTGTCACTTTAGAAGAAAGGGTAGACATTTAACATAACAGTGAAACTAAGCAACAGAGGCAGAAATGCATTCTTTCTCTACTTTTGCATCTTCTTTATGCATGCTGTTTCCATCAGTGTCATATTTTTCATGTCATATTCTCCATGCTAATGCTGTTAAAGTGGCTTGTGTTAAATTTGGCAGTTAAAGTGCAGTTCCGCTCTGAAAAATACCATTAGTGGGATATCTTGTTTCTGTGCTTTCTAAATTACTTGGCAACTTAGCAGTGTGTCATCTTATAGTCTTTTTTCTGTTGTTGTTTTTGGGTTTTTTTCTGGTTTTTGACTGTCTAATCTTCAAGCAGAGCCTAACTTCTGATAGTAAAATGAGTCTTTGGGAAATAAAGACATTTGTCTGCTGGTTATTGCACATTTCCATTGAAACATTTGCATCTGTGTTGCTTTACATAAGTTCTGTGTCTGTGAAAACCTAACAAATCACTGTGTGGGTGCGGGGAGAGGAACCTTACATGACTTACAGTGCAGTCCAACAGTGAGCATGGGAAGCAAGGTAGGTGAAAGTCTTTCAAAATACTCTTCAGGCAACCGCAACATCAGTCTCATTTTCATTTACCTATTACGGGCCCCAGGGATTGCTCTGACAAGTGTTTTAGAATGTGAACAATAAGGTCACAGAACTGGACTTGCCTTGCCTGGGGACCATTATTGCCCAGTGAAAATTCCCATGTTAGAGCCTTAGGTTTTGGAGGGAGGAAGAGGTGTTTGGTTTTTATTCTGTCATCTATCGTTCAGTATTGGATTTAACTCTACAAAAAACAGGTACAGCATTCCTTAACTTTGTCAACAGTTGCATCTGTTACATAGTGGAGAATTTGGCACCTAAGCCTTTCTGAACTCCTTTCATTTGCATGAACAATTGTTATGTACATTTACATTTTACATTTTTGGAGTTCTTCCCAATATGTACATGCTTTTCTGTTAACTCTTTGAATGCTTAGGGAGAGGGACCTTACAGTTTTTTTGTGGGGACATTTTTGACACTGCGAGGGGAGAAATACAACATGTATATGTGTGCTTGCTTTCAGATTGTTTCTCTATGGCTCATTAAAGATGAGAAAGCAGATCTGTACATTAAATTGAAAAATAATGCAGAAATGCAAGCACCATCTTAATTGGCAGGCTTTATACAGGCATTTCTGCACGTTTCTTGATTGCACCATGTTATTTAAGGAACAGCACTCTGATCTGTGAAAATGCAAATCATTGCCTGCCTGAAATGTCACTACTGGCAGCATACAAGTGTGTGTGTGTGTGTGTGTGTGTGTGTGTGTGTGTGCATATGTGTATCTTAAAGTAGTAGAGGATCACATTTTTTGCCTCTAAGTCATAATTAAAAATTACAAAACCCCAAAATATCAAATCTCCAAGATTAAAACCCAGTACTGTACTAAAGGTGGTATACTGTGGGAAAGAATGACCATTTCAATAGCTTGTCTTCCATGCCCCTGTTCAAAAAATTCAAAAGTATTATGCGTGTAGCAGGCTGGGAGGAAAGGTTTTATGAGAAGAAGGTGGTCTCATTTGTAGTTCTTGGTTTAGGCAATTCAGGGTACCAGATTCTCTTCTCCATTACAGCATTGATCTGTGGGGTGATCTTTTCTAAGGCCCTATTTCTGCTGGTTTTTTCACACTTTGTGAAGAGTGCATTACACGTATAGATTAAGAATATCCTTAGAAGTTAAATTATTCTCAGTTGTTCAGCTTACTACATATCTCTGAATGGCTGTTCCATTTGTAGTAATGTTCAAAGTTATTAACAAGTGTTTCAAAGTGTCATTGGTGTTGCATACAAGGGAATCTGTCTCTGATACTTCAGTTCAGATGCCTCTTCACAAAACAAGTTATTCAGATGCCATTTTGTGAGTTTTGGTGCAATTTCATATCCAAGTGCAGGTCTGATTCATAATGGGTGGATTAGTTATGCTTCAGTGATTTTATTAAGGATATGCTGATAATAACCAGCTGAGATTCTGAACTAATGCTGAATGTTCAGCACTTCTTAGAATCAGGTCCTTGAGCATGGAGTAAAAATAGTTATCGTCATCTAGAGTTTACTCCTAATTCTTAAAGTGCTACCTCCCATGATTCTAAGACAACTTGGAGACATCTTTAATCTCTGTCTGAATAGACCTTGTTTCACTTCTCACCCGTGGGCAAGACTAACTGTGTTCTGCTTTCTTCTCTACTGTGCCTAATGAATGACTTTTTAGTAATTCCATTTAATGTTGGCTGCAGGGAATAGATGAAGGCCCGGAGGGACTCAAACTGATCTCTGACATTATTCGAGAGAAGATGGGAATAGACATCAGTGTGCTGATGGGAGCTAACATTGCCAATGAGGTGGCAGCAGAGAAATTCTGTGAAACCACAATAGGTACTGTTCTAAGTTGTAAGAATGTTTAACACATGCTCCTGTCCTCCCAGTTGCACACCAAATAGCTCAAATGAGAAGCTGTTGGGTGAATTTCCTAGAATGTTTACACTTACAAAAGTACTAGGACGACACTGGGAATAGATGGAAAGAGAGGAGACAATTTTACCTATTCTCACTAGGGTTGTGACCTCAGCATGTGAAGTACAAGCATGCTTTTTATCGCCCTCCACATAACAAACTGCTTGATTTTATTACGGTGTTTAAGATTTTTCTTGGGTCTTCATGACTTTATACGGATAAATGATTACATATTCTGTACTCCAGCTCGAATGTTATGGTCACAGATGGTGTCTTTATGTATGTTTGTTTTAGTTTGATTTTTTTTGTTTGTTTGTTTTTTGTTTTAATTTCTCAAAAAACTTGGTTCCCTCAAAAGTTAGAAATTGTTTAAGTTCTGTGTTGAGGTCTGCACAACTTTGCAGCATGAAGATGTGCCTAGTCTTGGATTTTACAGTTTCTAGATAGGCATAAGTGTGTGTATATGCATATAGGTACTCATGCATAATAGCGCAGAGTTCATGTTATTTTTTTTCAGTGTTAATTTTTACAGTTTTGTGCATTGTTAGCTTTGTAGCCTCTCATTCACAGCTTTTGCAGTGAGCTTAATTTTGAATGGTTGCATAACCTCTTAGTGTTTAGAAACAGTTGTCAGTGGCAGCATGCTCAATTAATAAAATGTCCTTGAAATGCCTCTATCAGTAGGTATTTTCTGGAATGCAGGTTTAGAAATAATTGGTAAATTGGTCCTGCTATATTCTTAATTCACCTTTGTTTTATTATTAACAGTTGTTTTTAAAGAGAATGATCAAAAAAAGGCAAGTGTATAGAGAATTAATGGAGTTGTTATTTAGAATCTGTTGCTGAGCAGACAGTGAATTATGAAGAAGTCCTGAGTAACTCAGTGTAGAACTTTTAAGAGCAATGTAGACATGTCCTTGGTCCCTTAGAACAGGAGTCTGTTTAGGATGGAGATAGAACAACCTTATCTCTGCTTTTAAGTTTTTTGGCTTGCACAGGAAAGACTAAATAATATATAAAGAAATATTCATTTTTTTTAGCTTTCCTTTCCTTCTCTCAACAGGCAGCAAAATCTTGGAAAATGGCCTTCTCTTCAAAGAACTCCTGCAGACTCCAAACTTCCGAATAACCGTAGTAGACGATGCAGATACAGTTGAGCTTTGTGGGGCTCTGAAGGTAAGATTAACAGGCTGCAGCTGGTACACAGATGAAATAGTGAACCTTGTAGAAAAAAAAGAGGGTATTTCCAGTTAAGTAATTAAGTTTATTGTGCTTTATGTAATACATAAAACTGCTACATAACGTTTCCAGAAGAATCAGATGGAAAATTAGGGAGCAGCATGTTCTGAAAGCTGGCTTTTAGACTTGTGTCTCACTGTCTCCCAACTTCTCTTTTGACATCTTTCACTTAGCAGTCATGAAACAAGTATTTATTTCATCCAACCGGTCAATATATTTTTAAATGCATATTAGTTCCCCGATTCTTTTTGCAAGTGTGTTGGCAAAAAGAAAGGGAGAAAGAAGTTGGCATTAATCTTTTGCGTCTGTTGACGTTGACAAAACTATTCCTCTCTTCATTGGCTTAAACAATCTGAGCACTTAATGTTTTATGTGTTGTGGACATACACTGCATAAGATTTGTGTGGATAACCACATATAGAAATGACCTGAATAGGAAAAAAGTTACTTTGGGCAGTTGCTCATCCAAAATTTTTTTTGGTAACAAAATTGATGCTGTCAGGCAGCAAAGGCTAACATATTTTATTGGCTATTCTTTCAGGTTAATTTACAGGCCATTTGTGAAGGGAAGGCATTAGTTCCTTGGCACCCTGGCCAACACTACCATAGTTCACATTATCTCGTTCCTATTCTGAATCATTTTTGATGGGTGTAATGGTTTAGTGGATAACTTGGGTTACTTTTCTATTTCTTATGTTTTGGATAACAATTTGTCTTGCTTTGGTTTTGCTGCTGAAAATTTATGTAAACTGCATCACTCTCCTGCAAAGCTACCAGACCAAGCGATGATGTCTGTAAGATAAGGAGTTTAGATTCCTGCTCAGCAGTAAGTAGATTGATAGCAATAATAGCATATTTTTTGGCATACTACTTTTCGTGATAATTCTGCCTTAACAGCTGTTGTACTGGAAGTCCTGAGAAGGAGGAGGTTGTGGGTCTGTGCACTGTTGGGCTTAAGTGTTTTAGTGCAATAGGCTTTGGAGTTTCTGTATATATAGCAATTTCTCAGTATTGGGGAGCTTGTAATTTGGCTTCACAAGCATTGCTTTAAATTGGTGATGTGGGAAATTAGCAGAAAAGAAATCCCTGTGTAAAAAAACCCATGACATTAATCAAAAGGTTTCTTTGAAATCTCATCAGCAGGATGTTTTCTGACTAGCTTAAATTCTTGTTTGATAGAGAAGTTCTGTCCTAGGAAATTTTTATTCCAAACAAATGTTTTGAAAGGATGGTAGAGATGAGCACATTAAACTAAGCAAGTAGTCAGAAGACACTCAAAACTCCACTGTAAAGGTCCAAGTCAGGCAAGATACCAATACCTCTTTGGAAGTGCAGAAGAATTTAAATAAATTGTTGTTCTTGACCTGAAAAAATATGAAGGTGAAACTTGTCTATTTTTTTGTAGCCTTGTTTTATTCTTCACTTCTGCTTCATTATTCATCATGCATCCTGCAGACTGAACTCTCTAATTGCATTTCTAAAAAGCTGTGTATATTCTGTGTGCTCTAGTAATTTGGTTTTGATTGCAGTATATTTTGTTAACTGAGTTGAGACTTCCAAAGAAATACATGGGATAAACTCTAAACAAAAATTCAATTAAGGATGGAAGACCTGGTTTAAAAATGCTGTGGATTTCTTGCCTAATTAAAAGGCAGAACTGGTATAAAGTGGCATGAATCAGTCATGCCAGTATAGGTGATGTTTTTAAACATACAACTATTCCTTAATCTAGAAGAAAATATTAATAAAATTGTGGTTTTAAAATTAGTATTTCACTTGAAACTCTTTCTGGTTAATTCTAAATCTTGTGCTGACAGCATGTAAATAATTTCCTGAGCTGTTTTTAACTCAAACATTGCAAAATTTTATTAATGCATCGGCAACTTGTATGGCTCTGAAAGAAAATAAAATTTAACAGATGGATATGTTTTTATTGCCTGTGCAAAAGCAAAATGTAAAACTCAGATGTGAATAGCATTATTTCTTAGAAGTTGTACATACTTAGGAACATTTTTTGCTAAGGGTAACAAGAATGTTGCTTTTTTATCATGAATCTGATAGTCTTTGTTATAACAATGTGAAAATTAAGCGTCTTTTCCTATGGTTGTATTTAGGGAAAAATCTCGTGTAGCTTCAGTCAAGTGACTGTTACTTTCTTAAACATGGGAAGTTACTTCATGGAAAAAAAAGTAAAAATTAGCATTATTTAACTTGCTGGAAGGAGGACATTCCTATTTCAGAAGATGACAGTGTCGTGTTGTGTGAAGATACAGTTATAAAAGGAGAGGTTTTACTCTCTACAGCAGTGCCAATTCAAAATGTCAGTAGCGTGACTGCAAACTACAGCTGGGAGGACAGAGGAAGCAGGCAAACATGTCACTCCAGACTGTCTTTTTGGATGTGGAAATAGTAAAAGCAACTTCTGTATTGGTATTTAAAACACGAGAAATAGTACCCTATGAAAACCAGTATATTCTCCCAGATTCTGCATTTTTCTGTAAATACCAGCTTAGGAAAAGAAGATTTTCCTGATGTTACTGACATAATGGGCTAGATGTTAAAAGCCTATACTTTACCTCGCATTTTATTTCTGCAAACCTTTCTAAACAGGGAGGATTTTCAATGTGGGTAGTTGCCTAAAGGTTGGGAAAAATTATAGAAGGGTCACAAAGAATGCTCTGAGCACAGCTTTCCCTTACAATGATAATTTTAGGTTTGAAATTCGTTTTTTGAAGCCTATTTGAATTCAGACTGTAATAATAGGTATTGCAGCTGGGGGATCATGAGAGAACATGTGCTTGATTGCTATTTATATACGTATATATGGAGTATCCACTTCACTTACTGCATTTAGATTTATGACAATGGGCGTATGGAGATACAGTGAAGTATGGAAATCAGTGCAGTGGAACTGCAATCTTGTGTCAGCTTGGGGACTGGCTGAAAAGACAGTGGCAGTGACTTTACTGATGACACTGAGGAGGAACAGCTGTCTATGGTACCTTGTTGGCTCTTGGAACAAAAAGTGCTTCTCTGTGAGGACTTCTTTTTTTTGAAAACTGATGCACATTTCCCATTTGTTTGGTGACCTTTTCTAAGTATTGAGGTCAGGAGTTAACAACCTTCACATCTGGATAGTTGGTAGGTGTCCAGTTGGCTTTACAGGTGGCCTGAGTCAAGGCCACCTATGAGTTCATCTGCCTTTTGCCAGATGATGAATGGGCCTTCCTAGGAGATGCTTAAAGGTTATGATAGCTCTGTAAGGGTGATATGTGCAGCTGTGCACACATATGGATGTACTTTTGGATGCTGATGTATACTGCAGAGTAGCACAGACCCAAGGCTGTCACCTCTGAGGTGTCCTTGGAGTCCTTACTGCCTGTGCCAGTGTATGGTCTTACAAGCAGCATGTATTTGAGGCAAGACCAAGCTGGTGTACGAGCTTGACAATGTCCCTGAGAGGCAGTGTAAGCGCTGGGAGCTGCATTCTTGGGGGTAAACTGTACCCAAATCACTTACCCAGTGCAGCAGTGCCAGGGGTGAGTGTGAGAGGAGTGAGAACCTAACCTCTGGATATGGCAAAATGGCCAGCTGCCCAAAGTTCAGGAATCTGGAGAGTTAAAAACCCCCAAGTGGCAACAGCCAAGGACCAAGACAGATGGGACAGTTCCTGTAGGAAGAAGGAGCAGCAGCTGTGGTTGCCTTTCAGGTTTCTTCAGGCCCGTCTCTAAATCTTATGGCTCCAGTTTAGCCTTAAGTAAAGAAGTAAGAAATACAGTGATGATTTATTGTTCAGCACTTTATGTAGCCCAGCATTGTTACTTGCAAAGGTGGTCTTGGGAAGTGTGTTTAGGGCAGTCACGGTTGGATCGTCAGTCTAGGGACCATAGAATTCAGTTGTGACAGTTTTTTCCTTTTTCCTGAGATTAAGTAGAAATGAAATTCAGGTTTGCCAGGAGGAAGCAAACATGCTTAACCTCTGACAGTCCTGCTGATACTGTCTTTGATTTTTTGAGTCTTCATTTCACTTCCCTCAGCCATCATGAGAAGCAAGGAGCTTCTCAAAGTTCATGTGTAAGCAGAAGGAAAGCAGGCTGTGCTGAGCTGTGATGCTACCAAAGGGAAACCTCTCCATCCCAGGTGAAATAATGTTTCTGCTTAGTTCTCTTGTTGATCCATTTAATTATGAAGAGGTAGTGGTTGCCTCAGAAATGACTGCTGAATCTGTCTTCATGAGCTCTCCACAAACATTCTGTAAACTGTAAGTTGGATAGTTCTGAGCACTAACTGTGTAAGAGAACAATCTGTCAGCAAAGTCTGCAGATTTGTTGTCCTTGCTTTCTTGGTCATCTGTTGAGCTTGCTTTTGTGACCTCTGGCATGTTTGCAGCAGGTCATGTGCCAGTAAAAGACACTCATTCTCCTTTGTTGTGACACATACTATGAGCACTGCCTGGCATCAGCATTTCTTTTCCAGAGCATGGCTTCACTATCCCAGTGATAAAAGTAACTGAATTCATTCTTTGCTCATGTTCTAGAATAACTAGGACTAGGACTAACGCCAGCTTCTGGACCAGACCAGCTAAAGACTTCCCTGTTAGGGTAATGTATTTTAGTGCCTTAAAACTATATGCAATATAAAAATGCCCTGTGTATCTTGCTTACAGGATGCATGCTTTAATGTAAGAAACTGTTAATGCCAAGACAGGGGAAATATGTTCAAGCATGTAGTAGTTTGAGAGCTCCAAATCCCTCAGGCCAAGAGGAACATTGTGTTGCAGTTGTTTTGGGATTATTGTGACAGTATTTTTGAACCTTTGGAATAACAGGTCTGTCTGTAGACTCTTGCTTATTGGACTCAACTCCTGTGTGTATATGCAAATACTGTCAGTTTTTAAGCTCACGGAAACATGAACTCTCTCCTCTTGCACAAATACATACCCACTGCATTTTCAGGAATTCTTGTAACTTCCCGTCGTGGTTTAATCCCAGCCTGGCAACTACATACCACATAGCGATTGTCTCACTAACCACCTCCCAGCTCAATGGGATGGGGAGGAGAATCAAGGGGAAAAAAGTAAAACCCAAGGGTTGAGATAAGAACAGTTTCACAATTTAAACAAAGTATAATGACAATAACAACAATAGTAATTGTAATGAAAAGGAGAGAGAGAAAAGCCAGATGCACACTACAATTACTCACCACCCACTGACTGATGCCCAGCCTGTCTCCAAGCAATGACTGATGGCTCCTGGCCAACTCCCCCCAGTGGATATCTTGGGCATGGCATTCTGTGCTGTGGAATACGCCTTTGGCCAGTTTGGATCATCTGCCCTGGTTATGTTCCCTCGTCAGCTTCCTGTGCACCTCCACTGGCAGGAAGGAACTGAAAAGTCCTTGACTTTAAGTACTGCTCAGCAACAGCCAAAACCATCAGCTTGTTATCAATGTTATTTTCTTACTGGATTCAAAACACAGCACTGTACCACCTACTAAGAAGAAAATAAACGCTGTTCCTCCTGAAACCAGGCCACTTCAGGTGTAGGCTTTGGCAGTGGCAGTATTGTGGATCAATCATGTGAGATACAGAAGGGTGTTTTCACCAGATGGTGCTGCCCTCCACAGTGTGCTGCTCAGAGGATCACTATGGTGCTAGTGCCATTAGGCTTTTGTGTGTCAATTTGTCTTTTGCTTGTGCATCTTCCTGAAAAAACTCAGCTTAATGTCTGCACCCAGAGATTTCAAGTACACAATTGCCTGTTTTGCTCTTGTTTTCGACTGAAGGGTGACTCAGTCTTCAGTTTTGTGAGGTTTTTGTTGTTACTGTTGTTTTGTTTTTATAAGAGTGGCACATCTTTGAGTAAGGTGTAACTTTCAGTGTGGTATAAGTAATTCTCTGCAGTGTATTAGACACAAGACAGTTGTCAGAGATTGTTCAAGGATTTAAATGAAACCAGATGGTAGACCTTGTAAATCCTAGTTGTGGCCTGAGGATTATGTAGACCAGGATACAAGAGTCTCCTAGGCATGGGTGTGTGTTCTAGAGCATAATCACTTGTCTTGTTTCCTCTTTATTTGCAAACTGCCTGAGAACATACAATGGAGATATTGTACAGACAAGGAGCTTAGTGTTTTAGAGTTGGAATCACAACTTCCCTTGTTCCTTACACCATTTCCTCAGAAGTAACTAGTCTTGGTACAACTCAGTTAAAAGACTATTTCTATTGCTCCAAAGGTTTTGCAATAAGGTAGAAGTAGACAAGAAAATACCACGGCCAAACTGTATTGTATATTATGATCAGGTAGGCTGCTTCAAAGTGGAGAGGAAAGTCAAGCAGACAAACTTGGAGGGAATGGGAAACTTTAGTATTGGAGTGTTCAAGAAGTATATGGAAAAAGCCCAGAGGTTGCTCAAATATGTTTGGTTTTTTTAGCTGAGTGCTAAATACTTGCAGACTTCACATATATGTAAAATGCATTTAAATGGATTATCCAGTCTGAAAACTTTTTAAATATCTGCTTGACTTCCTCTTGGTTTGCCACCAAATGAAAAAATACTGGAGATCGCTTGCAAGAGGCATCTGATGAAAACATACCTTGACTGAATCGCCACAGCCAAGATTTAAGCCAAAGTGATCTAAAGTACCAGCTTTAAAAGCTGACTGTCTTTGGCTGCTTCAGGTCTGATGCTGAGATATCTGTCTGCAACTTTTAGGGTCACCTTTAGAGCTCTGCTAGCTGCTCAAAAAGCCGTGACTGATCCTCTGACCTCATTTGATTCAGAGTTATCTAGCCATGACTGGCCACACAGCTCTGCAGCTGCCTGGCGGTTGTGATTCTTACAGTCCAAAAACCAAAAAAACTTCAGCTGGTTGCTTTCATTAGCAACTTCTGACTGTTGCTCTTTCTTCATCAATAGTTGTTTTGGTTGATTTGACTTTTTTCCCTGCATTAGGTGCCATAATGTTTATTCTCGTGTGCTTTCTGTTGAGGTCAATGCTGCTGTTGCATACAAAAAGATATTACTACATCAGTTACTTCCTTGTTTGCTTTATCAATATGTCAGAACACCATCTTTTTTTGGAGTGTTTTGGGGTTTGGTACAGTTTGTTGTGGGTTTTGGGGGGGGTTTTTTGGTAGGGGCAATGGAACCATGGCTAGTCTCTGCTCTGACTCCCAGGCCAGAAAATAGTTTTTAATAGTCACTTCACTCAAATGTTTCTTCTAATCCTTATGTTCTTAAATCAAAGAAGAGACCATATAGATGATTGTTCATGAAGAAACAGCACATTCTTTGTAGAATGCTGTCAGCAGGTCTGAGGAAAAAACCAAAGAAGCACTTTTTTTGCTAAGGAAGTTTATCCTGTGTCATGAACCTCCTGGGAGTCATTGATTAACTATTACTGTTATAGGAACTCTGCATACTTGAAAGGACTGGATACTATTGGCTTGGCTGAATTTGATCCCTTAGCATGTCATCATAGAAGTCAATAGATGTTTCTTAGATGTAGTGTTCCTTTAATCATGAAGAAATTCTGGATAAAAGGACTGTGGGATGTCAGTCTAACTTTACCCCTACCTCAGGGGAGGAATAACTTGATCTAGCTAAAACCTCATTCCAGTGTAGTACAACCTGTTTGTTCTTAGAGATAGTCAATAATAATAATAGCTCCACAGCCTTGTGAACAGCTTGTGCCAGAGCTTTAACTACGCTTTTATCCTTGGAAATACTTAGTAATTATCATATTTTTTTTATTTATTTTTTAAAAAATACATCAAAACATACACATCAAAATCAAAATCCCCGAATCAAAATAACCCAAAGCAACATAGTCTTCCACTAGTAAATATGTGTTTGCAATTCTTAAAGACATCTGCACTTTCTTTTGGTATCTCCTGTGATTCTGTAAACAATAATTGACTCATTTCCCATTTCTCTTCTCATTAGAATATAGTAGCAGTAGGAGCTGGGTTCTGTGACGGTCTTTGCTGCGGTGACAATACCAAAGCTGCCATTATTCGCCTTGGCCTAATGGAGATGATCGCCTTTGCCAGAATCTTTTGCAAAGGACAGGTGTCTACTGCCACTTTCCTGGAGAGCTGTGGAGTTGCTGACCTCATCACAACGTGTTACGGTGGCCGGAATCGGCGTGTAGCAGAAGCATTTGTTAAAACTGGAAAGGTACCTTATTCGCTGGGTAAAATCTGTTGCTGCAAGTTTTAGCACTCCTGGTTTGTTGGTGTAATAGTAGGGGTTTCATGAGTCATTCTCGCTCTACTGAGTACCCTTCTCTTTCCTCTTGTTTTTTTTCTCAGTGTGGTGCAAGGCTAGAATGAGTGTAAAGGTGTCAAAAAGAGTGGAGGTGATTTAAAAAAAAGCTTGAGCCGTAAGATGTAGGGAGATGCAGATTTAAGAAGGAGAATATTTACAAACAAGAATATAGGATACTATTACATATGCTCAATCAAGGTCACTTTTGAGAAAGAAAAAACCCTCAGTCAGTTTTTTTTCCATCCAAATGATATCAGGCCTTTGAAAACTTCATCATAGCTCGCCTTTTCTTTCTTTTCCCTTTTGTTGGTTAGTCTATTGAAGAATTAGAGAAAGAAATGTTGAATGGTCAGAAGCTGCAAGGACCACAGACTTCTGCAGAAGTGCATCGCATCCTCAAGCAGAAAGGATTGCTGGACAAGTGAGTAAGAACAGATAAAACAACTTCCACATACCCCTTTTTTATCTCCATAATTCTTTCTGCATTTTTGTTTTTAATATGTTCATAAACGTAATAGCCAAAAATAAAACGACTGCAATAAGAGTAGCTTCATCCCTCGTTATAAAATCACAGAGAGAAGTGAATAGAACCTCAAAATAATACTGGTGTGGATAGAGCTGTTAGCAGGATGTTAAACTTGTGAATGTCCTTCTGTTTGCAGAATACATTATTGCCTTCTGCTACTACAGAAAAGCACAGCAAGTGTGTTTTACCATGGGAAAAGGATAAAATGCATGAAAATAGAAGCAGAGCTTCCTGAAGAGACTTGTGAAAAGGCTCTACAGCTCATTTCATAGTAGGAAATTCATTGCTTACCTCCAAGGAGAGGAGCTTTGTTATAAAGGATCTATATAGGTGACCATCTGAATAGAGTGGCTGCTTCTGCCACATGGATTCCAGTTTCGATAGCACAGGTCTCTTTCCTAATGCGACTTCCAGTTTGCTGTGGGTTAAAACTTGCCATCTGCTTCTGCAGGTCAGGGCTTTTTTGGGGTATGAAATGAAGCAGATTGTCCTGGCTTTGTTCAGTTGTGTTTGAGTCAGAACATTTACCGTTCCTATAGCCACACACATAGTTGTCCCTTTATGAGATTAAAGGATGCATTTATCTGTTCCTGCTTGTAGAACAGAAATAACTGCCATTCAGAAGACCAAGCTTTGTTACCTTTTTTTCCCCAAAGCGGTTTTTAAAGTCTAATTTTAATTTATCAGGTACATTAAATTATTTTTAATTATTATCTATGGATGTAAGGCACCTAAGTCTGTTTCCTCAGTGTAGAGTAGTTAAGATAACCACAGAAACACTCTTAACTAAAATGTTGGCTTTATTCTTTACTGTTTATGATTCCCTAAATGAGACAGGATGCTGTGTTTGAGGGTTTTTTTGGTTGGTTGTTTTGTATCCTGTTCTACCTTACAACAAATAGAGTGCATTATAGAAGAGTTCAAATTGCGTTTGTAATGAAATACATGAAAACAGAGTGGTTAATTTCTTTCTGGTATGCCAACATACATGTGTCAGTTCTTCATAAAAGGTCCCATTCAACAAGACTTAAAAGCAACTTTCAACGTGTTTTTCAAAAACTATTGCTTTAAAACACAAAACAGTGAAGCAGCCACAGTTTCAAAGTGAAGAGGTAAGAGTCTAGTAAGGATAAAATTGCATACTCCTACAAAAAGTCCCAAGGGTACACAGAAATATACGAAAGTCAAAGTTCAGCAGAACAGCCTTGGTAGCAGGGTTGATGCCTATTGATATTAGCAGTGCAATTACTTTTTTCATGTCAACAGTTTCAGACCTAGCCCTCTGGATGTGCTCAGGCCTAAGATGCATTTGCAGTTTGCTGCCCCTGAGCCTGCAGTCAGCCTTGGTGCTGGTTTCTGGCAGACCTGTGCACAGCAATGTTCTCTCTGATAAGCAGCAGGACTTAAGTTGTGGTTTGTAGTAGTGGTGCTTCTTCACTGAGAAGTAACTGCCAGTACTGTATCTAAAGCTGGGGGAAACTTGCTTTTGCTTCAGAAGGTTCACGTATTTTGTGGCCACCTCTCACATAGGCATAATAAATTTGGTTGGTGCCTACATTTAAATTTTTATGGTAACAGCAAGTTCAACCCCTTTCCAGCCCAATACATCATACGAAGTGAATGATAAGTAAGCTTTGTTAAGAAATGTAAAAGTCTTTGTGTAATTTTTTTTTTCTGCAGATTTCCTAGTAAGGGTTTTGCAACCTAAGCAGTGTAGCATTGGATTTGAGACACCAGCTATGTGGCTATATGATAGGGTTTTTCCCACCAATGAAATAAATCCGAAAATCAAGTCATTTGTGTTGACCTGAAATAGTCTTTGCCGTTGCTGCGATTTTTAACTGTTCTCCACAAAAATAAATAAAAAGAAATGGACATGCATTTCTCAGTAGGACATTAAAGTGTTTCAGCTGAAAATTAAATTCTACATTTTAAATTAAGCACTTGTAAAAAAGCCATAGAAATGGTGGGCTGAGTTCACAAACATGTCCATTCACCCATTTTTTTCTCCAGTAATGGGGAAATACTGCATTCGGCCAAGTACAAATCCTGCATGTGCCCCTGAGAATGCAGCAATCACCATGGTGTGATGGTACTCCTGGATGGTTTGTGGCTTCTCTTGTGACCTCTGGCTCACTTTGAGGAGTCCAGTTTGGAGCAATGTGCTCATCCCAGAGTTACTGCAGTAACACATGGCAGCAGAGTGTCAGGGCAAGCATACATGGTACTCAGTACTGGCTGGGGTTCTGCTCAATGCTGAAATGTGCATTACATAAAGCTTTAGAGTGACTGATGGAACAGCTTCCTAAGGAGAAAGTCCTAGTCCAGGTGTATTCCCAATCCCTCAGAAATTAACTATTTCACTGTCTTCAATGGTCCTTATAAAAGGCCATGCTGAAATGGCATATGTATTTGAACAGGTAATTAATGCCTAAAATTCACCAGGTATGGTATGAAAATGGGACTTGTCTGGCTGTCACTGTCCAGAAAGTACAGAAAGAAATACAAATTTCTGTAAAGTATTTTTGCTGTAAGAAGCCTTCATATTATCAGAGAAGCCTAAATAGTTGTTGGAAATGTGGCCATTTAAAAAAAAAAAAAAAGTAGATAGGTAATTTAGTGTTTCAAAATCCAGGTTTCATTTTGAATTCTTATTAAAAACTTGATCTTCAATGTCTTCTTGGATCTCTTTGTGTCATATTCTGTGTTATCAAATTGTTGCTCAGAAGTAATGCATAACTGATGTACCAGTCATCCTTTTTTAACCATAGATGAGTACAGCTGTAAGAATGGCCAGGAAAGATGTGTTTTTATTTTTTAGATCACTTAATGGTTGTGCCATACATAATGAATGTTGCAGGCTTCATTACAGCTAGCTGGGTTTCTGAGAGTGACTCATATAGGTTCTGTGTTTATCCAGTGCTTTTCAGCCCAGTGCTAGCACTTGACAATTAGAAAAAAGAAGTTGTTTTTCCCATCTCTCCTTTTTCCTCTCTCTCTTTTCACGCGATTTTATTTCTTCCATTTAAGAAAATGTTACAGAATAAACTTACACTGTCTTTGCTTTCCCCCTCTGTTTCCTCAGGTTTCCACTCTTCACAGCTGTGTATCAAATCTGTTATGAAGGGAGGCCTGTCAGAGAGATGATATCCTGCCTTCAGAGTCATCCAGAGCACATGTAAAATCAACCAGGCTGTTGTACTAATTCAGCTTTCTGCCTTTCCAATTGATGTCTGGGTTCAAGTGGATGTATCTATCATTAAGCTTCATTCAAAGCCACTCACTAGGCAACAGTGACAACATGCATGTCTCTGAACAAGTATTGTTTTGTGTTACTCAGCCCAGTTTGACACAGTGTGAAGTGTTGGCTTGGTGATTGTTGTTTTACTGGCTAAAATGCAACTGGTTTAAGATACACAGTACAAAAGTTGTATGACATACATGGTATATATACACAAGTGTACTTTGAGTGTGTTCCTACATCATAAAACACAAGGTTTTGTTATCTCTTATTAAGGCTTAAGCCAAAGTCCACTGGACACTGTGAGAAGAATCCCACTGGTTTTGATCAGAGATTGAATCAAGACTGTAACCTTGAAATATTAGGAATCTTTCTATTAGAACTTTGGGGGTTTATGTACACACAGTTGAATTTTAACATTTTGCATGCTTATGATTATATTAATTTAAGCAATGTTAATGCAAAACAAGTGGTAGCAGTTATTCCGGGGGCTACAGGGATATTTTAATGAACACTAGTGAAGAATATTTTGATTTTTGAAAGTTGCTAAAACTATTAGGTTATTTTGAAACCAATTTCTAAGTGAATTTAAAGGTTTTAATTACACTGTTTCAAAGGGAATATTCTAGAGGGGGATCATTACCTCCCCTTCTGTTTTTTAGTCCTTGCATTTTTATATTTCTTGGTTTCTCTCTTACTGTTCCTAGGTGTTAGACTCTTGTAGAATCCCATTCCCCAAAGCAAGCCAGAGATGCTGACCTGGGGGTTCTGAACCCTGGAGCCTATGGTTCATTTTAGTGTTGTACTACAGTTATTCTTCACTGGTACTGTGGGGTGGGTGGGAAGGATATTATTGGGTATCACTGCTCAGAACTGTTCTGCTGTGTTTCTAGCTAAGCTGCAAAGTGTTGCACTTGCCACAACACTCCAAGGAACGTTAGAGAAATTCCATGGTAGATCATGTGTTGCCAAAAGGGTTGTGTGCCAGTATGATGACTGCATTCATTTCAGTGCCTGCCAGTGACTGACATGTCAACTGGACTGAAGTCCTGATCCAGCCTCCCCACTTGTGAAGTTACTCTTTCACTGGATAAATCTTTAATGGGTGCTGAACCAATTCCTTTATGACCAATTTCCCAGAAAGCTTCTCAAAGGCATCTGTCTCTTTTATTCCCCAGGCATCTCAACTGGGGTTTTTTTTCAGGCACCTTTGCTTTTTTCAGGGAGATTAATTTTGTTATTGGAAAATTTGTGATGTTATGGAGTATAGGGGTGGAGTTGGCTTGGTTGGTCTATTTTTTTTTACTTTTCATATTTACTAAAGTGTGAAACTTTTTTGGTGAAACATATGCTAGGTACATGAAGACTAGACTCATTCTTTCAGCTGAGAGACAAGGGTTGGCTTCAGGCTTTATAGAATAAGAATGTCCATTTGCTGTGAATATCCACTCCTAACTTCTGAACAGTATCAGAACTGTTTTTCATTGTTCTCAGTGGCACTTTTAGACCAGAAATCATACTGAAGCTTTAAGTTGTCATTCAAAACTTGCTAAAACAAAGAGGATGCCTGGATTACTCTGAAAAAGGCAAACATTGGGGCAGCTTTGTGTAGACAGGAAGACATTTCAGCTCAGGGGTACCATTTCTGTGCTCCTGTTTTGTTTTGCATTAATTTTTGGGAAATGTCATAAATGTCCTCAGATAGTCAGGGACATGAAAAGTTATTTTGCCTTACTTCTGATTTAGTGCTAAATATAACAGATGGCCAGAAGTTAAGTAACGTCAGCTGTTGGTGGCAATGGGGAACATCACTGGTTGAGCTGACGTGGAACAAGCACTCTGCTTAGATATTTAAGAGGAAGTTTAAGGTTGGAAGCACTGTTATACTAACGCACACAAGGAGCGTACACTCCTCATTACTGCATAACTTTCAGTGTGTTTGCTTATGCTTTGTTTTGGTTTGGTTTTTTTCATACCAAATGGATTGGCTTTTCCTTTATGTGTACATATACATTATATATATATATATATATATATACACTTTTTACATACAGTATATAGTACAGTAGCATTTTGTAAGATACATAAAGGGCTATATGAGCTAAATGTGGTAAATTAATATATATTTTTAAATTATTTCTCTATTATTCCAATACTACTTCTACCACTGAAACCCCCAAATCTTAATTGTTCTTGTTTTGTACAGAAGCCTGTATTCTAAGGCAAATCCAGAGAAAAGGTTTTTATGGAATTCTTTCCTCCAGTCTGTTATGATATTCTTGGGTTATCTCAGACAAGAAGTGAGGCTTCAGGAACTAAAATAGTTTATTTAAATTTCCATAGGTAGTTCACCATTTGCATTTGCTTTTCAGTGCTTGAGAACACAGCTTGACACTAGGTATTTTTCCCCCACTAACACTTATTGTTCATTAAAAAACTGGGATATGGTACTGGAACTGAATTATTAGAGTCCTGTTTTACAAACACTGTTTTGCCTAGTACTGGGATAGTCTTACTGAAAACATTAACCCCTGTGTAAGGGGTCATGCATTTGTAACTAATTCTTGGGTTATGAACGTAAATTATCAAGGAAGGCATTATATTCTAATGATACTTACTCAACTTGCCCTAGACATATATGTACTGATTTATTTTAACTATGTTGAATGTACACCTGTTTGAAGAGTACAAATAAACGTTTTTGTCTGTGAATCACTTTGGTTTCAGTTGTGTCAATTTACATGTCTTGTGATTAATATTTTATTCATTTGATGGAATGTAGTGTTTTGTGGATATGGGATGTAATGATAGCACATAGGAGGCTGCCATGCAAGAATGCAAATTTTAAAAAGAGGTATTTGGCATCCGTATGTCAGCATTTTCATTTCTGTCCATGAGGGATACAATTATGGTACCTTTGACCTCTGAAAGCAGATCCTTGTCTTCAGTACCTTGAGTTGCTGTGGGAGCCACTGGAGGGCGCTGGTTGGTAAGTGACCGATTCTGCCTGGTCTGCAGTTCTCATTTATTTCTGAATTTCCTGAGGTTCTTATATGATTGCACCTGTCTTACCCTGTATTCCTTGCATTTGGAGATGGTTATAGTTGAACACCAGATGCATATGTTGTAGATCCCTGGAACTGAGAGAAGGAGCTTGCTATAAAATGCCCAACACCTTATTACCTCCACCCACGGCTCTGGTTTGCCTGTCATCTAAGACCCTCCCAGTACAGGGCAACAGTCACTACTTCAGCTCTATGGTTTGTGAGATCTCTCAGCAGCATCACTTGGGTTCCTGTATCGTGTATCCAGCAACGTTTGTTTCTGTTGTGTATTGAAGTCGAAAGACCTTGGGAAATAACCTGCACACATGGTGCTCAGTTTTGTCAGCTTGTACATCAGTGAAAGGGCTGGGACGTGTGACAAGTGTTTCACCAGGGAAAGGAAGGTCTGCTGCTTTCTGTGGGGCACCATACTGTAAAAAGAGCATGGGGTTTTGGGTGAACAGAATAATGCACTGTCTACTGAAAGCCTCAAAGCATTTCATAAAATGGAGAGTCCTAATTCCTCATTTACAGATAGGAATACTGAGACAAATAAAGGTGTTTGCCCAGCAAACCTCTGACTGGATGCATTTTATTCCTAATTTTTGGACAGTTTCAGCCATTAGGTCATTTCATAAAATCAACTACTAAAATAAATATGTAGGTATTTCAAACATACCATCCAAAAAGGCTTTAATTTTAATTAGTCTGAGTCAACAGGAAAGTAAAAACCATCGCAAGAGGATTAGGATGAATGCCTTTGTTTCATACTATCTTCTGAGGGGGTGGTGTTTTCTCACTAAATCCCTGTGGGTACAGGCTGGGTGTCCTTCATGTCTGACTGTAAATAACAGCCAGGCTGTACAAGGAACATGACAGAAAAGAAGTCAGTTTCCAATGGCCTGTGCTGATGATTCTTTATAATGCTGCCAACCTGGACTTCATTGTAAGGATGGAGCCATATGAATGAAGTACATAAATTTCACAGTGGCTGGTTAATAGTGAAATAAAATGTCGTGGGACACATGGATCTTTATATTATTAGAAAGTGTAAAACTGTTTATCTTCTGCCTGTCTCCTGTCCACATGCAGTTTTCTCCCGTGATTTGCCATCTGATAGAAATCTGAGCACTAAAAGGTAACACTTCTATTTTGAATAATGGATGAGAAGATTATCTGCTTTCAATCCCAGCAAGTGCAAAGGAGATGTGTTCAGCGTTCAGGTTGAATGAAGGCTGGTTCCCTTCTCAGTCTGTTCTAACTTGATTTTAGATCCCTGCCAATGTGCTTTGGATAGGGACATTCAGATACTCTATCTGTCTAGTTCTGCTCTCACTGAAAGCAATTGCAGAACTGGATTTTAAGAGGAGAAGAGTAGGGTGATGCTCAGCAGAAATTGTATCTGTCAGAATTCCACATGTCTAAATTGGATTTACATGTTTGTTATATTTTCCAGTTACCTACAGCATCTGTTTTAGAGACTTTTAGTGAAAGGCAATTGTAGGGACACTGGGAACCATATGTTGATTATCTCTATAAATTATTAGAAACAGCATGAGTTACTGATTTTAAATGTGTAGTCTCCCTGTAACTCGTGCTGAAGGAATCAGTGAATGATAACTAAAACGCTGCTTTGACCTGTGAGGACTCTTGATTGTTTAGGTGGGGGTGGCTGCCAAAGTCTTCTCAGTATAATTTACATTGCACTCTGTGATGTTAGTGCTGCTGCCTTTGTTGCTACACTGCATGTTTCGTTTTCTCAGCTGGATGAGTCATTTATTGTCTTTCACCTTACAGCTTTTCTTCATGTCTGTTCCAGCTTCCTTCTCCTCTTTATGTATCTGCACCTGTATGTGCTGTTTAGCAGTGAACCTTAAGAAGGGGTTTTCATATCAGAAGGTGGGTGTGTGTACATGCACGCACATGCTCATCTATACAAGTAAGCCCCTACCTACTTTTTTGAATGATTGTGTGCACAAATAAGCCTTGTAAGAGGGAATTTTGCACAGGATTTTAGCAAGGCCACCAAGAGGATTGATGTTCCTTTGTGCTAGCTAATGTCTCTCTATCCATTTAAAGCTGTTTGGCTGTCAAGCTAGTGCATAGATTTCTTCCAGACCATCCTCAGTGTCTGGGATGGCAATAAGTCAGCTTGGGATAATTGAAAACATTGCTACTGTTTTAGGGGAACAGTATCACATCCATGCTCTGAAATGAAGCTCTGAAATGTCACGTTTGTAAAAAATAGCGCATATTTCACGTTCAGGTGAAAATAGTAGTGACATTAATTTGATTAGTTTGCCCTTTCTTTCTCCAAATTTAGATTCATTATAAACCCTGTTACTGTCATAGGAGCACACTTCAGCTCTCAGTGTTATAGATTCTTTCTGCATGGTTTGTGATTTTGAGGACTTAGTATCTTTCAGTTTGATGATTACTGAGCGCAGGCATGTGGTAGGCTCAGAAAGTACAGCATTGAGGATTTTTAGCTTGCTTTTTTATCTTTTTGAGGGCTAGAGAGAACTAGAAAGCAAGCCAAATCTGTTAGCAAGCACTGGCTGAGTTCCTGATCTACGTCATCTTTAAATACTAGTATTTAAAATAAACACGTCAAACACAAGCACTTGCGTCACAGCTGCTCAGTAACTGTGAGCCAATTTATTTTTTTAGCATGCTATGCTCTTTTTGTGGTACCTACTCCCTGTATTGTTGGATCAAGAGATAAACCAACATGTATTGTGATATGAGATTTTGAAGTCTAAATACTTAAAAGGAAAGTGAGCTCAAAGCAAGCTGCTCTGTACTGTGATAGCTGAGCAGAGCCAGCCTTGGCTGTGCTTGTGCTTTGGATTAAAGCCCAGATTTTGTACAAGTGGTTTTTAGCGGTGTATTTAAACCCAATTTAGAGATTTTTCTAATTTCCACTTACTGTGCAGATTTGCAATGGAATGTGACAGAGATGCTTCGGGTGTTTTGTTGCTTCTGGGCTTTATTTAATGTAGATTTCATTGGCATAATTTTCTCCAAGCTTCAAGCTAGGAGGTAATTGCAGTAGCACTTAGGCCAGTCTTCCCTTGTCTGTGTTTAGTCTTACCCTCCTGTTTTCTTTATCTGCATTTTTTTTCAGGCTGTAAGCTATTGTAGATAAGGAATACCTTTCATTTCTCCCAGAGCTTTAGCCAGCGTGGAAAAAAAATTTAAAATACTCTCATGTGCACTTAGCCTTGTCTTCTGTTTGTTGCCCAGCAGAGAGGCTAAGTGGAATAAGATCTTTAAAACTTTCATACTGTTGGGTTTAATCCTTATGCCGCTCACATCTTTATTCTTATATTGAATATTCATATATGATCACACCAAGATATTGGTAGCTAGCAGTGACCTTCATTAAACTTTGTAACAAAAGCTGCTTATGTTGAACCTAATGGATTCCCACTCTAGAGCTGCAGTATCCTGCACTTACGTGTAGTGTACTTAGTTACTACACTCACTGAAATAATTTTTTCTCTCAGAAATTTTGTTTCCAGCTTATCCATGACTATACATTATCCACAGATGTTGGGGTACACAGCTACACCGTGTGGAAAAGGAACAATGAAATGGATTAACGGAGCCGAGTGACAAAGAAAAAGAGCTGGAATAGGATTGTTTGGTAATGTTCTTATATTTTAAGACAGCGTTGGGATGTTACGGGTTCCCTGGTTGATGTTTTAATATGCAAGTTCTTTGTTCCCTGTTTAATGTATTGAAAATCCCTTTGTTAAATGGCGTCTTTCTTGTCCCTCACAAAATTCCTGCCCTCTGACTGGCTCGGTTTTGCCGCAGTGAAACCTTCCCTTACACGGTTATCCCCCTTCCCTGATTTCTATATATGGCTCAGACCTTGCCCTTTCTTTCCTTTTATTGAAGAGCATTTGTTCCTGCCCAAGTTCAGCCCTCATCTAGAATGTTCTTTACCTACACCTATATAAGTCGGAGCCATGTTCTCAATAAATGCCATTCCGCCTTAACCCCCACTTGGAGTGAGCCATCCTTTATTATCCTCCAAGGGCTATCTGTCACACAGATATATTCCAAACCTCGTAATTCAACTGCTTGTAAGCATTTGGCAGAGGAATGTGCACTTACCAGGTAGGACAATTTCGAGGTGTGGCTTTTCTTCCAAAATACAGCGTGGTTTCCTTGACGATGCTCGGCACTGGAGAGCAGCAGAGGTGTTTCCTGGCAGGCATGATTAGCTTTCTGAAGCAATCAGATTGAAAATGGGAGAAGAGAGTGGAATGGGGTTGGACTGCAAAGCCTACAGGTCAAGTTTTAAGTGTAACTTGTATATACTATGTGTGGAGAATAGAAGGAACAGAATGCAAAGTACTGCACTTGTTGGAACACAAGGAGTGAGCCCAAGTCAGTTTAAATGAATGCAAGAGCTGGTAATACAAGAACATGCATTAAAACACAGGAGGAGTGAAGACAAAGCCTGTTGAGAGTTGACTGGAGCCCCTTTAGGCCTGTCATTCTCTACCAGGCATGGCCTCACTGTGATGTCTCAGTGCAGCAATGTTCCCTTCAAAACTAAAACCTGGGAAATGTCTCCTCAGAGAACTTAGCAGTTGCTCAAGTAGAAGAGAGGTTTCACAAGCACACTTGGTACTATCAAAATGCATCCAGATACAACAATCGCTGTTGAAATTCCCCTTCCATTCCATGTATTGCTTCTCCAAGCAAGAGATGGGAAACTGCTGAGAAAAATACACTGTTCATGCATTCTAGACAGCTTATACAGAGGAAATACGCACTTTACTCACTTTGCTGTGAGATCATGAGAGTTCAGAAAAATGCAATGATAGTCATGAAAAGGCTGGCAAGAGAAATAGCTGTAACCTCATTGGGATTGCATATTCTGCATTTAACAAGTAAAAAATAGGCAAAAAAAGTGTTGGTTATCTCTGCATCAGTTTGTTATTTTCCTCAGAGCTAAGCTAAGAAGAATTAGGTCTGACTAAGTAGTCAGAGATAAACCCTCAAAGCAAAACTCCTCAAAAGGTTCTTCCTGAAATTTTGAGGGAATTATCTTCCTTCTCTCTTGCAATTGCAGTGTCAGAGCTAGAAGTGGGAGCCCTAGGTAACAGCAGTAACTCTGGCTTATTAGGGTTTTTATGTGATCTTAAAACCAAGTAATTATAATACTGCCAGCAACTGTGTCCTGGGGTTACCACAGGTTGAAGTTAAGTGAAATAAACTGAGCAAGAACACTCCAGAGACACTCCTGACTCCAGATGTGTTTTTATGCATCTAAAATAGCTCCTGACTCACAAGTGGGCTGCTGAAAACCTTGCTGGTTGCTTCCAGCTGAGAACTTGTTTTGTACACAAGCTCTCCCCTAGCACAAAGCCAGCAACACTGGTTTTTTCATTGCTACTGCAATCAATCCTAAATTGAAGGTGGGGGACTTGGTTATGATTTGTGAATTATCAAGTATTATGGTGGTGGGAGCACGAGAAGCACTTGTGTGAAATGACTGTGTTTAGAGAGAACCTGTCATGTCAGCATGGGGGCTGAGCCAGGGCAGCATCCATGGAGCAGTAAGCAAATATTGGGAGGTTTGACCTTCTCTGTTCCTCTAATGTTGGGACAGTAATTAGGCCCAGACTGGATGGACAGACGGATTTTAGGAAACAGAGTGGAAAGGCATGATACGGGAAAATTTGAGAAGCACAGCTCCAGGTACCTTGCATTAATTACCGAATTGGACTAGATTGGTTTCAAACTCATTATGTTTGTAATGACTGGGAATGCTGCACCAGGCAGTCAGGCCTCAGACATGTGCCCCTTGAATGCATGGCTAAAACAACAATGTGGTTTATTGTCACAGAAGTTGATGGTGAATAAGCAGGGAACCTGAACTCTTCAAGGCAGCCTGCTTGAGTCAGGCTGAAAGCATTTCAGCTGGACTGTTAGAAGGCAGCTCCTGGGATTGCTGACCATGCTAAACATACCTCCAGGAACCAGCAATGTTGTTTCCTGGGACTGCCTATCTGCTGTCTACCTGTCTGTGTGTATTAAATTCACTTTTTAAAACAGGAAATGCATGCATACATACAGACAACACTTGAACAGGGAAAATGTTTGATTTCCAAGTCTCCTTTCGGTTCTGAAGTATTAGTGTTAGCATATGATTTATCGCTATTCAATGCAGTTTTCTTGGACTTACATAGTCACAAGGCTTTGTGTATCTAGATAGAGTTTTGGAAAGATTATTTTGCTTTCAAAAACATTATCTGGCTTGAGATGATTAGCAAAATATGTTGAAATCCAGTAGGCAGATCTCAAGAAATAGCTGATCTTATTTGAATACAGGTTCAGATCTTTGGGGTTGGTGGTGATTTGGGTTGGCAATTTTTTTTATTTTCAGTGCTGTCTTTGAACAAACACAAATTAATGTACCTTTAGTCCAGCACTGTTGACTGATTATAATGCATTGGTGGCTTTTTTGTAACAGGTTATATCAGGGGATTCACTACCACACACACAGGGTAAAGGTAGTTTCTCTATGCTGTGCTTATGGAAAGACTATGCCTCTCTT
The DNA here is from genome assembly GCA_035221455.1 of Xenops minutus. Lineage (NCBI taxonomy): Eukaryota > Metazoa > Chordata > Aves > Passeriformes > Furnariidae > Xenops > Xenops minutus. The sequence goes on from JAWWEE010000074.1 coordinate 40,715,594, forward strand.
TGTCATTCATCTTATAAAAGTTATTTTAAGTCACATTAATGAAATCCTGTGAAGTGATGTTTTCTTTTTCAATGCAGGGATACATATAGAGCAAGTAGGTGGGGGATGCAGTGCTTCAAGTCCTGCCTCTTCTTCACTTCCCCACATTTGGAGGTGCACTTGAACTGTATCACTTGCACTGAAATGAGGGAGATTGCAAGCACTCCATTCCCCATTCCCCTGTCCTAGGAAGGCAGTTTTCATGTCTCCCCCCAGCTCCTTTTCTGTGCTCTTATAAAAACATGATGAATACTTGTCTTTGTAGTAGATGTGCCTTCACCAGCACCCTTTTTTTCCCTTTCTGTGTTTGTTTTTTTCTTACTGCTGGTTGCCTTACATGCCCTTGCTTTACAGATGGGAGTACTTTTGCAGGCTGGGGGATGTATCCTATAGCTCACCTTCTGATTAGATAGATATCTTGAAATATTCCTGGGGGTATAATTGGAGGGTATTTCCAACACTGGGATCAGTGTTGTTCATTGCTGTTAAGGAAGATAATTTATTAAATACTATATTTCAGCAATGATGAACTCAAGTAATCCACTTAATCATATTTCTCTTACTTGTGAATTACATCAAGCAAACCATCACTAGTGATTTCTGACAGTCCATGAAGGTAGGTTCTAGCACAAGAATGATGCTTGTATGCAAGAAATCATAGAATAATTTAGGTTGGAAAAGACCTCTAAGACCATCAAGTCCAACTGTTAACCCAGCACTGCCATATTCGCCACTAAACTGTGTCCCCAAATGTCATATTCACATGTTTTTTGAACACTTTCAGGGATGGTGATTCCACCACTTCTCTGAGCAGCCTGTTCCAATGCCTGACCACCCCTTCAGTGAAGAAATTTTTCCTGATACCTAATCTAAACGTTCCTTGGAACAACTGTGATTTCGTCAGAGTAATACCTGGTTTAAATATATCCTTGCTAACTTCAATATTTTTCATTGTACTGCTTGCTGGAACAATGAATCATGAAAATATAACCCCCCTGATTAGTCCTTCACTGAAAATAGCAATCACAGCATCACTAAAAAAGAAAGCACAGCAATTTTGATGCATGACCTTCATTTGCACACACTGATACAGCCTCTGATTGAATCCTTATGAAGAAGGCAAGTGAGTAATTATTTGATTGACATATTCAGAAAATCACACTGCTTTTGTAAGTTCATATATTTGATATATTTAGTGGTCACATTTTTAAATGTATCAATGAAACATTCTTTTAATTATATAGATATGTCTCTGTGTGTATGTATATTTTTATATATACATAAAATTTAAATTTCTAATGTGCTGAGGTGATGAAAATTAAGCTATCACACTACCTGTCCTCATCTCCCTTCATAGTCTTCTAATTTATTGGTCAATTTCAGGTGAACATGACAAAGTGCAAGATTACCAGAAGATACCAAATTCTTGTAAATGCCAAGAAAACATGCTAACTGAGGATACCCTGTTAGTAGAAAAATCATCTACATGGAGTACATTGCTCTTGCAGATACCCCCACTGCCATCAGCACATCCAGTGCAGTGTGAACTTCCTTGAACATGAAGGTGAGCCAACCTCAAAGATCATAGAAACAGAGCTCTTTCAATGTGGGGCTTATGGGGACATCTATATAATTACAAATCTCATGTCATAATTGTCTCATAGTTAGCATTAAGCCAGATGTTTGCAAACATACGATGGACTTCATTTCCCTCAGTTATTAGAGCCACATCCATCACACAGCATCCTCTACTTACTTCAAATCTAACACTGCAAACCACAGGGCTGTGCCAATTCACATAATTTAAATACCTAGGTAATGAGGTTGCCCTCAGCAGAAACACTGTATTTTAGCTGCACTACGAGCTGTTAGTAAAATCCTGCTTGGTATGTTTTTCTCATGGTTCAATTAGCTTAGATAGCCTAACTCCTATCAGCTCTTCTCCCAATCTCCTAAAATCCCCCAATGAAAACCTTCCTTTCTTCTGAAATTTTCTTTTCCCTCACTGATCTAGGAAAGAAGCATTATCCATGCTCAGTAGCTAGTTAGCGGGGTGATAAATGACTTGACAGGATAAGCTTTCTCAAGACATGGCATAAATGGAATAAGCCTTTGTTCTGAGGAAATCCCAATCCTTCCAAAAGACAGCCCATCATCCACCCCCTGACTGTTCTATAGTTTTGGAGCATGCACTATTCTCATGCAGCCCAAAGCCTGCCATTTTCGTAGCAGACTAAGTGAATTGAGAAATATAACAAAATTTGGCTTTCTGATTCATTTAAAAATCCTAGCAGGTTTTGCTAGACCAGAAACAGACAACACACTGTTCCCCATAAATACATGCAGCCATAACAGGAACTTCATTCTCTCCTGTTTCCTCAAACTCCTGATTCTCTTTCAATAGATGTTTTTGGGAACCTAGAACTGGAGAATGCCTTGCATCACTGCACCTATTTGTTCATGCACTGACACAAGAGCTACCAGCAGCTTTGCATAGTGGTTCTTTGCATATCTGTAACACTAAGGCTGTGAAAGCATCCAACGATTTATAATCATGAGCAGTATTCTGTATATTCTAAAACATTGGTGCCTCCACATGTGTCCTGCTTTGAGTTGAACTTGACTGTGTTTTGTGCTAGAGAGATTTGGTTTTTAGTTTTGTTTCAGGGCTAAGACTGCTCTTTGAATACAAATATGGGGTAATTTTGTTCTTTGTTTCACAGAACTCTTTTGGCACTTTTCTACTTACAAAGAGAAACTGCAGATTTGAAGATACAGATGTCAGACCATTACATAGTATATTGTGGTCCTCTGTTAACATTTTTCTCTTCTTCTGTTAATGGATAGATGTCAAATGACCTTATTCCATACTAACAGAATGGCTGTGCCCAGCCAGTATGAAGAGCAGTAAAACATCTGCCTGCATTTCTCTGCCTTCCCTTTCCACTCGTGTCCCCCAAGCCTTAAGTATGTGCCCTGCCAGGCTCCCAGTTCTCTTTTCCTGCACTTTAGCCCCCTTTGACAGAGCATGTACACTCTGGCACCTCAGCCCAGTCAGCTGCCACCTTTCTCAGCAGATCCTGCAGTCAGCCCTTTGGCTTTTTCCCTTTCTCTGGAAAGACCACAGAATTGTCAATGTGAGTTTAGTAAAGAGTATATTTTCAGTAAACATACAGCTTTGAATTCTAGATTTAAAATGATAATCTACTGTTTTACTTAATAAATCATTCAAAGAGCTAACTATGCTGTATTATAAAAAAGGTTAAAAAACCCCAAACAACAAAGATGCTTTATTTTCAGACTGAATTTGCCCACCTTCAGCTTCCAGCCATAGTATCTGGTTAGGATTTTGCCTGCCAGGCACTAGATGTCTTCTCTCTGTGTGTATATGCACACAGCAAGCTCAAGTCACCTAATCATAATCTAGCATAATGTACCAAGCACAGCAGAGCAAGACAGCTCTCTAATTATTTTTTTTAAGCCTGCAAGCAAGATGAGGCGACGTAAACTCTCTCCTTAAACAAGGATGGTGCTGTGATGAAACCACGGTGGAATTGTACAATCTTTCATTAACTATTTAAAAACAAATATGGCATTGACAATTGTTGAAGGGATATTTTCCTCCAGCTGTTTTGCACTGCGCTTGGGTGTTGTATAAACATTATCTGCTGTGATTTACATAAACACTCAGGCAAGCACCACCCTTAACAAGTAGAAATCATACACATCTTCAGGGGAAATGTTTATATTCTCAAGTATGTAATCCCTAGTATGTGTTTGTACTATAGTAATATTTAAAGGTCCATGGGGATTGCTGACCCTACTAAAAGTCTTTATGAATGCATGTCAGGGACAGCCTGCCTGGACATGCTCAGAGGCAGGATAAGCTCCTTCCTCAGGTAACATGACACCAGACACTCTTGAGTATGCAGGTGTCCCCTGATTTGCAGGTGTGAGAAGGCATGGCCCCAGCTGTGCTTGGAGCTGTGCTCACAGGCTCGCCAGGAGCAGGACAGCCAAGGGCAGCTGAGAAGCAGCCTGTGAAATACGATAAGGGCAGGCTCTTGCAGGTGCATTACAGAACTGAGGTCCCTGGCCCCTAAGTATGAGAACCACAACTTGCATTCTGAGAAGATTTGCACATAGACTTCACACTTGTCTTTTTAATTTGAGTAGATGTGCTCTCTGCCCTGAAGTTAAGAATAAGTGTTCAGAGTGCAGGGACAATGTTCTAAGTGCAAATCAGCTCTGCATGAAGACAGCAGTTTTTCCTCAGCACAGTTGTGTTTCTGGGCTGGCAGGGATCTTTAGATTCCCAGAGCAGATAAAACAGCTGGTGAAAGGCTAATGCAGAGAAAATACAAGGCTTATGTACTTTGTGTTTTCTTTTCTTTGCAGAGTCTCTATCACCAAGCAGTTTACTTAGTGTCATGGTAAAGGCTTTCAAAACTGAAAAAAACCCCAAATCTTAAAGTCAGTTTATTACTGTTCACAGCATGGAGTTAATTATCTGTATGGCAGCATATGTTCTAAGGCAGCTTTTTGGCAGGTAAAGTGACTGTGTGTCTACAGTCAGGACTGTGTCCATATAATTCAAGTAAACTTCACATAAAGAAAGAAATGTTTCTGAGGAGTGCAGAGCATAAACAGCTAAATCCTGCATTTTCCAGCCTTAGGGTATTAATATGCATCTGATGATCAAATCCCATGCACTGTCATTACTTGGACTGTAGTTTCAATTGGTATTGATTTTATGTTCATTAACTTCGGGGTGCCCAAACTGCAAAACCAAACAAACCTTGTGTTCAGGAATCCCATGTACAAATCTATAGATTTGCTGAATAGTAGCCATTGTGAAAATACAGGCATCTCAACTATTCCCTCTCTGTTGCAGCAGCATTAGAAGATCCAAGTATCTCAATCATGACAACCCTCTTTACTTTGCAAAATACCAGTTCATACACAGAGGCATTTGCCTTCATTGATCATTAGGCATGCCTAATGGCACATGTCACTACCAAAGTACCAATCAAGTATTTCTGGTTTGGGTTAGTATAAATAAGCTTTTCCATATGGTCATAAGCCACCAAAGAGTAATATAGGTTATTAATTATTTACTTAAATACAATGGGAGCTCAAAGCCTATACTTTGTTGATTTTGAAAGGCCTTTAGGAAATATTCCAAACATTTCCTGATTTAATGCTAACTAAAAATATCTTATCCTCAGATTACACAGTGGGATGTCAAAGGTGAGAATATTTGTCCTGGACATCCGACATGAATCCCCGTTCCTTATGTTTGACCTGAGTTCCACGGAAAGTACAATTCCTTTCTTGCCCTCTTCAGAATAAGTTCCCTTAGCTTTCTTAGATCACTTCTAGGTGGTTTAAATACAGTAAGTTTTTGGTTTTGACTGAAATCTGCTGATAACCAGTGAAAAATCTCAGTCATCTTTTATATGTTAATGTGTTTTACTTATCTAAAAAAAAAAAAATCTGAATAACTTTGACATTTGAAAATTCTAGGATTTGAGAGGGGGAAGGGAAGCTGTATTTCAAAACCAGAAAAACAGTTCAGGAAATTCCAGTCAGCTCCACTCCTTGGGCCTGTGAGTCCACTTTAATTAGCACTTCCAGCTGGCTAGATTGTTGCTAAGAAGGTCTAGAGAACTTGATAAGTAACGTCAAAAATGTTGATACCTCAGGATCTGAGAACAAAACCAGCTTAAATGGAAGAATATGTTAATTAGATATTGAGACATTCAGGAATAATCCCTTTACTGAGAAACCTGATAATACCTGTATTAGTTATTTTGCCTTTACTAAAACATTTACATTGAAAAGCTTCACCAAATTACATCTTTTTTCCTAATGAGAGTTTAGTTCATTATTATAGTTGAGAAACAAGAGGTTACAATCTACTGTTTAAAAGCCTCACCAATCCTTCCCTCGAAAGGTTAACTTAAAATACAGAAAATGGGCCACTTTATTCTCTCTTGGTAGTTCTGTAATAAAAGGTTGATTGTTCAAGCAGAAGCATTCAATTATTTTGTTTCTGATGCTATCTACATGTAAAAAAAATCCAGCTAGGCTCAGTTGGTCCCTGTAGGCTTTCCAGTTCTAACCTTCAGTACAAGGATGAAAAACAAAAAAATCAGAGCCTCACAATTAACATTCAAAATGTCAAGTATTATGTTGTCAAGTTGAAGAATGAAATTTGCTTCCAGGAATATCAGATATAGAAAAGCTTCTGGAGTGTTTGCCCGTTTTTTAGTGAAACTCATTCTTCAAATATGTTTACTGGAGAAAAATATGCTAACTAGGGAAGTCAGTGGCAGCCAGTGTTCACAGAAGTTGTCCACAAACGTAGCCCTCTGGTTCTTGTTGATTTAGTCATGATACTAGACCTCTGTAACAGATACTGAAAATTTATGCTGTATTAATGTAGTTGAAGAAGAAAACAAATGGTTCCCTATCTGTGTTTTTGTTTTACTTTTTTTCCCCCACGGGACCTGTGGTGCTCAAATGATAGACACACAGGCCAAAAGCAATGAAACTTATTGCTCTGCTTGTGATGGTTGAAAGGAAAACAACATTGACCTCCAAAAGTTTCAAGAGCAAAATACATACAGAGTTTTAGAATTATGTATCAAAACTGAGACCACTGAATAATAGCCTGAAAACATGTCAAGAATATACATCCAGTGTAAAATAAACCAGCTCTCGAAGGGAAAGCGATGTGGATTACTCAAACCATTTTGAAATCAGGGTTAATTTTGCTAGTGCCACAAATCTTAGCCCCACATTTACTCACTTTTGCTTACTGATCTTATAGGTGGGAAACTGAAAAGCCAGGAGTCTTTCAGAGGACATCAATGCTATTACAGTGGATCCCCACAAACAGCAACAGGGGCATGGCAAAGCCACTCTGCCATTGGAAGGAAGTTTGGCAGTGCTGAACAATCAGATAAAGCACTTTTTACTTGCAAGCCAGTTGAAGCAGGCCTCTAAACAGACCCGTGCACAGATGTGTTCTGTTCCTTGAAAATCTCAACCCTTATTTAAGAGCAAGGGATAAAATAGGAACACAGCCAACATAGAAATGCAGGTTACTTCCACACACACACACACAAAAAAAAAAAAAAAAAAAAAAAAAAAAAAAGGGTTTACCAGAAAGTGTAAAATTCTTTGTTCATGATTGAGAAGTTTGTTAAATGCTTTGTGTGTGTAGTTTGGTAGTGGTCTTTCTTTTTCCCACCAAAAAATGTATACAATCTATATATCCTATCATGCTGAGTGCCTGTCATCTTGTCCTAATGATCTGCAGTTCATGTTTGCAAAATTCTGCCACATTTCTTCTGCCATCCTAAATAAAAAAGTCACCAGTGCCTATGAGCATGTGGAGACTCCACGGAGCCTGAGCCAAGACACACATTCCAAGAAGCCCATGGAGCCTGTGCTGTGACACACACTGTGAGTGGAAACACAACCATGCACAAGAACTAGTTCCTTTGGGTAATTCATGTTTCCTGTATTTCTGGGAGAAACTCTGCCATCTTCCTCCTCCCTCCCCAGCTGATTCACTCCCCTGCTGAAAGGTAATGCCGCAAAATCCATCCTTTGTTATCCAGTAGGAGAGCAGCAGTAAACAATTCAAGGACAATAGCCACCAGACATATGGAAAACACTTCATTTTTACTCAGCTGCCACATGCAGATCCTTTGCTAATGAGAATTCCTGAATGCTGAAAACAGCTATAAACCTGCTTGCTTGTTGTTGATACTCCATATTTTTTGTGAAACAGAAGTTATCTCTAGAAGCTCTTAAATCACTCGGAAATGTTTGGTTTTGCTTTTTTTAAAGGTGACACTTTAGACTGGAGAAGTACTACAAAAATACAGGTTAAGGAACAGCTCAACAGTGTCAGGTAATAGGCCAATAATGATCTCATCCTGTACATTTTCAGTGACTTTCATGGCTTTTGCATTGTGCAGCCTCTTGGTTATTTGGCAGCCCCCAGCAAAGCCCCCATTTCCAGCTCTGAGAGGGCTGTGTTATCTCCTAGACTCTGCTCCCTGCCCGCGGCGCTTCGAGGTGCTTCATCTCCCGGCGATGAGCGATGGCACCAGTGGGACAACAACGACAACAACAACAACCCACAGCACCAGCACGTCCCCTGTCAGTGTGTGCCTCCCCTGGAGCCAAGGGTGACCGTCTGGAGGGACCAGGGCAGGTGGCCGGGCTGGCCTCCCCAACCCGAGCTGCCCCCCGAGGCTGCGGCACAGAGGACGGCCGGGCTGCGCTGGAAGCAGGCGGGATGCCCAGTCCTGGGGGTGAGGAGGTGGTTTGTAGAGGGGACCCACGCTGACCCTCCCTCCCTAGCGCTGGCAGTCCCCCCGGGGGCAGCGGCGGGACGGCTGGGCGGGCTCTGGGCGGGCGGCACCGCACCGGACCCGCCTCTCCGCCCGGGGCCGAGCACCCTCCTCCTCCTCCTCCTCCTCCTCCTCCTCCCCGGCGCCGAGGCCGGGGGCTGCCCGCGGCTCCGGGGCCGCACACAGCGGCGAGTGGCGGGGCAGCCCCGCCGCGCCCACCCACCTATCCATTCCCCCATCTATCCCCCATCCATTCCCCCATCTATCCCCCCATCTACCCCCCATCCCTCCATCCGTCCCCCCATCCCACCCACCCACCCACCCACCCAGCATGGAGCCGCCCGCGCCGCCCCAGGAGCAGCCGCCTCGCCCTCGCTCGCACACGGTCACCACCACCAGCAGCTCCTTCACCGCCAACCTGTCGGCCAGCTCCAGCACGCTCGCCTACGACAGGGAGTTCCTGCGGACCGTGCCCGGGCTCCTCATGGTGACCGAGATCGTGAGTGACCGCGGGCGGGCGGGCAGGGCTGGGGGCGCGGAGCGGCGGCGCTGCCGTGCGGTGGGATTGGGGCGCTCCCCTCGGGCATCCCCCAAAGCGGGTGCCCGCAGGGGAAGCGCAGGAGAGCACAAACCTCCCGCCTGGAAACTATCGACAAATGGAGAAGTAGCGCAGGGCACACGCGGTCCGTGCGCTCTCCCGGAGCGCCCGCCGTGTCGTCCCCTCCCGTCCCGCAACGAGGGGTTTTGAGTGATTTTTTGGAGGCTTTTCTGTAACCGCATTAGTTGCGTATGAGTCACGTTTTATAGCCCACGGATAATCGTGATGTGAGAGTTAATTGGACAACTCATCTTCGTTTTCTAGGTCAATAAAAGCAATTTCCCGATGCTCTTAGTGGTTAGATACACCTGTGCAGAGCAGGAGGTGAGCTAACACCTTTTGCCTAGGGTGATGGTTTTATTTTTTGCAGGTACTTCTCCATAAGGTGTAAATGGATGTGCAGAGGGCGAGGCAGTGCGGGGTTCAGGCACTTGCCTTAGTGGTGCACAGCACAATGCCAGGGTCCCTCTGCAGGCCTGGGTGCCCTCGGTGTGTTAAACAACAGATCCTCAGTATCTCCTCCTAAAAATAATGTGTTTAATTCATCCACACTATTCATAATTAAGGAACTTACACAGCTGGTTGCCCCGACTAACTTTTTTAGTTTCCTGTGTGATGTTTCTGGTGTGTTGATGTTGGAAGGATAAACTTATCTGACCACATTAATTTTCAAGCCTTGAAAACATTGTGTTTCACCAGAGCAGTGGAATGGCTGTTGGTTTTGCTGACTTCAAAGTTAAAATAACCAAGTGAAGCTTCAGTCTGATGTGCAGTGTAGACCTCTGGCAGCAACAATGCCATCAGAGAGAGGATGCACATGGAGATGCCAGCTTGCTGTGTGGGCAAGTAGTGGTGAGGCTGTGAAGTCAGAGCCTGCTCCCAGCTGGTACCTTGTATGCCGGTGTCACTGGGACTTCTGTCAGCCTACTAGATAGGTGGTTGTAGGCTTGTTTTGGTTGTTAAATACAGGAGATGTTTCACTGCCAAAGTTGTGGTAGATCTGTGAATAAAGAAGTCTTAGTTTCTGAAAGAATAGCTGCTTTCTTTTCCACTCCTTTTCAATTAGTTATTATAACAGTTATGAACCTTTCTTGTGCTTTATCTGAAGAGTGATCCTACTGTAGATTGTCAGAGAGGTGCCCAAGGCTTTTCCCAAGTCCTGCTGGAATGTCATGTATTTATCTTGGCTTTGAATACTGAATGAGCTGCACTCACATTGAGGTACATGGCCACAGGGCATGGGCAGGGTCTTGCTTATGCTTTGTTGGAAAAATGTTTTCTAGTTTGTGTTGACAAACACAAGGTGTTGTTGTGCAGCTTACCTTTCTAAACAGTGATGATGTTTTTTAGGGGAATTTTGTTTCCTGTCAGCCATTCCTAATTCCTGGAATAATTACAAAATTATTCTTTCAGCCACCATTTTTAGATGCTTGAGTCCACTGACATTTAGAGACAGCTTAGATTCAAGTTTCATAAGTACTTGAGAACACATTCACCAACTTCAGAAGAATCGATGCTAACCGATTTGGAGGCTAATGTAGAGTTGTGTCTGCACTACAGGCTTCTATGTATGTATTTTTATTGATCAGCAGTGTGAAGGTGACCAGTTCCTGGCCTCAAAGACGATGATAGAAGTCTCTAAATTTAGATTAACTTCTCCTGCTCTGTGATGATGTATTTAAGAGAATGGAGGACCGTTCTAATACGAAGTTGAAAGCCGTAAGGCAGGTCCTACAGAAGTATTGATAGATAGTGCCTTTGAGAAAATATTTCTGGTTCTTAACTCCACTTATTTTAAAGCAGCTAGAGTAGTTATTCTTCTATGCAATTAAAAGAAAAACATTAGTGAATACTCTGATATGGAACTAACTGTAAAACCCCCAGTTATTAAAATCAAATAGTGAGTTTATGTGTATTTGTGTATATATATGTATGTATATATATATTTGGCATTGGTTTATGGTCAAATGTTTTCCACCAGTTCTATGTGGGGTTTTTTTCTGACAAAAATGTGCATTAACAGAGCATTACACAAGATCTCCATTTCAAAACTGGCAGTGCATATTCAGCACTAAGGGAGTTGTTCCCTAGATCTACCTGTTCTGATGGTTGTGGGTTGCCTGCACAGGTTGGCCCTTCAGGATATTTCTGACCCTCAGTACTGGTCCCTCAGCTCACAGCATGATCCTTCTGCTAACGATTTACAAACCTGTCAATGAGACCAACTCATATGTTGGGAAGGAGGACTGGTTTTAGTAATATCTGTTATCACTGCAGCTACTGCTCTGCCAGACCCCGTGTTCATTAGGATACCGTGTTAAAGCTAAGCTCAGGGTGTTAAACAATAGTGCTAAATGTTCTGAGTATGCACTGTGGGGCTGTGTAAATATTTGATTATTGCCACCATCAGTCAGCAGTGTGCATGCAGCAAGAGGAGTGCAGTCTTTTAGTCTCCTGGCTCTGAGACTGGAACTCTCTTCTCTGTGTAGGCAAAGGGCAAATCTGCGTTATTCTTTGACCAAAGAAAATGGAAAAGCAGAAAGTTACCACATAAATTAAATCTTCCAGTCCCTTAAATGAAGGATTTTGACCAGGTTATGCTTCTACTTCCCTAATTTGGGTGCTGTGAAGATGAATTAACTGCTGTGTGGATTTCCACGTGTACTGGTAACCAGCCCACATCTGCACTGAGACTGTGGTGTAATGGCACAGTAAACTCAGCTTAACCACTCCTACTCAGATTCTTTGTAGTGCTGCAAAGCACTGGTCTACTATTAACTCCATCTGCTGTTTCCAATTTGTTCAAAATGAGTTAGGTTTATAAAGCCAGGTTTTATGATGGATCAGGTATTATCTGTCCTTTATGTAGCTGCTTTAGAGCCAGCAAAAATCTGGGATGAGGTTGACTGTGCATATTGAGCAGTAATAGTCATGTACCTAAACCTGGTTCAGCTTCATTCTGTAATGCCATTTGGTCTAGCCCTGCACACATCCAGGGTGAGCGAACACAGGAGTGCAGCCTGACATGTAGGCTGAATTACCTGGTGCTGACAGATTTCCATTGCCTTCTACACCTGCCTCTGTGATCAGAGCAGGTGGAAGGTTTGCTGCCACTCACTGGGAAAGGACCAGGGTCAGTTTATTTCAGTGCAAAGAGTGAAGTAGAAAATGCCTCTGGATTTCTGAGAGATGCCTTTGGGAACTGGCATAAAACGCAACTTTGGTGCATGGAAGCTTGTCCAGAGTACTTATATACAGAAGTAGTGATGCTTTCTGGACAAAGCAGCAGCTTCTGACTTAGATTCACTGGCCTTAGCTGGCCAGTGACTACTGAAAATTAATTCATCTGCATCTCTTTAACTTCTCCGAATGCCTTATCCCTTTATGGAATATGGATACAAGTCTTTGTAAGGCACGTTGAGATCTGTTGGTGAAAAGTAATTTATAAGACACAAGTGGTGATGCAGAAGGTCTTTAAATGAGATGTCAATCACCTGGGTTGACATTGCAGTAAAAATGTTTCCTATAGAAGAATGGATACTTATTCCTACAGTGTAGCACCACCACCACCCCTGAAGGATTTATCCTTTCAAGGGTAGCAAGTATAGAGGTTTCCAAAGATGTCTTTTTGAAAGTTTCTTTTCTGTACAATGATGGCTCAGAAAAACTGTGTTTGTCTTCCTGGGGTTTTTATGGCCAAGATTAATGATGGCTAGTGATACCTTCTCAGAGCTTTAAATCAGCTTCTCAAGTCAAGAATTATGGATCACTTTGGGGAGGTGGAGAGTTTTGTGGTTGCTATGGATGTAGTTATAAAAATATTTACTTTCTAGCATGATGACATTGATTCCTTCAGATAGTTGCTTCACATCAGTGTGTTGCTAGATGCAGTCTCTTGTAAAACTTGCACTACCAATTTTAAGGCTTGTGATGGCTATTTGCTATTTGACCTTGGCAATAACAAATACTTTAATCGCTTAGAAAAGTTTGAAAGGTTGTGTGAGATCTTGTGATGGTGTAAATTTTAATAAATTGTAATTACAATTGGATTTCTTTATGCTGTTCTATGCAGATTGCTCTTTGAGTGAAATGCCCAGAATGAGATACGCACTTGAAATAGAAGCCTGATAAGAGGTTATTTACTTTATTAGCACCACATAAAATTGCAGTTCAAATTTGTTTCTGGACAATAAAAATAATTTTGATCACTTTTTTATTATTCTTCAAATGCAAGATCTTTGAATGTTTAATTCATAAAGAAAGACTTGTTGAATTTATTTATTCTGAGGTAAGTCTCAGAATATTAAAGAGATATTGAAAGTTGTGTCAGACTGAAGATATTGAGGTTACTAGAACCAGAACAACTGAACATGTCCAAGTGTTTGTTCAACAGGCTTTTCCTTTCTTTTTTTTTTTTTTTTTTCTGGGAGATGCATGAGAATCACCTACAGATATTCAAGTTTTGAGTCAAGCTAGCAATAAAATCATATAAATGTTAAGAAAAACTGAAGTAATACAGTGGGACCAACTACTGTGAAAAAGCTAAAAGACAAACATTGTGCTTAAAGCTCTCCTTGCATTTAGTCTCATGCCCTCTCTGAGTGCAGTTCACAGTTTTGTGTATAGATCCCACTCTCCTCTCTCACCTCCAGTTCTTGGAATAGCCCTCAGAAACATAGAGGAAGTTCCATAAAGCCCCTTTTCTCACCTGAAGAGCAGCAAGACTTTCTCTTCTTTCAGGAACAATAGAGATTTTTTTCTTTTTTTCTTCTTATAATGCAATTTTTACTCCAGTTATAGCGTGTCTGCTTGCACGACACCAAGGCACCTTCTGACATGCTAAACAAGTGCTTTGCCTAGAGGAGACACACACAGGCATGATCTTAAAATGATTCACTTTGAATTACTGAGTGGAAAAACCAAATCCTGTACCAGTCAGTCATTTTGTCCAGTAGCTTCATCTTCCTGTGCATGAAAAAGAAAACATACAGTATAAAGTGTCAGCTTTCTCCTTTGCTCTTGGTCACACAAAACTCACTGAAGTCAGGTTTCAGTTCTGGCTTTTTTAGGTGCTGTTGTTCCACTGCTATCCTTAGTGTAACTGTCCTTACTATAGTGAATATACACCTATATGATTTTAGTCTTTCTTTGGGATCATGTAGTTATCTAAATTTCTGTTACCTTAAAGGTCTTTGGTTTTCTGGACAAGATCAGGGTGGTTCCTTGGGAAGAGAGGACTGTTTGGGGTACACAAGGAAATAGAGCCTTTGGAACGTGCTCCATGTGATGATAGAAACAGTGTTAGGGCTGACATGATAGGAGGGTGAAAATGCCTCTTAAACTGAATGCAGGTATTTTACAAAAGGTCAAAAATGCAAAATATTCTCAATACGTCAAGGTTAAGGTACAATATGTATGAAATGTCATTATCTCTTCATGAGAAGAATGCTTTAAAGTCGTACTTAAACATCAACTTTGTTCTTGGGTGGATAATGAGTATAATAAAAATCCTTCTCCCTCAACCCTCCCAAACCCTAGGAAACAAATTTTTTATTTTTTTTTGATACCTACAAAAATCCTTATGCACATGGAGCTAATTTTAAATAATTTTCCTGAACTTCAGTAGTCTGTGTCTGTATGATGGTGAAATGTGCAGTCTTCCCATTATCCCCAATGGAATAGGTAGGTCTTCCTATGTGTTTGGCTTTAGCCTGATGCTGTCTGGGTGTGTGAGTCGGGAGGATAAATGCTAAATCCATCATGTTCTGAGGACAAAGGTCGGTTATACAGTTGCAAAGAGACTGAGACTGCATCCCTGAAAACTGCCTTTGTGAAGATATGCCTCAGGAGTCCCATATCCCTGGGTAAGTGTGCTATGGGAACTGAGTTGCTTGTGAAGGCAGTGATATTGCCAGATATGCAAATGATGGAGATACTTGATGTTGTGTTTTGTCCTAAAATGAATTAAAATCCTGGACTTGTTTGTGTCCGTTTTCGTTGTGGTTGTTGGTTTGTTACTTGGTTTTGTTTGTTTTTTTCTCCCAGAGTGTTGTGTTCTTTTTTTTCTCTTTCCACATCGGCATTCCTGCTTTCTGTTTGGAACAATTTATTACACACTGTTAAGACCTCAAATTAGAGGATCTTAAAGTAGTGTCTATCTAAGAAACCCCTGTTTTCCATGCAATGTATGATGAAGTGATATATTTACTGACAATAGAGTAAGAATGTGAGCAGGTAAAGGACGCAGACAAAAGTTGACTGTGGATCACACAGGATTCTTGCAAAATCATAAATGGCCCCCCAGGTTCCTGAGTCCATTAACAAAATGCTGCTACTGCAGCAAAAGCAGGTGCTTTTCATTCCCTGCCCTAGGATGCTGGGAGCACTCCTGTGTACCTGGGAGACTGCTGATGTGTCTGCTCCATGCTGTGTTCTGAACCAACTGTGTAGCAGCAAGAGGCAGGGTTAGAGCAGCGGTGGCCCAAGGTTTCTTCTTAAACACTGAATTCTCAAAACCATGAAAAATTTCTCTTGAGGACTCTGAACCCTTCAGAATGGAAAGTGTAGAGTGTTGTCTGTTGAATGCCTTCTCACTCAGCCTGCTGTTCTTTCCCATTCTCTCCTGGGTATAACAGTGCCATATATTTAGTTTCTGATGGTCATGCATTTATATATATCTATACACACACACACACACACACACACAAGTACATTTTATATATATAGATATATGTATATATGGGGTTTTAGCTTCATTTTTATTTTGGATAAAGTACATACTGTAACAGTGGTATTTCTGCACTTGTTCCTCTTTCAATTCCAGAAGAAGAACAGAAAATGTATCTTTGCAGAGAAGACCTAGCCCTCTTTTCTAGGGTCAAATAGCAAATAGATTTTAGCATCCATCAGGCCTTTGGCAGCATAGTTCTCTTTATGTGGCCTGAGCCAGTTCCCAAGGAAGCTGCTGGCTCTGATTCACCTGCCTCTGAAAGGACTAGATCAGGTATAAGACTGGTAAAACTCCAGTGAGGAAGGAACTGAGTAAGAAAAGAATCAAGCCACTGCTTGCAGTGGGAGCTGGGTTCAGTCCAAGGAAAGTTTGGTGTTTAGCTTATGTTAATGAACTTCAAGAGACCAGGCCTTTGGTTCTGCATACATTAATACTATATCCAGGCTTTGCAAGATCACTACACAGGCTTGGATCAGTCGTGGTTGCCAGCTTGGAGTACATTATTGAGTGTTTACACTGACCCGTTTTGCAAGGTGTGAGTGTGCAGATGATGCTGATGCAACTACAGGTTTGCTGAGACAAAAATCTCCTAAGCAAACCAAAACCAGCTTCAACAGATTGATATCATTAGGGGCATGCTGCCCCAGCAGTTTGTTCTGGACAACCACACTGTTTCTGGTTTGATATGAGATGCACCAAAATCAGAGATTTTTTAGAAATGAGATGAAGTAAACATGGTAATCATCAGTAAGGTGTCAGTCTCTGGATATATCATAATCTAGTTACGAAGGATAAATATATTGAAAAAATCCTAGATAGGACCCTGGAAAGAGGCCATGTGGGGAAAGCAGCCTCTCTGATCGTACTCTGGTAATCGCTTCTTGTGTTTAGCTGGTAGCCTAATTGCACAACTCGAAAGGGAATCTGTCAGGAACCTCTGCTTCATACCAAGACTGGTTTGTATCATCATGTTTAAATGTGGCTGCTATGTCCAGGCCTAGATTTAAATATATTCAAGGTGACATGTTTTGCACAGATCCATTTATTTAGCCTGGAACTTATAAAGCCACTAACAGGCTCCCTTCTGTATTTTTTTCTGTGTCTATACAGTGATTATATGAAAGACTTCTTTAATATATATTTTAGCATATGTTCTCTACATTCAACAGGAATGCTATTCCCAAGGCTACAGTTCCTATGGTAGGCAGTATCTGAATGTGGCACTGCAGTTTTGAAAGAAGTGTGAGGAACCATAGGTGAAACTTGAAAACGGTGACAGAGTGTTGCAGGCAGGAATTAAGCACTAGGGGACAGGGGAACCAGTGAAAAAAATCCTATAACAAAAAGAAAACCCCTACAATGACACTTCAGCTGTTAGTATCAGCTTTGGTTGTGTCCAGCTGGAGACAGCCATTGTAGGGCAGACTGACAAGGATCAGCTGAGGAGAGGGTGAATCTGTGGTGGGTGTGTGTTACTACTGCTGTAGGTGGGAAAGCATAAACAGATGCACAGTTGTCCTTTATAGGCTCAGGGCACAACCATGATGCATGCTGGAGAGGGTGGTGGTATTATTCAGTCCCTACCTACTGGGGAGAAAAAGCCACCAAAAAAAAAATGGCGGCATTTGCATTGATTTGGTTGTAGTTTAATTTTAAACTGTGATGTACCTTCCTACCTTGTGTGCTGTTTCAGAGAGCTTGGGTGTGTATAGGCACATACAAAACCATTAAAAAACTTTATTATGGCTGAAGGTCTTGGAAATTAAAAAGTACCAGATTTATGTTCTCTCTGGCATTGTTGGTTTGGTATTGAATTGTGTGCAGACAATGGAATCCAGTCAAAACCTGCATGATCATGTTATTTTTATCAAAAAACTTCTGTCATGGTCATTGCACAGAAGAGTTTTTCTGGGAGGGACTGGGATATTGTGCGTACAGCATTGGAGGAAGTCATGTTGTGAGTAAGGAAAGGGATTATTCAAAAAGAAAGGATGGTCCCTTGGCTAATTGCTTCCTTGGAAAATTTGATTTTTATCTCCTGCTTGCACCACAGTATTCCTATGAGATCCCAGATAAGGCAAGTAAGCCTTACATTTCATTGTGTTTGCTTTCACTCCTTGTTTTCTGAATCCCCAACTTCAGCTCTGAGATGCAAAAGAATAGATTATTTGAAGTTTTGGCTGAAAGTCAGTAGGACTTGTGTTCCAAAGAGGCAAAATGCAGTGCCATATTCAATGCTGTGGGAAGAGTTTTCTGGGGAAATTTGTCAAGAATTGACTTTTTACCTTAATTTTAAGGCACTGTCTGTAAAATTGGGATGCCACATTGCTTTATCTCACAGAGATGTGTTCAGTAGTCTATTAATTGACCTGTGAGATGATTTGGTGCTTTTAAAGAGACCAAGCAGATACAAAGCTCTGAGTTCATGTCTGCAGGCCACACGAATAAACAAGGAGAAAGCAAAATAAGGGAAGGCATTAGTTCTGAGGAAGGGTCTCCCTTCTGTTGCTGCATGCAGGTGGTGGTGTGGAGAAGGAGAATGTGTGACAGAGAAAGTGTGTGGTCATGCAATTACAGACTCTACCATAATGTATACTTAACTAACCATAAAATTAAGATGTGTGAAGAACTCATTTCCAGCAGTGTTGCATACTTAACTGCAGTTGTTTCAAGATGTGTTTGTGTCTGTCTCTCTTTTGTCCATTCTTCTGCCTCTTTGTCCCAAGTCCGAATTTTCCAACTCTTTTCTGTGGTGGGTTTGTTTTCTGTCATTCCCCCTCCTTGCCCCCTGCCCCCTTTCCTTCAAGCCTTCTTGCCCAGTAGCTCAGGGCAACTTGCAGAAGGCCTGCTTTGCATGATTTTCATCCAGTCTGCTCTTCTTCAGACTTGACAGAGAAAATCAACAATAGAAGATTCAGCTCAGCTCCTACGATAAGAATTTGACAAAAGGCAGTCTTAGGAGAGGAGGTATGAGGCAACTGAAAGCACAGGCTCTGTTCAGTATGAGACATCCATCTTTACTGATTTCATAAAGCTGTAGGAGGAAAAAACTATGAAATAGGTTTTTTAGAACAATATTAGAATTACTGATAGCGATACAGTAATTTAGGAGGTTGGTGAATACTGTGGCATGTTTGGTTCGTGCATTTATGGAAGATGATTTTCTAAAACAAGAGGCTGAGCCATAAGCATAAAGCAGGTTGGACAGAGTTGGGTTTTGTGAGACCTACCACAATCTTGTGATGACCTCAGTGAAAGATTTTTAGAAAAAAGGCTGAAAAGCTCTTCAATATACGAGACTGAGGATGCATGGAAAAGCAGGATCTCTGCTGGGATTTCTGATTGATGCCTTGAAGCCTCACTATGTGCATAAGCTCTGTTCATTGGACTGTGGCACACAGTTACAACAGTTATTGTGGATTGCCAGTTGACCTTCAAAATGAAAATATTTCTCTTTCCCTATGCTGTTACCAAGATATAGCACAGTACAAACGAATACACTATTAGTTTCCTTTTTATTTCTCCTAATGCACAGGAATGAGCTCGGATGCCGAATAAAATTCATACTGGACAGAAAGACAATTGTCATTGAGGAAACTACTATATTTAGTTTTGGAAAACCACAATTCTTATTTTACTCTTTTGAATACATTCTTACATTACTGGGACTTAACTTTAAAGGGCAGTGTGCAAGAGGAAAGTAATGACCTACTTGAAAAGATGGCTTCTCTTGTGGTGTGTTTTCTGTTTGAAATACGAACATCCTTCTGAAGATGCATGAAACTAATCTTGAACATATGACACAGGCCTATGGCACTACAATTGAATGATGAAAGTTGCCATGATACGATAAACATTGTTTATGTTACAATGTCATTGTTTCATTTGGTATATTTAAAGAATTTTCCCTGTTTAACTTCTCAGCAAAAATGTTAGGAATCTTAGTCAGGAGAATAAGGTTTCCAAACATTTTGTTCAGACTGGGGATTTCCTTCCAGACTTTGGCAATCATGAAACGTGACCAGACACTTGTACAAAGAATTTGACATTCTCTTTACGCAGTAACAGAGAACTATCTAGGAAATGTTTGCCTGAAGTAAGCAAGTCAAGATAATGTGTAAAGGTGAGATGGGGTCTCTTGTAAAGTGTCTCACCAGCTCAAGTTAAAATTAAACTAAATACACAGAAATAAATGAGAAGGAATTCTCTATGCTTGGTTACATCTAATTTTCACTCTGTTATTAAGCTGAACAGTGGAATGCTAGTCTTAGGGGGAAAAAAAAAAAAAGAAAAAACCAAAAATCTACAAAAAAGCCCTATCCAGACCAATCCACCTCAAACTATGGGTGAAGTAATTTCACTCTAAAAACTGAGCTTCATTCCAAAATGCCTCTTGAATTTAGGTCTCAGTTTAAAAATAAATAAATAAAATAAAATGGTGGAGAAGCGCTTTTAAAAAGAACCCTTAATTTTGACTTGTGCTGGTTGCTGTTTCTGTAAGGTTACATAGACAATGTAACTGGTGCAGATGGAGTCCGGATGAGTTGGAGGGAACAAACTCAGATTAAGATCTAATGTACCCAAACAATATTGCTATGAAGAGAAGGCTATAACGAATCCCTTCTCGATGCCATTAAAATCTGCTGCGAATTTCCCATTGCCTTCAGTGCTGCCGCAGATGAGATGAGAAGAACATGAAAGCCTCCCTGCCGAGAGGGCTGTGCGCGCTGAGCAGCCTCCTGTTGTTTGCCAGACTCCGACAGAGCCGCAGCTCCTTCCCGACTGCCCTTTCCTACCCACTTGGGAGCGTTTGCTGAAGGGCGGCTCTGTTGTTCCTTCCGCTCAGTGCTGAGGAAAAGTGTATGCCCAGAAACTTTCCCCACTCATTTCTCTTGCCAGCACCATGGATTAGTCTAATAAAAGAGATCACCTCCCTTAAGACCTTTCCTCTCCAATACTCCTGTGTGGAGTACTGACTGTCAAATTAGATTCAAATTAGGAGGAGAGGAATTAACACATCTTATTTTTTTTTTGTTTTTTTTGTTTTTGGTGTTGACCTGTAGTGCTAAAATTGACTTTGGGAAAATAAAAGACATGGTTTACCCACCCCAAAAATCCCTAAAAGCACTGTCCTGCTATCAGGTTGTTTACCTGTTTCATATGCACAGTTTATTTGGCTTGGACAGGGTAGCTGATAGATGATGAAAGGGGAAGCTGTTTGGATTTATTCCATGGACATGCCCTGTTATAACCCACATTTCTAATTTACATATTTCTTTACAACTCCCTATAGTCTTGTGTCTCACAGTACAGGTGTCAAAACAGCTCAACATCACAAATACCAGTCTAACTGTGTTTCTGCAGTCCCATAAATGACTGTGTCCCTGAGCTGTCCTGCCTCATCACTGGATTATCAAATGATATATGCCTTCTCATGTATCAAAGACAAATCCCTATGCACGCTGTGTTCTTCCTTTTCTTTGTGTGAACTAGCAAAGCTCTCAGCTTGTGATGTCTTTCAGTACCCCAATTCCTTTCTGGTTTCTTGGTTGTATGTGCTAAGGCCTATAATATTGTTGGCAGTAGGAGATTACATTACGTGCCTCTGTGTTTGTGCATAGTTCATCATAGTGGGCTGAGTTTTCAAAGTGTGTGGATGAGGGCATTTTGGTATAGCAATACCTTATAGCTTGAAGAAAGGGGTACCTGCAAAGTACTGCTTTTTTAGTCAGATTATATATGGGGGGGGTTTTGGCTTTTTAAGGAATTTTAAGGAATTTTCCCTTTTTGATTTGAAACTAGTAATATCAGGCTTTGCAGGGAAAACATTCTAAGTACCTCTGAATGCACACAGACTTTTTGAACAAAAAGTCTCTATGTCATTATACAGGTTTTCCCTTCCCCCCTCGGTGGGAAAACAGGAACTTCTGAGGGGGCAGTAAATAGCTGAAATACTCAACAAAGAGTGTTTGAACAAAAGGCTGGTAACACCTCTTTATTGTATCTGCACTATTGTCATTTTATGGAAGCAAATCTTGGGCAGAAGAAAGCTGCAATCCAAATCTGAGGAAATAGAAGGGGAAAATGTGTGGAAGTTAGCTAAGTAAATATAGTTTAGTTGGTTGTATATATTGGAATCATATAATATAAACAGAACTGCAGGAAAAGGCTTGGGTTTTTCAGAAGAACCGCTTGGGTGGGAAGGGAAAGCTGGAAGCTTGCATAGTGATATGGAGGCTTTTTAATCAAAAAATCTGTGTGCAATCAGAGATATTTAGTACGTTTTCCCCACCGAGCATACCTGTAACCCCTCAGCAACCTGGCTGCTGTAACCTTACCTAAAGCTCTTCTCCTTATAACTTTGGCACTTGTGCTGCATCACTTACTGCTAATAAATTGCAGGTCAGATGCAGCCAGCCTTCGACCAAGCCAGCTGCTGCAGTTTTGGGTCCTGGTACTGCCAGCTGTCCCCCGGCTCAGGTCGAGGCCACCAGCACTGAACCAGCAGCTGACCCAGTCACAGCTCTGTCACCTCAGCTGTGACCTGAGCGCTGCAGAGCCTGTTGACTGGTAAACAGATGCAAATCTGATGCTGAAGTCTGACAAGGGGACTGCCCTCTATTTATCCATCTTTCTCATTTGCCAGTGGTGGATGGTGTAGTAGCCTTGTCCTCCCTTCCCACGGCTTAGTTTATGCCTGTCCATGAGACAGTACCCTGAGTCGGGGCTGGTGTCCTGGCCTGCTGACTCAGCTTCTGTAGCACGGGATGGGCGGAGGTTGGATGGGATGGAGAGCAGGCAGTGCTGGTTTAGACCAATATTCTGATCTCATGCTGAGGACATCTGCCTGAATTTTAGGATTCCAGCCTGTGCTGGCACTGTGGATACACTTTGCTAAATATGTTTGGGGGTTGTACCAGCTTTCAACATGCTTGTCTCTCAGAGTAAAGTGCTATACCAGGAGAGGAGCTAGAAGAAGAATGTATGGGAAATACCTTTCCACTGAGAGGTGAAGTAGCTCTAAACACTTTCAGGCATGCAAGATTCCTTAATCCATTGTAATCCCTGTAGTTTGTGGCCATTCCGACATCTGTGAGCTGCATTGGAAAATCAGATTTAGAAAGAAAAATGGAAGCAAGTATGCTTGAAAACCCAAAATATATTAGCTGTATTGTGGGGACAGTGAAACATGAGTGCATGCAGTGAGAGCAGCAGCTCTTGGGAATTCTGTGTTTATGTATTTATAGGAGGCAGATACAGAAGTTCTGGTTTCAGGCTGATAGCCCTTAAATGCAGACAGCTGAAGAGGTCTCCCAGTCTTGCTGTTCATTGCAGCTCACACTTTAGCCTATGGTTATAGCTCAAACCAGTGATTTCTTTACATCAAATACACTGGGCATTATAGTGCAGTAATTAAGGAGCAGCTCTGTCTGCAGTCACCCTTGTAGGGCAGCAACCCCTGGCAGAAAAGCAGAGCAAACGTCTTAGGGACATTAAATAATTTCTGCTCACTTATTTAAATCTGAATAAGCCAATGGCTCTGGGTTTTTTTTCCTTGACTGGAGACTTTTTTCCCCTTGCATTAGAAATCTGACATTTGTAGCCAGTTGTTCTGTTCTTTGTTTACACAAAGTCTATTGAAACAGTTGGAGAACATTATACCCTGCCTCACATGCAGGCATATATACTTAATTTATGACTTTGGTAGTTTGAATTTCAAGTGTCAGGTATCCCACAGAGCTTTTTACTTTGTTCTTTTATGCTGTATGCACTCCTTGAGTATTTATTATGGAGAGCAGACAGGCTGTGGGAAGTCCTTCAGGCTTGTAGACTTTTTTCTTCAGAACCTTAAAAATAAAGTTATGGAGAACAGGAACAAGGAGTTCTCTAAAAGCATGACTGATCTGTAGAGTCATTTTACATGTTTGGCCAACTAATTTTTCATTTGCCATTAATATTTTCACTTGCATATAATTCTTCATCCTAAAATTGCTTTAGTACCGTAAACACCTCTGCAAACCATTAAGTGTGGAACAATGCTAGCAAGTGTTAAATAGGCCTCTATTGAAAACTTAATTCTAGATTTGCCCTGTTCTTGATTCCTTCAAAGGAAATCCTTTCTACAACTACCATAAAAAGAAAAAAGGGGAGTTATAAGTAAGTTAAAAAACCCAAGGTCAGAAGCAATGTTAGTATTTGTGATTATCTCTTGTTCAGTTGTGTCCTGTCAACAATTTTGAATATGGCTTTTAGTTCAAAGTTATCTTCGATATATTGGTGACAGATGGAGATTATGGAAAAGGACCTGACTGGAAAGTGATCAGAAAAATTCAGATGAGAAGGGAGGCTGAGGTTTTTCAGCCATGAGAGCAGTAGGCATTATGGCAGCTTGTTTAGAGACAAGATGAATCTTATCATTGCAATGTCTATGCCAAGATGTCATCTCCTTCCAAGAATCATGTTGTAGGTTAAAATCCTTATACCATTCAAAATGGTCCTTTCTGTGAAGTCTGTTAACACCAATACCTCCAGAACAGCATATACAGGTGTTAAATATTTATAGGCATGCTGTTCTTCTGTGTTGTTAATGCAAAATGTATTCAGAAAAGAAAACAAATTTGCCAGAGAAAGAAGAAGATTTTTCATTGAGGTATTTGTGGATCAGTCTTTGTAAAATCCTTAATATTTACCTAAAAACCTGGATAATGGTTCCTGGGGTTGGACTTTTTAACCTGGAACTTAATACAGAAATAGTCAAGAGGTACAATTAGCTTCTGAATAGGCACATAACAACAGATCTGAATGCAAACTTATTTTCTTCTGTTGGTCAGGCAAGGGGAACTGTTTCAAAATTTTTGGTGACTATAAGATTCTGTCTCATGACAAGAAAAAAATTCTGTATTGTACAAAATCAGTTTCTTGGTTTTCAACTGGAAATTAAAAGATACTTCCATTCTAAAGTTTTTTTGAATGGGCAGTTAACATTTTCTTCCTGTGTAAACAGACGTAGAATGCAGCACTAGGTTTTCATAGCAGATACTTTCTTTGAATTTTCCATTGCATCATATCTGGCTTTACGAGTGTGTTCTAACTATAGGGCAAAACAAAATTTATTTCCAAAGAAGTCATAAGCTTTCTATTTTAATGTAACAGCTAAGACATGTAAAACAATGCTGTGTATCTGCTAATTATAGGCATCTCTAACAGGAAGATGGAGATGTAAAAATAGCAGCAAGGAGCCAGTGACATTATTAATAAAGCAGCTGTATACAGTATTGTTCTCTTGAAGAACGTAGACACCATTTAAACAAAGTGGACTACATAAATAAGCAGTCATAATTCTTAAGTAACCATTGTTGGGAATTCTCTTTTAAAAATAGTTCACCTTATTAATGTACAAATGATGGCAGGATTACTTTCTTTGCAGGTACATGTATTTCACATGTGTATTCAGACATGCACCAAATGTTAGAAGTAACTTAGACAAATTTTTGCCATTTATTGAGAAGGTGGTATTTTTTTAACCTCAGGAACTGTGTCCTTTCATGAAAGATGAGAGGAAGGAAGATAGAGTGCTACAAAACTTCTTTCAAAGGAAAAGTTTTTATGTAGGTAGTAGAGGCAATATCAAAGTTGAAGAAGACTTTTCATGTATATTAAAACAAGAAAACAAATCCTTCCTGCTCCATTAAAAAACAGGTAGTTTTAGTAATAAAAACTATTATTATTGTTATTCATAATAATAGCCACATTGGAGAAGAAACATTCAGATGGACACAAATGGCCCTGTGTCTTTGAACTCAGAATCTACTTCTGACTTTTTCCAGTTTAAAGAATAAAAGAAAAAGTAAAATGTGATTACTGACAGTTAGAAATCACTGTATTTTTTTTCTAATTTTTCTGTATAAGGACAATCATTTCCTCAGAATGCACCTCCCAGAAATATGAAAACAATCACGTGTTTGGTGTACGTAGGAGGTTAAGCCTGCACACTCAATTGGTATGTGTGCCTTAGAAAGGAGAAATTGTGTTCAGTGCTCAAGGGCTATACCGTGGTGTTCACCTCCAGAAATATGTCTCTACTACTTGAGCTGAAAGTCTATGGTCCTTGTCAGAAAAACTCCCGTGTGTTTATGAACCAGTTGCTACATTTGCTTAAATGAAAGGTGGTATGTTAAGTGTGGCATCTGCCCCAGCCAAGAAATGCCCCTCTCAAACCCCTGAAGTGGAAGGGGGCAGACCTTCTCCCCCAGTTAAACTGCAGCTGCACTTATGAAGCCCTTTCTGTCTCGAGAAGAGACACAAAATTCATCATCAACTGACATTCTTGTTGAGTGTGAGCAAAATTCTTCCTTTGTCCAAGTCTCGGCTTCAAGTCTCAAAAAAAGAGCTCAAGTTTTGCCAATGTGCGTTTCCTTTTTTTTATTTCCATTTAAATTGCCACCAAGAAACACTGCAAGCTCTCCCAAATCCTTCCACCAAGTAGCTGATGTTCTGTTCTAATGCGAGCTCTCAAATCTGCACATAATTTTATAGTATGAAGATCTTCTAAAATTGGAATCTATTAAATCATATGCCATTGTATGAATTTGATGATAGGACTCCTTGAAAATCAACTCAATAAATTACTCCTGTTTTTCATGTGCGTCTATTTTTGGGTTTTTATTCCTGTACCATGACAGAACTGCTTAGAGGACAAACTTGTGAATGTTAATTCTCAATTAAATCAGTTACAACTTTTACTCAGACCTCCCAAATACATTAATATTTGAATGTTAAATACAAACCCATTGATCCTTGTAGTTTCACCGATCTTGATTTATAAGCAGGCTTTTGAACAGAAAAAGTGATCAGAAGTATGGAATTTATTTGCTAGCTTTAAACCTGAAGGTATTTGTACTGAATCTTCAATTTTTTTCCCCACAAAAGCCACGACCTCTAGAGGCTGCACAGAAGCAACCACTAGGAAACAAAGAAATACATATCCTGTGCCTTGTGTGTCTCTGTGTGACTATTTTGCATTGTAATTGTCTGCTTTAAAATCCATACCTGAAAGCAGTATTACATGAAAATATCCTCAGAAAATAACTGAAAAGACAGATTATTTTGTGTTTGATTGTAAGATGCTATTGCTTTACATTTTCTTTTCTCCGCTGCTGAAGGGCAAAATGTAGCAGGAATTTGTAATTCCCATCTCCGTGGTACTGTGGTGTTTGCTGTTACCACTTGAAGTTTCCTGCCAGGGCAGGGAGGAGGCAGTGAATTTGAAATCAACAGCATTGCTGCACAATGCCAAGGTGTTGGGGGTTTTTCTGGGAAATGCTAGGTGCTGGGAGTAATCTCTGCCCAGCCAGCCCTTGCTGAAGTAGAAAGAAAAGGGAGCAGCAGCATTCCTTTTATTCGCAACCCTGGTGGTTGTCAGATGAGAGGCCAGACCATCTCCTCTGCTTGAGGTTTAGATCCTCTCGTTGCCGTTTGGAGGTTGAGCACTGTGGAGGTCATTGCCTTCCAACTGTGTCACCCGCTGCCCTTCCGGAGAGGTGCACGAGTATGTTCTAGGGCAGGCTGTTTGTCTTCAGTAGCATTTTGTACCACACCTCTTTATTTTTGCATTGCACTGTGGCCCCGATGGAGCCGCTGATAAGAGTAAACCAGTGTGTTCCCATTCCGCTGCAGCAGCTCTGAGGTTGCTGGTCTCTCTCCTTCCTGAGTGTCCATCGCCCTGTATTCTGTGTGAAGGGAAGACTATAGGACTGTTCCTCAGACTATAGGACATGATGGGCAAAGACAAAACTGCATCTTCTGCGGCCTCTGTGTAGATAAAACAATGGGCAGCGCTGTGTTAGCAAGGGTGCATAGGTTAATATATGCATAGTGTACAGTAGCCTATATAAATGACTCTGTGTATGCAGATCCCCAGGCAAAACACAAGCGCTGAGTTGGAATTCACAGGCATGGGTAAACAGTGCTGTGCTTCTGAATGCAGCCCTCAAACTTTACAGCATTTATTGTGGAAAGTGCCCTGGGACAAGGACCAATCTTTATGCTTTGTACACATTCTAATGATCTGTTAATGATCAACCACTGCTCTGCTGAGAAGATAGATTTTATGATGATATAATTCAAGCCAGTTTCTTCACTGTTGCTGGAGATTACTCCTCATAATTCTACTTTATAAACAAATTATATATTGATGTGGCATGCAATCATCTCATCCTGGTCTATGAGCACTTTTGCAGCTTCCAGTCCTTGGTTGCCAGGGTCTTCTGCAGGAAAGTAAGGGAAGTTAAAAGCAGAAGTTAGTAATGGTGGTTGTAATGGATCTGTTCAATAGTCTGTTTAGTCCAGTATTTATCTCTAACAATAAGTGATACTGAAAACATAGGGAGAAGTGTAAGAGGGAGCACATGCCACAAAGGCTCTTTGCTATAGTTTTCTAGCTTCTAGAAAACTGCACATTTAGGAATTTCCAGTGCTGAAGATTCCTCTTGACTATCATGTATGTACATCATATGTACAGACAGGGCTGACCCAGAGTGTGTATGATGTTTCCTATGGCATTGTGTAATTCAATTATGTATTGGGGTTTTTTCTTCTTCTTGATGATTTTGTTTTGTTTTAAATGACCATTTCATTCTGTTTGTTCTTCAACTTTTTGTGTGATAATTTAGCAGGATACTTCTTGTGCTGGAAGTCCTAATGCAGTGCTTTTTCATTTCTTTGTGCCACCTGCCACTCTGCAGACTTCTGTCCTCTTCTCTTTCATTCTTTTAATGGAAAATGAGACTCATCTTTTTTTCCAGCTTTAACTTTCTATTCTTGTGGGAGCCTTGCATAATCCAACTGAATCATTTTGGAAATGGGAGAAAGGAATGGGCAGAACACATTCAGTGTGTGGGTACACCATTGATTTTTAAAGCACTGTGATATGTACTGTTTGGTAGAGGTTTTTATTACTTTATTCCTTTCCTAAGAGTTTCTAATCTTCCATTGTGACATTTTTGACCACATGGAAAAAAAATTACAACCCAAGCACAGTCTTATTCCTTGTTTACCTTCTGAATATCCACTACCCTACCTCTAGTTATTAATAGAACTTCCTGAGAAACTGTAAGAAGTCCTTTGTAGTGATATCACATATTTGGTGTGACATATCTGTGTTTTCCAGAAAACAACTCATGCTTTTCTCATTTAAGCTACCTCCTTTAGGTCTGTGTTACTGCTGTTAGCTCTGGTCTCACACATTCCATGCATATTTCTCAGGTGAAACAACCTGGGAGTGCTCTAAAACGCTGCTGGGATGGACAGTACGATTTCCTTACTGACTCCCACTCCTGAGTTATTTTTCTCAGCTTCCAGCTGCCCCGTATCTCAGAAGAATCCTCATGCATGAGCTGCAGTGCATTCAGTAGAGTCAACAGTGGAGGCTAGAGAGGGAGTACCTCTGTGATTTATTCATTCCAACGGGCAGTAGACTCATGGAATGAAATTCCACGTGGAATTCCACTTGTGGAATTAAACTGGGTGTGCTGCTTCATTTTGCTCAGGTGTCATTGTCCTTATGCCCAGACAGCACTGCAGTATCGCAGTGCCCATTCTGAACAGAAAAATAAGTTTCCCAGTTGCATGCCAGCCACTACCTGCCTTTGTCTCTCCACTCTTCCCAATGAGACTTCATAGTTTCTTGGGCACCCCTGCACACTGGCTCTGCCTCTCAGTGTGAATCCTTCTGTAAGTGCAAGCTGATGCTCTTGTGTACACATGTGGTTCAGTGTATCCTCACTGCATGGCTGACTTGGATAATGAGCATCATCATCTCAACATCAGGACTGGCCCTTCTTCACTGACTCACATGTCAGCAGGGCTGCCCCCCAGTTTTTCAGGCAAAGGTGCTCTTGGACTCCTTCCTGGGGATTTGGGGTAGGTGTGGGAGGATTTCCCTACTTTGTGGAGCTGTGGGAAAAGCACTAAAGGTCTGTCAGCTCTTAAGGGGCTTTGTCTGAATTCTCATTCCGGAATAGGTGTGTTTCCTATTGAATGAAATGTCTGCCAGTGGGCTTTGACCCATTTCAGGCCTGGGTCAGGAGGTTTTCTGGCATGTCACAGGACTTGGACTAAACTCTTGGGTAAGAGAGTTCAGTCTTTAGTGGAGACATACTTCTGGAGCATATTTTGGCACGTGCTGCTTTCAGTAGTTTTCTTTCTTAGGAAATCTATCCTAAAAAACAACTCTATGTGAGGAGTTCCCCAAAGTCAGTATTG
Source organism: Xenops minutus (assembly GCA_035221455.1). NCBI lineage: Eukaryota > Metazoa > Chordata > Aves > Passeriformes > Furnariidae > Xenops > Xenops minutus. The sequence goes on from JAWWEE010000074.1 coordinate 40,745,595, forward strand.
CCATATTTTGAGCCCATTTAACCTGTAGTGAGGGGTATGTGCTGGTGCTGTCACAGAGCCAAGAGCATGACAGACAGTTTGAAAACTTGTGGGAAGATTCAGTACTGAAACTGTTTGCTATAAAGTAATTTAAAAGGTATTCAGACAATTTTTAGAAATTCTGGAAAAGTAGAAGAAACTGCATTTTGCTGTTTTATTAGAAATAGAAGTGTTTTCAAAGGCAGGAGAGACTTGAGACCTGGAGCTGCTACTTAAGTCTGATGCTAAGAGTTGTACTGTATAAATGATAAAATTGGTATGTTTGTTCTGACCACTGGCATTTTCTGTGAGTGCTGTGGATTTTTTTACATTTTTCCTAGGAAGGCAAAGTCCTGCAAAGTCTCAGCAAAAGCACAATCCTTTTCCTTTATTTGGTGTACAGCCTGCAAAACCACTCAAAGGATTATTTTCCTGCATGAGTGCAAAGCCCAAGTTCTCTTCCACAAAACTGTCTCCCTAGAAGGTATCCTGGGTGAATCACAAAGTTTTCCTCCACTGTGGAGCTCTTGGCAAAATAAAAGCTTCCTTCCAACTGCTGATGCCACAGTGCTTATGGAGGAAAAGCGGTGTTCATTTGGTAATGGGGAAGGGATAGCAGTGATTGGTTGATGTCAACTTGTTGTAAGTCTTTGAGTTAAAAAGAATGTTTGAGAAGGGCAGCAGGCTAAGACAATGTATTGATGAGATTATTATGGAGTACGTGAACATGGTCCTTGAAATTTCAAAGACACTTAAGCAAGGTTCTTACACATCTAAAAAAATGTAGCTGAAAAACGTCTTTGGATTTCTTCATTTTTGCATCTTTACACAGTGTTAATAGATATATTTTGAGTCTTTCCAGTTTTAAGATATGTTTATCACCTTTTCTCTGACTGCAGTACAAACAAGATTTGCATTTTACTCTGCATTGATATCTGATTTATCCAATACTTGTAGGCTTTCATATTGTTTTTTCTTACACAATTTTCTGTTTGTTTTGTGGGTGTTTTTTTTTTTTAATTAAAACACATTAATTCTTATTTTGACAAGTTTGTGGATAAACCTACATTTGATTTTGCAGTTGTACCTGGTAATGGAAGTCACCCTGTTAAAGTCGTTTTGTGCAGACACTAACTTAGAATTACCCTTGTGAAAGATTTCTAGATATCTATTCCTTATTTTGAGCGTTTTCTTTCAATCTGCATGGGTTCAGCATTGTATAGAAAATGCTCTGATGTTACTGCTGGACATCTGAAGCCTGTGCCCCCTTCTAAAGTGTTAAAAAACAAAACAAACAAACAAACAAAAAACCAAATAAACCCCAATGATTGTGCTCCCTCTAGTGGCAGAAGGCAGAATTGTTGTATGTCACTTCATAGGTGGTGTATGAGAACACAAAAATTCTGATTTAAAGACATTATTTAAGTGCAGTGCAAACATTTACTTCATTTAGCCATAGATGGAAATAAATAGTAAAAAAAAAAAAAAAAAAATCCTTCTGTATCTGTAAAACACAATACAATTAAATCTGCCTGTTTTTATTACTGACTGTTCTGGACATGCCTTACAGGAGCTAAAGAGGGACTGCTGTTTTTCTCCCTTTTTTTCTCTTTAAAAACCACACCACCACCACCCTTCCTATGTAGCCAAGAGAAAAGGATGGAGGTTTAGACATTCATAGGCTGTGCTGCTGCTGAAGTAGTTCCTACTTGTGATTTCATAGTGAAATAATGATGTGCAATGATTTAGAATGATCTCTCTTTTTTCTAGTCATAAATCTCCTTTCTTGGTAAGGAGAGGCAAGGCGTCTTGCTTTCTACTTGCTGGATTCCGTCCATGTTTAGGTGGCTTTGCATACAGGAGACAATTCATGCTGCAAATGCACAACTCTTCTACTATCCTTCTGCCACCACTTCCATCTGTGCCAGTAGCAACTCCATATAAATCCTACAATACTTATGATTGCAGGAAGCATCTCTTGGAAAATGGTAGGAAAAGCTTCAGGCAAACATGCTTATTTTTTTTTTTTTTCTAATTTCATGAGCCTTTTTTACAGATGAGCCTTGGGTTATTTTTCCTGTCAGTTCTGCTACAGTGAAACTTCTTTTTCCTTTGAAAGGGATGCATACCCATTTTTAACCATACTGCTGAATAAACCACTCAAGATAAATGCTGCAGAATTCCTGGCATCGCTGGAGAGGAGTTGTTTCATTGTAGCCTTTTTAAATGCACTTTGCAAGTACAAATTTTGTTCTGCAGTTTTTAAACTTCAGAAAGCAAAACTGGATACATAGATTAAAACTCGTACCTGCTTTCATACCTGCTGGCTTGTACCAGTGACATGAGACAAGATGCATCTCATATACCAGGCAACAAAGCCTTTTTTTTTTATTTTAAGTGACTAAATAATCTGATGCTTTTGAAGTTCTCGACACTGCAGAAGAATTATGGCACTTATTTAAGGGTTTGAATATGCAATTAAGCATCTAATTTTAAACCTGCACACTCAATAATATTGGACTTTGCTACAAAGTTACTTCCTTTTAATGGTATCTGCCAACTGCTGAAGTATACATTAGTGCATTTGACATATTAATGCACTTTAGTGATGGAGGTACCTGACCAAGCAGCAGCCAAATGACCACAAAATAGATGTCTGAGTTGAAATCAGAGACTGCCATAAACAAGGGAACACTGCCTGCCTTTATTGTGCACTGAAATCCCTGTCTCTAATCTGACTTGAAAAACTGGACCCAGTTGGTTGAGCTCTTATCGGTCTTAGGGCTCAGCATTCCCTCTCATCGATTACCACATCCATTATTTTCTTGGGTCATCTTGGTACTTTTCCTCCCCCTTTCTCAGACTCATTTTTTTTTCAGGTTTGTAGTATGTTCCTGTAATTCTAATTAAGCATATTCTGACTTGCTCATAAATTCAAATCAAATACTTAGCTATTATTAATACACTGTAGCCTTGGTTCTGATGAGATATGGGCCTTTCCTGGCTCCAGAGCGGTGCTTTCTGCCTTGCCTGTCAGCCCATGTGAGGCAGTGAGGGTGGCTGGGCACTGCCTGTGCACGCTGAATGGCTGTGGGCACTCCCCAGGTATTGCAGCTGCTGATCTTTGCTTTATGGGATTGCGTACCTATCATTCACTTGCCACGTTCTGTGCACTGGGTGCTCACTGAGAATGCATTTGAATATCGTCCAGTTTTTCCCAGTGGGGAGGTTTGATATCAAATCAGTAGGAAAAGGGGCATTCTCAGCTCCAGCAAATGCACAAGTGTGATCCAGTTTGTACTGATCTGTTGAACAGCAAGCGTGCAGTGTAAGGGACAGTCAGAATATTATGAGACAGGCTTTTAACAGTGCAGAAGCAACCTCGGTGTTTAACATGCTGAGAAGACAAGCTAATCACGAAAAACTTGTCTAGATGTCTGTATTCCTGTGACTCCTTAGGTATTTTGCAGATGCTGACAGCCAGTGTGAACTTTAAATCAATTTATTGCATATGTTTACATATGCAGTGAAACCATTTGCCATATCATTTAACTACACGCAGTGAATTGTTGACCATGAGCTGATCTGACCTTTTCAGGTCTAATCAAGAAATCTGAAATATTATTTTAGCCTGTCAGCTCCAGTAATACGCTGTAAGAGTGTCTGGATCTAACCGAAAATGTCAAATGCACTCTAATATGCAACCCATCAAAGTTACGATGCAAGAACTGGTTAAGAATATAAATCTGTAACATCTGTGATGCATCTCAATTGCCTGGGTAAATTACTCTGCCATTGATACAAGCTAGCTAAAAAACATGCATTAAAAACAATTCCTTGTAATACATGTGAGATGTACAGCCATTTGAAAATATTAAAATGATCTTGAAAGAGGGCTGATAACACCAGGTTAGAATATTACTGGAAAAAACAGTGACCAATGTGAATACCAGTACTCTAGCGAGTGTCTTGCTAGTTTTGTTGTGTGGTAATGTAGGATTGGTGGTCTCATGTAACCTCAGAATTTTCCTTTTTAATTTTAATAATTTGGTACTTGTGAAGATTTCACTCTTTTGAGAAATAATCCTTTATATAAGCTGAGGTATCCTTATCAATCTTATTAGTGCTGAATTTAGTATTAAAGATTTTTCATAGTCTTGCGCATTTTATTAAATCCACTTCTGTTTTTAAAAGCATTCTAAAAACCAACACTGTTGTCAGCAAAGTGTGTAATGGTGTTAAACTTCTTTGCTTGCCTTATCTTCCAAGTTTCTGTTCTTGATGTTTTACTAGATACTCAGATTTAGGATAAATGAGCCTTTAATAATTATTTATCAAGCACAAGACCAATTATTTGTTGGTATTATTTCTGGATGATGAATTTAAATTGAGATTAAGGTGGAGGGGCATAATGAAAAACAACTTTGTATCCCAAGAAAAGGGTATTTTGTTAGTTAAACAGTCTATCACAGTTGTTTAATTTTAAAGCAGTTGTTACACTAGGATTGAGTTGATTTTTATCTGATTGTGGGTAGTTCGTGCAATTTGAGGTCCTATTAACTGAATTGCTGCTGTTAGTAAAATGATGGTGAAAGTAGAATTAAAATGAACTATTGGGAGCATTGCTGAACTGGTAACTTCACATTGAAAATAGTGTATGTTTAACGCTCTTTGAACTGTTCTTATGAGGCAATGCTGCCCTCCCCTGGTATGCTGTGGAAAGTAGGAAGTTTTATCAGTCTGAGCAAGTTCGAACTTCCTATTAATGAGAAATCACAGAATTGGTGAAGATGGTGGGAAGAAAAAATACGCTTTTAAACAGACTATTATATGCCTTCTCTATTAAAAGGCAAAAAAAGCCCCAAACAAGCCATGAAAGAGATATTTGTGCAGTGCTTTTATGTATTCATGGTGCAGATGTGGATGAATGCAAAAACATACATGAATCTACTGTGAGTGCACAAGACAAGAAACTGAGGACTGATTTGAGTTTGGTGGCAATTTGGAGGATGAATTGAAGACCAAATAAACAGATACAAGGTAGTAACAGGGACAATTACAGTAACTTTTTCTAACAGTATAGTTTTGTCTTGTAAGCATTAAAGATGAATCTTTAAACATTATATACAAGTTCAATTCTGCAATAGAAAAGTAAACGAGACCATGGCCAGCAGCTTGCATGGGAATAGGATTAACTCGTGTCCAAATGAAGCTGTAGCCAAACCATCCTCTCCTGTTAGGGGCTATTGATTACAAAGATAACCATGGGCTCAGGAAGTCCCTTCACTGCACAATCCTGAGAGCTGAGGAAGACAGTCTAAGGAAATATTACTGATGCATGGTCTATTCTTTTCTATGTATTTTCTCACATATCAATTACTAACCACTGCTAGAGACAGAATATTGAGGTAGAATGTACTTTAGATTGTGCACCTATGGCTATTGTCTGTTAAATGTGTTGCTATTTGCTTTAATTTTGTAATCCTTCTATTTGTCAGGGCAGTTTTGCCATGGTCCAGATAACAGAAAGAGATAAACATTGTTGCAAATACAAACATTTTAGTTCTGACTCCAGTAAAGTGTGTGGGGTAGGGTTCATTTTTTGTGCTTGTTTTTTTTAAGAGTATAAAATATCTCCCCCCCCTTCTTTTTTTTTTTTTTTTTTTTTTAATTGAGGTCTTTCTAATTTCTGGACAACTTGCAAAACATGCAACCTTTTTATCCTGTGGCATATGACTTGACTTTTGTTTGTTCCTTATTCCTCTTAATGCGTTGGAGATCATGTAACACTAGAGAAAACGGGAAAGAGTGTGTTAAAACTCTGGTTCATGCTTTTCTTCACGTCTCGTACGTGAACAGATTACCACATTGTGGATCAGGAGGGAGGTTTTCTCCCCAGACTGGTTTGCTTGAGGACTTTGCTTGAGTGTGAGTTCTTGTCTCCTACTTTGGGTCAGGTCACTTGGGAGATGTTTTAAGGACTGTGGAATACAATGACATTCCTGAACAGACTTGCTCTGCTGATGTTACAGTGGTGTTGATATTCTACTACTACCTTCTGTAGTAAGGTCCTAGGAGTTGGTTTGTGTCTCTGTGCCTGCCAGGCCACAGAGCAAGTGTGGACTATTCTGAACTGGACCCCAGCTAGTCAGTGACCTATGGCAGATGGAACCTGAAGATCCCACTGGTCTTTCACAGGGATTCTTTTGTTTCTATAGTGCCTTTGCTGGCAGTGAAATAGTATGCACATCAGCTAGTAGGTTATAATAAACAATTCTTTTGAAAGCTAGCTGTAAAACCACTGCAAGTATGGCTCCAGAATAGTTAAAGGTGAGCTAAATCCCTGCTAATAACACCAAGATCATGGGTTCAATCCCGTAGGGGCTGTTCACTTAAGAGTTGGACATGATGATCTTTGTGGGTCCCTTCCAACTCAGAATAGTCTGTGATATTTTTTTCTGCAAATAAGCAGGTTAGATGTATTTTCCTTTGTGACACCCTGCCACAGTAAAAGAATTTATATATGTTCTTTTTTGTTAGATTAGTATTCCATCAGTGTAGCATCCCAACTCAGCTCATCAAACGGTTATGTGAATGGCAGTGGTGTTGCTCCTTGACCTAGAACAGATGTATGAGGTCTAAGATTGTCTAACAGTTTTCTTTCCCCTCCATAACTTTTGCAGGTATTGGGGCTGCTGGTGTGGACCCTGATTGCTGGAACAGAATACTTTCTATATCCAGCCTTTGGCTGGGTGATGTTTGTAGCTGTGTTTTACTGGGTTCTCACTGTCTTCTTTCTGATCATCTACATGACAATGACCTACACCAGGATCCCCCAGGTGCCATGGACCACAGTGGTAAATATACTTATTCTTTGTTGTTTCAAGTTTGCTGGGTTATGAAAAGAATAAAATATTGGTACCTTCTATGGGTGTAGTTAACCAACTGTACTTGTGTTCTTTGCAGATTTTTCCCTAATTACTCTGTGACTGTGTACCTGCAGTGTTTAACCTTCGTACTACCCAGACACTTTTAAAACACTTTTCCTATGATGTTTCCATTTTGTTCAGTGGTTGATGTAGTGACTTGATTTTTAATAATGTGACTGATACTTAGGCAGAGTGACCTCTTTTTCTCTCTGTAGTGGTTATAACCCATGAAGAATGAGTCTGTTGCTGCCTCTGAGCTAACAGACCTGGCCATATGGCTTAAACAGCAGAAATCCCAACTGGAATCCACACTACAAATTAGAACTGGGACCTGAGTTCTCAAAACATGAGTCTTCCTCTGCTAAAGTAAAAGCAAAGGTGCTTCAGAGGTAGCAACAGTCTGACAATCCATATGTAGACTACCGTGAAAAGGGTGCTGAAAATTAAAGAGTTATATATATGTAAAATATGTGCCACATAATCCTTTGCTTTTAGGTTAAGTCTTAAAGCAAATCAGATAAACAGCTAATGTAATTACAGAAAAAATTCACAGGCACTTAAAATTCAGATCCAGTTTTTATGGTTTGAACAAACCTGGCTAGCTCTATCTCTCTACAGTATATTTTTATATCATTTGCATAACAGGCTGGTCTTCAGGATACGAGATCCTAAAAGTCATTGTCATCTCAGCCAGCTGGTTATTTGTGACCCATCCAAGAATTACTATAAATTTTAGCCTTGCATTTGTCCGATACAGTGAGATACTGTTCTGTTGTTCTTTTTTATTATTTTTAGTTATGTATTTATTTTTTACTAGATAGAGATTATTGACTAGAATTCTCTTATTTTGATGATGAAATGTATTTGACTTCTATATTGCTAACAGCTTCTTATCAGCTATATTGTGTGACTCAAATTGAATACTAAAACACTCTTTTAGTCTTCCCATTTGCTGCTGTAATAAATAGCCAGCTACAGCAATGACTAATAAGAACAACCAGGATTACGTTCAGATAGCTTTTCTCTTTTCAGGTTTCATGACCAGCAATTGCCATTAAGGCTGTAACACTGCTATAGAAATGTTGGATTATTTCAATTACAGCAGTAATGTGTCTGGGTACATTTAAAGGTGTGGGGTTTTTTTTCCCCTATTCCTTTAGATGTAAGTAAAGCACATTCAAAGGGAAAGCATCTTTGTATCCATTTGAATAAAGCTTTGGTCATTACCCCTCTTTCATCACTTGAACACTGTTATCAGACACTGCACATAAATGAGTTGACCTTAATCTATGTGGAAGACAGGTGGGAGTATTTGATTTGTTTCTGCCTTGTATCAAGTCTATTTCTTGCTCTGAGTTCCAAACATATTGTAGATAAAAGCACATAAATGCAGGCCCAAAAGATAGACCCATTTTCTATTAAAGGGTAATATATAGAAAAAATAAATGCAAAATAAATAAAAGATGCTTGCATTCCAACTTGTTTTGCCCATAGCTATTAGAAGAGCTGTCAGGAGCAGCCTCTGAATTGGTCCTCTGTTGCTCCTGTCTGGCCAAGAGGAATGTTGAGTCTCTTTTCGGAGAGGTGGTGTTAACGTCTTCATTCAAAAAAGCATGACACACACCTTTTTGAGTGAGAGAGTTTGCACCAACCCTTGCCCTATTCTCTGAAGTATCCTGAATTTCAGTATCTGCTAGTTATTGCTCTGCCTCCTTAGGCGACAGTTAGCTCAAACTGTTCCTATTGTATGCAGTATCCAAAATTACATCTGGACTTCTCTGCCATAAATTCACTTTTTGCAAGTTAAGCACATTACCAAATTGCTTAAGATGCAGTTACTTTTACTGCAAATTAACCCAAAGGACATGCTTCAAAACTGACTCTCCTTAATAGTGCAAGTTCTTTGCTAAAACGATCAATGGAAGCTTTTAAAATCTGGTAAATTTGAATTTAAGAAACAGATGGTAATTTAGCATGAACCATTTGGTTTGAGTAATATATTGGCAGTAAAGGCCCAATCAGCTTGCATTGCATTCCATCTTCCCCAACAGTGTTATTTCCCAGAACAGCACTTCTTAGAAATTATGTTCTTTTTTCTTTTCTACATGACAAGATATTGCAGGGATTTGTAGCTTTCCAGAGTAATTGAGTCTTTTTGGAATGGGAAATCTGAAAATAACAACAACAAATACTCTAGGTAGTCAAATTTAGAGTTTCTAAATCAGCGCTTTACAGAAGGTCACCAGAACCTGCCAATTGTTGGCATCTTATCCTAAAAATGACAGTTTGGTATTTCATTGCTGTAATGCCCAGATAAAACGAGGGGTGAGATTGGTGGTTTCCTGTGCAAGGGTGTGCAAGTGGCTCTTTTCCACTGTTCCTTCTGAGCTTCATTTCTTGAGCTGCAGCGCTTTTTTTGATTCTGCCAGAGTTGGTGACTAGTGAATTAAATAGTGAATAATTGGCATATATTCCTAGCATCCTCTGGAAATTAGCAAGCTGGAGCTGCACCAATATTTAGACAACTGGAATGACAAGAGTTAAGGGTTATATTTGTGTGACACTCTGGAGTGCAACCATGGGGCCAGAAGCTGAAGGGAGCTGATTATGCACAACATTAGGACCTGGTCTGTTTGAGTTACCAATTCCTGCAATTGTAACTAGATGCAAAGCACGCCACAGGTATTCCACTGAAACATGGCAGCAGTGAAGTAGAAGTATATTTTATGGCCAAATTCATATGCCTTAAATTAGTGGCAGTGTGGGGTTTGGGGGGATTTTGTTTGTTTGTTTTTAATAAAAACAAACTTCCTATAGCCATTACCAAGTAGGGAGTAAGTAAAGGACAAAGTATTAAAATTAGGGACTTTTAAAAAAAACCTCTCATACATTTTTCATCTTCTTAGACTTCTGTTCTCTCTTCCTTTCCTGTTCTCTCTCACATGCGAAAACCAAACAAACTGTCTGTTTGTTCTCTGTATTGTTTTGTGAGATCAGTGTTACCTGCTTTATTTCTTTCTCAGTAATGAACATAAGTACCCTGAGACATTAACTTTGTTCCTTGGAAGAGAAAATGCAGCATCTGCCATCGAGGGGTCTGGATGACCCAAGTAGTCCATTCAGACTGTTCTTCTCCTTGGTTTTACCTGTTTCTTTCTCCTCTCAAAAACAGGTAGAAGGGAAAGGTACAGGAAGGTGGAAGAATACAACTAAGAAAAAAAAATCACCTTCTTTATCTCCTTCAGAAGTGGAGAAAATGATGTTTTGGGAGCTTTATAAATGTTCTTCATATGCCACCTGTTATTGATTCCTACAGTAGATCTGTGTAGATTAGAAATGTGAGCAAAGGGCAGTTTTATTTTGGTTTGGGGGCTTTTTGTTTGTTTCGTATTCTTACTGCCTAGCCCTTAGTTTGTGTTAACCAAACTGTGTTCTTATTTGTGCTTTTGGAAAATCACAGCACACCAGCTTTAAGACTTTTCTGGATTTAATGCAATGGAGATTACAGTTTGTCCAAAATGTGCTTTAATGTTTATGGATCTTCAAAGCAGTTAAATTTTAATCTTACAAATAGAAGCTTGCAGAAGGTAAATATAGCTAAGAATCACATTTCTAGTGTATACTGCATGTGTTCAGTGTATTTCAGAAGAGAGTTTTGTAAAGTTGGAAAACAAATGCATGTGCGTATTAATTACTTATGTTTGTTTTTTCAACAGGGTCTGTGTTTTAATGGAAGTGCCTTTGTTTTGTACCTCATTGCTGCCATTGTAGATGCATCTTCAGTTACCAAAGATCTGGACAGTCACAATTACAACAGCTGGGCAGCTTCTTCTGTGAGTTCGGTTTTTGTTTAAATCAGTTTTATGTCCAATAAATAAATGAAGGCTCATTGAAGTGTGGGTTGAAATTGAATGTGTTCTGGATTTTGAAAAGCTGCAGAGTAACATAGAAGGTCACACACAAAACCTATAGGTAGCTGTAATTTAGTTCACTCTTTCTGGAAGTGACTAGAAATTCCACCAGGAGATGACAGTCACATCAGGAAAGGTAGTAATGGTTTTAAGATCACACTGATTTTTTCCTCCCCACCTCCATTTATTGCTAACTCTTTGGCAGAGTCTGAACATCAGAGTAGTCAAAGGCTGTGTGAGCACCAAGTCACCTCAATGTATTTGGACAACTTCAAAAGCAATTTAAACTAACTCAGCTAACTTTATACACATGTGGATAAGATGCATTCAGCTCTCTGTGGGCTAAGCCATATACACAGCACCTTTGGGAAGGCCCTGAAAGTGCTGGTGCTGTTTCTAGACTGATCTCCCAGTGACAGCCTCAGCTTTTGATGAGACTTTCTTTCGAGTTGCGTGGGCAGTGCCTGAAATGTCAGGTAACTTCCCAGTGTTTTAAGGTGGATGCTAATCATTAATTAGTCTGACATTACTATCTTGCTACTGAGATTCAGAAATCCAAAACAGTCAAAGTGGATGAAAAATAACTTAAAAAAAAAAAAAGGAGAGAAAGAAAAAGAGCTTTGTCACTTCTGAGTAGGTGAACACATTCACTAGCTCAGTTTAAGGGAGTTGTAAAAGAACTTTTTGCATGTTGTGGCAAGAATAGTCAAATTCAGTTGTATACAGTAATTCCTAAGTGTGGCTGCTTTGCTGACTGTTCATGCTTTTGCAGTTGTCCTCCATACTATTCACAAATCCTATCTGAAGCTTATTGTATATGGTCATGGGCACAGGCACTTGAACACCTGCTCTGTTTTTATCTTGGGAATTGGATGACTTCACTCCTGTCACATCCGTGGTGCTCAGGGTCTTCTCCCCTTGGCAGTTTGTAACTATTGATCTATTCCTCAGCCACTGCAGCTGACAGGAGCTTGCTTGCCGCTAGATAAGCTTCCATGCTGATTCAGGTTTTATGCAAAGGCCGTGAATGCTCAGTGTCTCATGGGATGTGTAGATTCTCTTCTAATACCTTCTAATAATGTTTATCTAATGCAGTGTCTAAATAAACTATTAAATATAGATTCTTCTTTTCCAAACCTATTAAGGGTTTCATGGATAAAGGATTTAGCAAATCATCTATCCCCCATGGTCATTTTGTTAGTAAGATTTTAGATGGTGCTCTTATTTAATAAGAAACAAAATAATTGGAAAAGAAGAATGCTACAATTTTCTATTGTAATAAGATTTTACATCATCGTCTACAGCTTTTTGTGCTGCAGATTAAATTTGCATTAGACAAGATTCACCAAGAGCCCTGTGTTCAAAGGCTTAGATTGACTGCCTGGATGCATACTTAGTAGTGCCCTTTTCTTAGTGCTGCAGTGCCTACATAGGCAAATGATGGCATATAAGCAATGAACAATTGTAAAATCATTAATTTCTTTTAGTCTGGAAGGGACTTCTGGAGGTCATCTGGCCCAACTCTGTCCCCTCCTAAAGCAGGGCTAACTCATATCAGGCTACTAGGCCCTTGTCCACCTGAGTTTTGAGTATTTCTAAGGATGGCTATTCCACAATGCCTCTAGGCTTCTGTTGCCATGCTTGATTATTCACACTGATTTTTTTTTTCCTAATATCTAATTGAAATTTCCTGTCTTGTCACTTGGGTTTGTTCCTTCTTGTCCTGTCATTGCTCACCTCTTGGAAAAGTGCTGCTAATCCTATTTGCAGCAACAGCTTTATTTGGTTCATTACCAGCATGAAACATTCTGGTATTATCATTAAGACCATATTGAACGTTGTCTGTTTTGAACAACATGCAGTGATTAACAGGATCTTAAGCACTGGTGCTGAATTGGAGTTTATCAGTACAGCTGAAATATTTCACAGCTGCTCTTTGGCTCCTGTGTGTGTGTGCTGCAAAGGCTGCAGGAGCAACACCACTCATACCGTGTGGTTTTAATCTAGAAACATAAAATAAATCTAGCCATCTTAGAAGTCTTATTCTGTTATCAGCTTCTGACAAAGAAGGAATATGACAAAGTGGTTGCTGCCACTGTTATTTGCACTGAGGAATACCTTTATTCCTCAGCAGAGGACATCTGGAATTGGCAACCTGATCAATAGTGCTGCCTGAGAACATGGCTGGGCCTGCATTCGAATCCTCCTTTTCTCTGTAACCAAACCTCTTTTGGTGCACAGTGTGCCATATGAGGTACGGGTGGGCTGCAGGAATCCTGGAACACAGCAGCAGGACAGGAGTGTTAGCTTGAGCTCACACTGTCCCATGAACTACTCCTCAGGCTTTAAAAGCAGCAAGTATAGGAGTGGTGGCAGTCCAGGCTGTCAGATCCATGGTGAGATGGTTTAATGTGGGGTTTATAAAAGAAGTTGAAATAGCCCACGTTTTGTCTGCTTCTAGGCCCATATTCCTATGCACAATATAAGCTTATTTACACAGTGTTGACTCTGATGGCCACACAAGTGCAAGGAGGTCAGCATGTGCCATTTTAGTCAGCCTGCTATTTTCCTGTTTCCAAATCCCATAAATACTTTTTTTTTCCTTAGAAATGACAGTGCTCTCAGATATATTTTTTTTTTCCTAATATATTTTTCCTCCTCTCTCTACAGTTCTTTGCCTTCGTGGTTACCTCCTGCTATGCTGGAAATACGTATTTTAGCTTTATATCCTGGCGATCACGAACTTTGCAGTAAATATTTTGTTAAAATGAATTCTGTAGTATAAAGTATCTTGAGGATTATTCACTTTTGATAAAAGCTTGGAAGACGGGTGAGGCATTTTTGAACATTTCTGTTAGAACTGACAAAATATGAACTGAGATCAAATGATTATTTATAATAATGCCATCTTTAGAGACATCTAACACTGACTTTGTACTGTATAATAAAATTTCATACTGCTTCTTTTAAAATTAATGTGGTATTTTTCTAGACATTGTATAGTTGTTACTACTAAACCTTTAATAAATCTTATTCAATGTGCCAAGTTTGTAAATGTAACTTCTTAAATGTTACAGGTATACTTTTGATACTGAGTGCTACAAATTAAAACTTAAGATTGATATTGTCTCATTATTATGTATAAAAAATGACATTGTGCAGAAAAAAAACAAACCACTGAAAAGTCAAAAATAAATAAATAAATGACCCAACTGTGCATGTTTTGTAAACTGGAAGTAGAAGGTTACTTTTTAAATTTCTTTTTCAGAGTATGGTATCTGCTACTAAGAAGTCAGATGATCCTGTGAGTTGGCGTATTCTAACAGCTTCTCACATCATGAGGTTGCTTTTGGAACCTGTTAATGTAGGTGTGAAGCTCATTGAAGGAATCTTGTGCCCAAAACACATGATCTGAACAGGTTTCTCAGATCCAGCAGGCTCCAAAGCATAAGCCCAGACAAGAGTCCCTTTGTTCTCAGAGCTTAGCCAGATGAGAGTATCACAGATCACTGGCTATAGGTAATACTTTTTGTTTCTCAGTGGACTGTGTTTTGGGTTTGGTATTGTTGTTTGTTTGTTTTTTCTCCTCAGATTAGGCTGTTACTCTGTCCTAATTCAAATCTGAGCTTCTAAATGATATTAAATGACATAAGATTAGATCCATAGAGGAATTGTCAAGACACCAGTACTAGAAACAAAGAAATTCCTCCTTCCTTTCCTGTCTGCTGGCATCATCTGTGCCTTGTTAGTTTAACAAATGAAATTGACACTCAGATTTAAATATCTTTGAATCAGGCAGAAGCAGGACAGGAGACTATGACTTTCAAACCAGATACTTTTGAAAATTATTTTCAAATACAAATTACCTAAGGAATTTTTTCCAGAAATTATGTGGACAGCATAAGGTTGTGATTATTTTGTGATGTTATTTAAAGTATTTGGACTGTCTTCCAGTTTTCAAAAACTTACTTGGATGATAATATATGGTAGTAGAGAAACGTTACTGATTTAAAAAACTTTCTCTATTTCTCTCTGTAACTAACTGGGGTGTGGTTACTTACATATGTGCCTTGCAGAAGATTTATCAGCAACCAGCTAATGGTGTTCTTGATCACATGGTTTTGTTGTTGATTATCTGTTGGAGTCACAGGATTTCAGTGTAAGGGAAGCCAAGATATTATTTAAAAGTCTATATTTGTCTGCAAATTGCACTTGGCCTGCACAAAATAGGTCAGGCTATCTGTTGCTTGCTAAAATTACCCAGTTGTGAGAAGGAAGAATGGTTACCAACTATGCATTTTATCTACACAGATAAAATGTGTCATTAAAATCCTGTATGCTTTTTTCCACTGCTGGGGAAAAAAAAAATCAAAAGCATCAGAATGATCCAAATGTCAACTGATAAATTGTGATTAGAAATATAGCCAGAATTAAAATCTAATCAGTGATTTCTCCTCAGTAAGAATACTTCAGTAGTAATAGAAATACTTTCTTTAATGATATTTGATGTACTTAAGTCCAAAGGATGTGACTTTGTTTGCACAAGCGTTTCATGATTTTGTGGGAACTTTAATATTCTGATCCAAAGTCATAGCCCAGACATCATTTGTGGACAGAAGTAGTAAGAGGGAGTATTGCTAAGAGGAAGTTTTACATTTCATCCAGTTGATCACAAACTGTCCTGGAAACCCTGTGTTGCATGTCACAATAAACCCATTAAGGAAGGACAAAACCAGGTAAGGAATGATTCTGGCAAAATATCTACCTGCTCTCTGGGTCTTCAGTGCTGATCCTCAAGGGAAGATGTGCAGAATGACTTCCAAAGACAAATCTGTGAGTTGAATCCTTAATTGTGAATTTAAAAAATTGCATACTAAGCAAAGATTTGCTTTGTCCTTGGCCTTGCTTTATTTCCCTCCCCCAACCATTGCTTACCTTTCTTGCTCTTTCCTTTTACTTCCCATGCTCTTTCTCATCTGTTGCCCAGATACCAACCTGTTTTTCAAGTGTTCTTAATACGTAGTTAAAATTGGAGGAATCTGTACAAACCAAGTATTCCTTCAAAACTTTGCTCCTCCTATTTCAGGCCTGAAGAAAGGCATAAGCACCCAAAAGGTTATCTTCCAGTGCATTAAATCTTAAGTATTGATTTGCAAACTATGACTTAATGCATTTGCATGTTCTAATATTGATAAAGAAGATGAGCTAGCTGTTGTTTATCATATAACAATGAAAACAAGGCTTGTAGCTGCGAGCAGAGGTTAGTACTCAGAAGATTGAAAGAAACCTTAAAAGAACAACTGGTAAGTGGTGAAGTCATTAGTGAAATCCCTTATACAAACAATCCCTTAAACAAAATGCTAATCAACTTGCAAAATGAAGGTATTTGACGTCGTAAATAACTTGTTTCATATAAACAGTCTCTCTGAAAACTAAGTCACCTACATTCAAAAGGATAGTTAATGTCAACTTATGGCCATTAATTTTCATTTATTAAGGAGTTGTCAGTACCTTTTTTCATCATAAAACATAATGCACTTATGTAAGTACATAGACATAAAGACAAAGTTAATAGCATGAGAACTATAATAAAAATTCCAAATGTAATAGCGTTATAGATTGACTTTGTCCCAGTGGTTTACCAAAGATGCCTATATTGCTGAGTAGAAAATATGCCTGATATTCTGCTTGTATTAATTTAAAGGTATTTTTATTTCACTGGGCTGAAGTCTGATCAGCAGGACCCTAGTCACATACACAGTTTCAAAAGAAATTAAGAACTAAGCTGAATCAGCAGGTAAAAAACTGTATTTCTTATTAGGAAGTGCAGAAGTTACTAGAACCCTCCTCCACAGGGCTTATAGAAAGCTATAACCATGCACACTTCTGAACTGGAACTGTACAGAGAAGAGGGGTTAAAATAAATAAATAAATAAATAAGGTAGCTGTTTACAAACAGACCAAATTTTTTTCTGGGCAGCCAGTATTTTACTCTTGGAGGTAGCCAGTGTGGTAGATTTCATATTTAATGACATGAGATAACCCACACTGGCAAACCCATCCTGGTCTTGTAAATTGCCTACACTCGTCCCTTATGTGTGTTGTGGATCAGCAGGACTTACCTGTCTTCCCTCCTAGAACAATCTGAGTTGCTGAAGGAGCTGTTAAATACTAAATATGAACAGAACGTGCATCCTAACTCCAGAATAGAGCAGCAGAAGATGGCATTAGTACTCATATAAGTATAAAAGTGACATATGCCCAACTCAGAGGCCCGCTATTGCCTCACTTGTCATGAAAGTGAAACAAGTTATTTTGAAACTTGGGGAAATATTTAGCTTCCTTTTTTGCATTTTGTTAGTATGTCTGCATGAGTTAATTCAAACAACGGGGCTGAGCCACTTGGACAGTCATTACAGTTTTGCCTGTTGCTGACCCCTTAATGAAAATGGGTTTTGTCTTTTACATGATTGTGAATCAGAAGTTTTGGGGTTTTTTTCTTTTCTTGTAAGAACAGCTGCTGTGTGGGAAGGCGCTGTTTGCCGCTGTACCTCCACGGGGAAGCACAGGGGTGGCTCCCCTCCTGGAGCATCGCTGACAAACTTCTAGGCGCCGAGGAGGGGGTGTTTTGGGATCCCGGGGAAGCTGCTCACCGCCGCGGTGACCGGTTCGCTGCCCAGCTCCGCTCCCGGGACCCCGCACTCTTGTACCGTGAGGCGTCCCCTCCGTCCTGGACACCTTCCCTTCGGGCTCTGCCTCCCTGTCACCCCGCTCCAGCGCGGCGCGGGGGGAGCATCCCTTCCCGTGCCCCGACTGCCGGGCCCGCTGCCCCGGGGTGGGTGCGGCAGCGTCACCCCCGGGGGCAGAAAACCCCCTGGGGAAGGAAACCCACACGCCTTGTGCTTTCCTCGCCCGCCCCGGGCGGGACGCGCCGCCTCCGCCCCCCCGACAGCCCCGGGGCGCCGCGTCCCGCTCCGCCCCGTCCCGCCCCGTCCCGTCCCGTCCCATCCCATCCCATCCCGTCCCGTTCCCCCGTGCCGGGCCGGGCAGCGGCGAGGGCAGCGCGGCTCGGAGCCATGTCCCACGGGGCTCGGGTGATCCGCACCGGGGTGAGCAGCGGGGGCCCCGCGGCCCCGCCGGCCGCCCCCTCCTCCTCGGCCGGCTCGGACGACGAGCTCATGGACGGCGCCTATTTCCGCTCCTGCGCCGGCATGCTGAAGGTGGCCCAGATGGTAAGGGGCGAGCGGGCCGGGGGCGGCCCCCGGGGGGCTCCTTTTGGGGCGCTCGGAGCCCTCCAGGGGGTACGGCGCTCATCCCTGCGGGACGGCTCTTGGGGCGAGCGGGCTGGACAGCATCGTCAGCGGTGCTGGGGCCGCAGTTCTGGCGATGTTGCTCTCGCGGCATGAGGGAAAGTTCATGTTCCTCTGGCAAAGGTCTGTCAGGAGCTGCCTCTGCCTCTTCCTGAGGCAGCGGCGAGCACCCCTGCTCCCACCGGCGTGCATGAGCCCGGAGCAGCCGCTGTTAACCTTTTTTGCCACTAATAACGGTAAAACCGTGGTGTTCCAGCACATGGTGATGTCACAGCCGGGGAACACTTCGTTCCCCAGCACGGGTAAGTTTTTGGGAGTGACCTGGTAAGGGTGAGCGCCACAGCTGAGACTGCTGGTCCAGCTGGCTCCGTGCCCTGTCTGTCAAGAGATCTCGCAGCAGTGCCCCAGTGACACGGGGAGGGACGTGGGAGATGTGTGGCTGAAATCCAAAAGAAATCAGTAGCAGAGCGCTGCCAGAATGTGAGCTGATGCCTGAACTTGACTCAGTGCAGGAAATGTAGCTCCGTGCAGATGCGGAGAAGATTAACAGATGGATAAGGTCTTTCTCGTTTCTGTGGCACACAATTATCTGTGGAGAGATTTGTCAGCTTAATTACAGTAGCGGCAGTGAATAATGCCTAGGAAAGAGCGTGGAAGACATCATGTAGCGAAACCTCCACAATTTTTGTCCTGCAAAAACTTGCACTTTGACAACATTTTGTGTTGGAGATGTTGCCTTCATCTTTTATAAGCTTCCAGTGCCTTTTCCCCCCTACCTTTATTTGTCCAGTAATTTTTTCTAAATTGTATCGGTTAGTAGCATCCAGGTTCTTAAACTGACATTAAAAAGTCGGAATCATTTTGTTCCAGGTTACTGTGGAGTAATATCAAATCCTGAAGTTTCTCCTTAAAAGCTGCACAATTTCTTCCAGCTCATTATTAGCCATCAGCTGTCCTTGGAAATGAGCAAGAGGCAAAGTTGCATGTGACTGGTCATGGCAACCTGCTCTTGCTGAGCGTTTGTGCTGCACTTGGGAGTCCTCAGGATTGTCCCTCACTGTGAATTCTGTTCGGTAGGAACACAGTTGTCTGCTGCCTACTTGTCACTTGGGTTGTTCCCAAACCATTGAGTGCATCTGGAGGATCTTTGCAGGAGAGAAGGGACATTCTTTTGAGCATGTGTCTACATTGCAACAGAACCCATAGCCCTAAACCAGTAGACTTGTGCCATGCTGATGAGCTAAAAGTCTTTTTGCTTTCACCACTGTGGAAAGAACAGTTCCTTTTATGGACTAGAAATAACTAGTCCTCTCTGCTCTCCATCCTGCTCTAGTGTCACTACAGCTATCACAAGTGCCTCTTAGAGCTAGCATGGCTTATTTGTGCTGTAATGTCAGTTTTTGATGCACAAGTTAAGCGTGGGCATACTTTACATGCTTTACATATTTTCATGTACTGGATGTAAATCTATGTAATTTTATGTAATACTTCACATAGTTTACACAAAGTCATATTTTATCAGCGCCATTCAATGTAAAATTCATCAGAATTCAACTGGCTTCCTGTGGTGACTTAAACAGAGGTTAAAATAATGTAAATTATTTTCCCTTTACACTCTTTCAGCTTCACATTCTTGTATTTTTCTGCTTTGTAGCTTGCCTGTAAATAACATCAGTAGGAGTTACCTCAGATATTCAAGGAACTTTTGGCAAATGAACTTTTTTTAATATCACATATTGCAATAGTGTCTTCTTCTCAGATAATTTCCTAAGAAAACTAAATGTTTGTGCTGTAGCATATAGAAGTAATCAAGTTAGGTTAGTTCTAGATTAACTCCTGCACCCCATAAAACAGCAAGAGCTAAATATTTTCACAACTCTCCTTTATCTCTTCTCAGACAGTTTTTCTCTACATCCACTGATCCATTTGTGTTAGCATTCAGTTCTTGTAGTATGAACTGATAGCAGTGTCTTTTTTCTTAAAAATTTCTTTATGCTGAATCTATAAACATTCCTGAACTGGTGTTAATGTGACTGGTGGGACTGTAGTCTTTCTGAGAAGGAGAACCATTATATTGGCAGAGGGCAAAAATAAGGTCTTTTGGGGTACATATATATCACACTAAGCTGTGTACTGGGCCTCTGAGTAATTATGAAGAGGAAGTGTTACTGGTTTTGTTATCTCCTTTCTTCCTTGGTCCCTTTTACCAAGAAGTAAAGGATATGATAGAAAGCAAGAAAGAAATATTGCATCATTTACTGTAATGTTAAAGGCTGTTGTGCTTGCAAGCTAAAAAAACCCAAACAAACAAAAAAACCCCCATGATGTGCATGGAATAATTCTAATAGATGACAGCAATATACTATGGAAATTATATGAAAGAAATAGAAGATAATTTTACAGCTGTTCTTCTGTTAGATAGAAGGACTAAAACTCAGGAATATTGATGAGATTGTGCAATGTGAATTGTTGCTAATTTCTGAATGTTACCAGTGCCTTCTCTTAAAATTCTGGGTGCTCTGGTGTCTAGTATAGAATGAAATTAGGAAGAGAAAGAAGTGTTTCTTGCTTGCAAGCCTACAGAAATTCCTTTACTTTTTGCTAAAGAATTAATTTAACCTTGCAGAATTATTATAGCTTTGAAAACAGTGTGTTTTACGCATTGACTTCATAGTTTAGGGAATGGTCTGTAAATATTTTGAAAATGAAATGGAGGAGAAAACATAGTTATGTGACTTGTGTGTTTTGTCTGGCAGTAAGACAGTTTGAAACCTGCTTTTCCATTTGTGACTATTGCTAATATTAGTTGAGTCTCCATTTTCAAAATCCAGTCTGAATTGTAGCTCTGATTCTAACAGAGAGTTACAAAGTATCTTCCACATCTAACTTACTTCAGATAGTTTAACTTGATGATGTTAAGGTAGCTTTGGCTTTTTTTTTCTTTTTTCTTTTTTTCTTCTCTCTTCCCCCCCATTTTTGGTAGTCGTTTTGGTATTTAGAGTTCTGCCAAGATCTCTTATATTCACAGGGATACATGGATCCCTGATACATCCCCCAGACACAGGATCCTGGATCCCAGCATAGCCAGCTTGGTTCTATACCAGAAGTGTACTAAGTGTGTGAGTGAGTGTGTATCAGTGTGCCCTGTACACTTAAACCAGAGAAACTAAATTACTTGAATTTTAAGCAGCCTGGCAAACTTGATACACGTGGCAAACTTCAGCATGTCACACTAACTGTGCTGATTTGTTTGAAGCTCGTTTGCTCTGTGCCTGTGCTACTGCTGGTTTGTTTTATGGTAAGACTTTCTAGGAATCTCTGTTGTTTAGCTTGGCAAGTTCTCAAGAAATGGGTTCTTGGAAGCTTTTTGAGGCATCCTGTGCTGTTCGAGACAGCAGTGTGAGTGTGCATCTGTATTGACACCAGGGTGGCTCCAGTGCCAGTGTTGATAGATCCCGACAAGTCTGATTCAGCTGAATTTCTCCTAGAGCCCTATGTGCTTTTTGTATTTTTACTGCTGGAAGTCTGGAGGATGCCACTGACGCTGTGTTGGACTCAGTCCTGCTTTCAGCACAGCCCATAGGTATCCCACCATCTTAGGCACTTGGCTGGCAGGAACGGCTGTGACTGTATCACCTGTCCAAAGTGTCTGATGCAGAGGTTTGCAGGACTGTGACCAACACAAACTGCAGAGAGAAAAGGAGTATTGAGAGCTCACATGTAGGAGAACCAACACATCACGATTGTGTAGGTCTTTCAGGCTTCTCAAACTGTTCTTGGACTGCCCCTTTTTTCTGGACTCCAAGATGTGTGGAGTGACCCATGGCTTTCTTTGCCTCTCTTTTACCTCCTTCAGATTGGGCCAAGCCGACTTTGGTCACAGTTCAGACTGAAGGTGATTGTTCCCACAATAACACTGTTGTTGCAGTTACAATAGCTATGTCACAGTAAGCACAGCCTTAGAATACAGGGTGTTGTAAGCTAAAAAGGGCTAATTCTGTCAGCCAAATATGAGACAGGAAAGAGCAATTTCACCAGACAGAACAGAAAAACAAAATTACCTTCTCAAGGCTGAACAAAATATTTACAAGCACTTACAAGGTAAAAGGAAAAACTCAATAAAACTTGACTTAACAACATCATTTTAACTTGTTGAAAATGCTATGGCAATAGTTAAAGCTTTTCTGCTGAGTATCTATTTAATTTCCAAAGTATGTCTTGTCAAAAGCAATGACATACCTGACAAGTGAATAGCCAACAAGACAGTCTGTAATTCTGAGTAACTTTGAAGTGGGCTGAAACCTCTGTGGGCTATTTGTATACCAACATACAGTTGAATAATAGTGTTCAAGAGTGTATTCATTCATCTAACACCAAAAGGTAGCAAATACTGGTTGCATAGGTTGCTGGAGCCAAGTTCCTTTTCTGAACATGCTGTAGGATTTCAGACAAATTTACTGAGGAGCTATATTCAGAAAAAGTTGAAATATAAAAAGAAAACAAAATCTGCTTGAGCAAGGAAACAATCCCTAATCAAAACCATTGATACAAAAAAGGGAAATTCACAAACACAAATGATGCTTGGAATTATTTGAGATCTACTCAATCTTCTAACTTGATCTTGAGACCGAAACATCTTTCTGTCCATGGAGGTGATTGAAGTAAAACATCGAATTCTTCTCAGCAGTGCTTCAGTGACATGATTTTGCCTCTGTGCTCTAAAGGTGCTCAGTCAGAAGAGAGGGATTCTGCTGATATGCAGAGATGCTGAAACTGTAAGCCTATCTGTGAGTCCTGTGTAGCCTGCATTTTCTGGTGAACTGAGGAAAACCACCCCAAGAATGTGCAAGTGCCTTCAGTCTGCAACTATGTGATAAACTACTGGCTTAGCAACAAGATATGTTTTTAGAAGCAAAGTTATTTTGAGGCCAAGTCAGAGGTATGTGTTGTAGCTGCTAATTATTTCTGTTGTTCTGCTAGAAGCTTCAGTATAAAAGGACCTTGCTCGGCATACTGAGGAAAGAGAGAAAAAAATAAATATCTAAGATGGCTCCAAAGTAAGCAGTAGCAGTGAGGAATGTCCAAGCCTACTAATTAAACCCAATAAGACTGGGAAGTCCTGTTATTTCCACTCGGAGAACACCGAAACAGGCTGGCTTGGCCAGCTGTATTTTTTCCATGCCTCTGCTCTGGGTGGCCATTTTACAATTTCTCTCCAGGTATTTGCGTAAGAGCTGGGAGCAAACACTGTGTTCTCTGCATGTTAACCAAGGAGTGCTTCGTGGTAGGCTGACACAGTTTTATTTGATGAGGCAAAACTTCCATCTCCAGCCAAAACTTCACCAGTTTAAGGAATTTTCCCTTTCTGTTCTGTCTCCATGCAGCTGTTCTCAGCTGCAATGATGCAGATGTTCCCCAGGTTACACAGGACCAGGGAACTAACAGAGCTTTACATCAGCTCTTGGTTTTCTTTTTTCTGTGTGAGTTTTTAGAGAACAGTGCAGCCACAGAGGCTGCTGTCAGCAAGTGTCTGGCATGGAAGGGCAGGAAATACATAAGCTTGAAGTGGTTCCATGTGTTTCAAGCCACAAGCTGAGAATGTAGTCCTTTTTCTTTCGGGCAGGGGAAGGTTTTGTACCATCTGTTTTAATTTCTATCTATCTCTTTCAGCAAAAAAAGAAACTAGTAATTTTTCTGATGTTGAAACTGCTCTAGAAGGCTAAAAAAAATCAACTCCAGTACATTTTGTAAAAAGACAATTATAGTAATTATTAGGCACTAGGGTATCTCTTTTCTGAATGTCAGTGAATGTTTTGTCTGTATCCTAAAAGAGGCTTCCTAAAAGCACAGTTGGAGCTATCTTTCATTGCTCATTTGACTCATCCATTAGGATTTGTTACAATACACTCTTTAGCAACCTGTGTGCATGTAGAGCTCTTTCTGTAGAGGTAATTGAACAGGGCTTAGCAAACACACTTTCTGAAACAACAAAAAAAGGAAATGAAGCCCAGAAATTTACCACATCACCTGAGACACGTTTAGTACGCCTGAAAGAGCAGAGTGAAGTATCGGGAGTGGTTTCCTGGCACATTTGTTTTATGGGAACTTAAACTTGCAAATGCCATTTAAGGGTCTTAATCAGGTGCACATCATGTCCGTGGACAGTAAGACGTGGTGAAAAGCATTGATTCTTACATCTTTTAAGATGTGCAAGAGCAGTGTCTTCACTCTGTTTGGAGATGGTGTCCCTTTGAACATCCTCCTCTCCAGTCTCAGAGTAACAGAAACCAGTGGATCACTGGTTTACAAGTTCAGTCTCCATCTGCTCAGAGCCTATAAACAACAAAGAGCATCTTGCCAAGCATCCTTCCTTGGGTTCCAGGGCTGTGTATGATGGAGCAGATTGTTGTGTCTCATCCTGATCCAGTAGAAGCCATGGCCATACCTCAGTGAGAGAAGCATCCCTGACCCTGAGGCTCTGGTACCTGCTCTGTATTAATGGGCTATTGTCCCCCAAGGCCAGACAGTGTTTGCTTCTGTGAGTAAGTGTTTCCTCTGCTCCCCTCCCTGGGGAGTCCTGTGAGGTATTCACTGAGTCCTGTGGCTGAGCTGTCTCCTCTGTCACGTCATGTTGCTGTGGCCTTGTCCTCCTATTTTGTGGTGATATGTAAAGTATACAGCAGCCAGAAATTGCTACTTTCTGTCCTCACAGATCAAACTCTGAAATTGCTGTGATTTCCTTTCATCCACCTGTGAACTTCCTCTTCTTTGCGTAACTCAGATTCTTGAGGGTCATTTGATGAACGTAATGATGAGAACAGATGCGCCTGACTGGTCAAGGCTTGGTGTCTGCAGCTTTCAAAGCCAAGACAAACTTGCCTGCTGTTCTTGCAACAATAGCAGCAGCTGCAATGCTTACGGCTTCCTCTTCTGCTCACAGCTTCCCATAAGGAAAATGGAAGCGTGATAACAACAAGACCAAGAAGCTGCCTTCAGGGGGAATTTTCTCATAAAGGTTTTGGTGTTTTTTTAGAAGTACCACTGGTGAGTTCAAGAAGCAAGTTCTGACTGCTGGGAAAGAAGTATGCTGTTAACATGAGATGACCAGCAGCAGCTGCAGAAGTGCAGAATGACTTAGCCTATTTTCCTCAAGTCTGTAATCATGCTCTGCGAGAGCTCTTTTCTCTGTTTGGGACAAGCACAGTCCCCAGTTGCTGCTTCTCACCTGCTGGCTAGTTGAGCCTTTTGGCAATTGCTCGAGTATACAACTTTCTAGTAGACACAAGAGTGCTCTCCCAGTGTGGTCCAGAGGCCTCCCAGTCTCCAGGCAGACACTGAAAGCTGTCAGCGGCAACAGTGCCGCAGGGGAATCTCATCTATTCTCATTTTTCACCCTCATTCATTGTCCTTCACTTCTCTGGCACCTTGCCAGGCATCAAGTGTTTGCACTTAGAAAACATCATTATTTTATGTGGCAGCCTGATCCAGCAGGTTGTGATGTTGCCAGTTGTTCTGGAAATTGTCATGATGTTTTCAGGATCTCGCACCTGTTTTTCCCCCAACAAAAATTATGATACAGCTGCACAGCTAACAATGTGGACTTTGGTGATGTAAACAAGTCCTCCTCTTATTCAAGGAGACCTTGCTCAAGGCTCTGTTGCCATGGCTAGCAAAGCCTTTGCTGGAGATAGTAGATGTGAACTTTTAAACTGCTGTCTGTGTGACTGCCAGATGTTGGTGTGGTGTTCTCTGAGGCAGGGAGCGATAGGGCAGGTGTCAAATGACAGCCAGAATCAGTCAAGCTCTGAATGCCTCAGACAGTGGGAACGGGTTGTGTTGTGAGCAGCATCTCTAAAGGGGAGTGATGAACACATTGCCTGCTGAGGGTTTGCAGGCAGAGGCACTGAGACTTCACTGTGTGGTTCTTGATCTCAGTAACAGCTCCCAGGAAGATGAGATTGGGGTTTTGTCTTTCTGGGTTATGTGAATCTAGTTTTGTAAGTTAACTAGAGTGATTATTGCCACGAGGTACTGGCTTTATGTTACATGTTTCTATCTGAGTTTGAAGAGGCTGTATGCTGCTAGATATGTATTGGATATCCAGGTCAAGGTGGAAACTTTGCAGCTTGTTGTGCAGAGTTTGTGGGTGTTTGTTAATAATAAATAAACACTTTGTGCCCTGGGCTTCAAGCAGCCAGCCAGTCTGCTCCAGGCTTGGCTGGTCAGCCAGTGTGGGCTCCTCTGTAGGTGGTATTGCCATGCATGGTTAGTGAAACCATTTTTAGACAGCCATGAAATTTTTCTCCCTGAGCTCTGTAGCTCACAGGTAAGGAATAAGCTCTTTCTGTATGGTGTATCACTGGCAATGTGGGACTGTATTGGCTTTTTAAAGGGAAAACAATACAAAGAACCCAAACAATACACCTGAGAGTGGTTCAGAGCAGTGGTTTCAGAGGTGCCTTGCTCCTACAAGGAGTTCATCTTTCCAGCTGACTCAAAGGAAGTATGGCAGGTGAGTCTCTCCTGCCCACAAGATGGGCTCCCTTTCCAGGCCCAGGGTTGGTGAGCTCTGTGCTGCTTTTGCAGCAATGCCTCAAAGTTCTCTAGCAATGTCTACATACCCTGCATGTCTTTGAACCTCCATGAACCTGTATATTCCTGTGCATCATTCTTGGATTCCATTCTGCCATTGAGAGCCACTGTTGCCATTCCTTAAGACAGATCAAACCCTCAGTTTTTAAGTTCTACCAAACCAACTTGTGCTGGCCTACAGTTCTCCCAGTCCTTTTCTTTTTCTTGCCTCAGAAGCACCTTCGGTGCTTGAGGTGATATTTCTCTCTCCACGCTATAGGCTGTCTTCTCCTGTCATTCTTTTTGAATCCTGGGTTTACCAATTCAAGAGAACAGTTTCCGTGACTCTCCAGGAAGATCTAGAGGTTGGAAGTGCTTGCCTTGCAGAAGAGAGAAGTAACAATCACATCATGCTGTGCAATTTCTGAATCTGGAGAGATTTGGTTATATTAAACCCTTCATTTTTGCTTTTGTCATCAGATTCTTCACTTTTTACTAGAGGACTCTGAAGATTGAAACATTACACTGTTTTTTACTTCCTGTAATTTTCTGAGTTATGATACAGGGAGTCTCCTTACCATGCAAGATTGTCTTCTGCAGTGGAGTGAACTACAGCAGGAGCCATGTGCATGTGTGCTTTTTGCAGCAATCAGGTTGTCTTTTTCTAAATGGGCTTCTTGGTGTAGGACGCAGGTTGCCAACAAGCACCACAACTGGAAGGAGGGCAGAGAGCACAGGCTGAGCTAGGGATTATATTTTTGCATCTGCAGGAAAAAAACAACCCAGTTATATAGAGGATGTGCCTCTGCTCTTACCTGAGACAGCAGGTTGGATCTGTGATTTGGGGATTATGACTTGATGGGAGAGACCACTGGAGCAGGTGGCAGGCTAGCTGTCACATGGGGGCTGTTGCCTACATAGGGAATTAATTCCTAATTAATAGATGAACAAAGTACAGGGTTCTTCTGGCTTTGTCCAGAGCAGTCCTTTCAGCCATTGCAGGTGGCACCTCTTTGAAAGTCAGAGGGAAAGCAGCTGTGATTCCCAGAGTTAGAGCCTTGTACTGTTTTGCAATGAGTTGTATGTGTTTGGGGAATTGTTTGTAACTTGCATGTGATGCTTGTGCAATGTTACTTAGTTGCCACAGTATTTTGAGTGTCATGTTTGCATCTTTGATATAGATTGAAAAACTTACTGATAATACTTTTATAGTTGAAATGTTTTAACCTTAAGTTGAACAAAACTTTCTAAACAAATCTGTTAAAATTAGATTGGTCAGAAGAAGAAATAAAATTATGAGGTTGTTGTTGGTAGTAAACATTTATTTTTTTTTTATTAATTCACTGCCTGGTGACAGTATAACATATTATTTGCCACGTAACTAAGAAGTCCTCATCTTTCAGTTAATAATGCTCAGGATTGTGGTGTGCCTTTCAGCGTGGTGCAGTGGCAGTGCAGGCAGCTGTGGGGATTGAGGCAGGGAACTAGTTCAGCTGGCAGGGCCAGGATTGAAGTCCTGCATGCACTGTGATCAGTGGCAGGCAGGACTTAATTACAGCTAGTCATTATAAAGAATTGCCTTTTCAATGATTATGGCTAACACACTGCAACAAGGGCTCTTTAATAATGTCCTTCATATGCTGGTTCTGGGATTACCCCACACACTTTTCTACTGCTGAGGCTTGTGCCTGAGCAGATAGATAACTTCTTATAACTTATATTTAATAGATAAAGAGTACCACTTGCTTGTACTTAGGATTGTCCTCTTATCAGGGTTGTAAAGGGTCTGAATAAGATTATTTTGTCTTTTCTCACCCTTCCACCAGTTTTATCTTCAATAAATAGCCTGTGGATGGTGGTGCACAAGAGAAGTCACTTATCAGAGGCCAGGCAGCCTCCTTATTTTAGCAAAGCAGCCAGACAAGAAGGAAATCTGCCCAGACACAGGGGCTGAGAGATTATTGTGCAACCAAAGACTGACTGCTTCACAGAACCATGCACTTGAAGGCAGCTGATTTCATCTGTCATTAATGAAGTTTCAAATGGACTGTGCTTTTTATCTTCTTTCTCTGGTAGGGCTTTGTCTAGTACAGCTCACATTTCCAACACTGTCCTGGAAGAAGGAGAACTTGATTACAAAAGCAGTCAACATTGCTGCTTAAATTAGCAGTCTTTAAGCAGACTGCTTAAAAACCAGTCTTGCATGATCTAGAGTTGTAACCTTGGTCTGTGCTTTGTTCATCTTTCTGTTTTGGGAAGCTGTTAAAAATTATTTTATTCCATCAGAAGCATGTACTTAATAATATGTGAGTGTTGCTTCACTGTGTTGAGGTGTAACATTTGGAAATGTACAGCTGTAGTCAGTGACATTTCTGTCATGGTTATCCTGATTAGCTCACGTAGTGATGGAAAATTCCATTTTACCATCTTGGCTGGTGTCATAAGATGGAAACTTTGAGTTTTTTCATTCAAATACAAAAAGCATTTAGCTCTTGTTGTATTGGTTTTTAAAAAAGGCTGGGATGAAACTGGATGACAGTCAGTGCTGTCCCTTGCTCCTGTAGACACAGTTTCTGTATAGTTGCTTGCACTAGAATGTGGATAAGTTTTAAGAGTGAAAATCAAACAGGTTTTACCAATTCCAAGGGTAGTTCTCAGTGTCCTTTTCAGATTCAGGAGGAGGGACATTTAAAGCAGTACAAAGGTTCATCAGACCTCCAGCAAGTACAATGGATGGAAAAGAAAAGCACTTCCAGGCATTGCCAACGACCAACTAGAGACTGGTAAACCTGACCTGCTGCCTACAGTCTTTCTGCACTGTGCTGAATCCTCTCCCCTGGCAGTTTTCCCCTAAATGGTGCTAATTTTTAGCTAATTGCAATACGTGTCCTGATGCAAGAGAGTGGGGAAGATAGCTTGGACACATGAAAAGAGGGAATTGTAGTGCATTGGCATGTACACAAGGAAATTGGAACTAAAGGAAATGAGAGATATAAAGGAGAAGAAATATGGAATGTTATGTAGGGAAAGAATAGGAAAGGGGAATAAGCAGAAAGGAAAGGAGACACTGGAAACTTCTTATGGGATAATACAACTTCTTACAGGATAGTATAGAAGAGGGGAGTACAGTCAAGTGAAAACAAGAAAATATTCTGAGAAACACAAGGATATGGTTGAACATTGCCTGGCAAAGTAATTAGATGGAGAGATAACACAGTGCTGAGTGGATTATACATGACACTGTGTGTGTCACAGTATTTTGATAAAAATTTGAGATAAGAGTTATAGTGTTTTTCTAGAACTGGGCACCTTGAGGCAATTTTGCTTATTAACATTATCTTTCCTCCCTGCAGTTTAGTTGGTATTTCATGTCTTATTTCTATATAGAAAAAGAAAATTATTATCTGTAGTTTAAAATTACATGGTAGGACAGCAGTTTGAGCCTGTCAGTTCAGTACATGATCTTGGGATTTGCAAAAACCATATTCAGTGTCTTTCTGCAGTGAAGATTTTTAATATTGTTCTTTGTACTAGAAAGCATTAGCTAGAAATCCAGACAAGAGGTAGGCCACATAGAATGGATTAACCCCAGCCAGCAGCCAAACACCCACCCAACCTCTCACTCACTCCCCTCCCCTGTAGGACCAGGAGAAAATAGAAGGAAGGCAAAAAGACCCCTGGATCAAGATAGTGACAGTTTTATAAAGAAAGCAAAAGCTGCACACACAAGCAAAGCAGTAAATTCCTGCACCACTTGCCATCAAAAAAAGTGTAGGAGGCCAGGCTGGGTCCATTGGAAAGTGCCCCTGCCTATGGTGGGGGAATTGTAAATAGATGAGCTTTAAGGTCCTTTCTGACCCAAACCATTCTGAGTCTATGATTCTCTATGCAATGGTTGCTTGGGAAGAGAAACACCATAACCTAAAACATTTCCCCTTAAACCTCCTTTTCCTGAGCTTTTATCACTGACCACAACATCATGATCTGGAAAAACCCATTGCTCAGCTGGAGCCAGCTGTGACTTGCCCACTTGTGAGGGTGCTTTGGGATGAGGGGAGGGAGAAGAGAGAAGGAAAGTGTTGCTGCTGTGCAAGCACTGTTCAGCAGCAGCAGGAAGACTGATGTGCTGTCAACACGTTTGAACCACAGAAAGCCCAGCGCCACAAGGGCTGCTGTGAAGGCAGTGTGTGTCACACCCCCAGCCAGCACACCACCACAGTGCAGGGTGTTGCACAGGCGCAGTGGGAAAGGGTAACCTCTGCTTCACAGTCAGTAATGGAACCGGGGAAGAACAGCTAGATACGAGTGAGTGATAATGTGTGGTACAGAAAGGTCAAGAGGATGAGTAGTAAAGTAGTCCAAGCATTAAAGATTACACTTCCAGTTGGAAAACAATTTATTTGCAATGTCTTGTGCATGGTTGGTTTGTTTTGCGAAACAGTAAATAAATGACAGGCAGGAAATAAATACCAATTTCCATTTTACAGTGAGCTAGGACTGTCCTTTCTGTTTATCTTTTGTGCTCTGGAAGCCATAGATTGACCACAAAGCAACTCACAGAAGATCAACCTTTTGCTACTGTTTGCTTGTTCTGTGGCTTCCTCCCTGGGTGTTTTCCCACATGTTTGTCTGTTGTATCTGAGATCTGTTGATTGCTCGTTTGAGCTTTTGGAGGAGGGGCAAGGGGAAGAAGGGTGTGGAGGGTTTTTTGTTTGGCTTTTCTTTTTAGTGGACATCTATTCTCATTCACACTGTAAAGGAAAACCGTCATCTTGCCCTAGTTGTTCATTAGCAGTGCTCAAAATTTTTGCCTTATTTTACATGTCTAAAGTGTTTTGAAGGTGAAAACCTTTAGCACGATGCATGTGACGTCTTTATGAGACCTCATTTGGTGAATGGAGGAACTGAAGCGGTGAAATACATGATTTACTGAAGTTCATACAGAAATATGGTTACAAAACTGGGGTCAGGATTCAAGCGCCAGTGACTTTCAATTCCTCCCTTGTTGTGTCAGTGTTTGCCTGTGGAAATGGGCCTCTCATGCTCAGCACATTAGGTTTTCTTTTGAGTAGGTTCCTGTCAGTACTGGAGATCATGCTGGATTTATGTTTGTGCAGGTAGCTGTGTCTGAGGAAAAATTACTTCGCTTCAAACATTGCAAAAGAATTAAGTATTGGTAGTAAAGCCAGAGCTTTATTTATGACATCCATTAGAGCAGGACAGTAGAAAAAGATCATACAAAGCGCTTGCACAGATTGATTCCTGGGTTATAAAATTGTTCTGTGGTCAGATAAACTACAGTCTTCTACCTCATAAGCAGAAAATGCTCAGTGCCAGCTGGCCTGTAGGAAACATGGAGAGCAAAACAAGTCCTTTCCTTTGTTTCCCTCAGGGCACTAGTGAGGGAAATTGCAGCTCTGTTGACTGGTGGGCATGCACCTCTGCCTGCCCCTTCCTTGCAGCAGGTGATTCTCTGTTAAGCTTCTGAACGTGCAGGTTCGTCCCACCCGAGCTTTTCCATCTTTGCCATGCATTCCAGCGGGATCCAGTGCTAGTGAAGAGGAGCAGAGCCCATTAGCCCTGAGATGCAGGCAGCTCTTGGGCAGTTTCACAGTGGCCTCTGTGACTGGTGACAAGACTGGAACCTGCAGGAGGACCTAGCCACTAGAGAGGCTGAGGGCTCGTGTTTCTGGCTTGCTCTGGGTCCCAGCAGCATGTCCAGCCCACTGCTGTGAAGCTAGGATGTTTGTAGCCAAGCTTTGTCTGCAACCTAGTTGCATCAGCAGGGCTATAGTCAGCCAAGAGTGAACACAGGGAGTTAACTGGAATTCAAACCATCTGAAATCTGAAATTAGGCATCTGGCCCTAATGCCATGGACCTTTTTTCCAGTATGCATTTGTCTTAGGAGTAGTTGGAATTTGGATTTTCTTCCTATATATAATCTCTTTTTAATACAAAAGCATGATTCCTGTCTTTTCCTTAAGAAGGTGTTGAATTTCCCTGCAATGGAAGATTTACTTCCTTGAAGTCTCGAGGTATATTTTCCTTGTCTTTCACTGACTGTAATAATGACCAATGGACTTCAGATGCTTATTCCTCGTCAGGGACAAGAAGAAACAAGGAGAAAACAAGCTGATTTTTTAAAAAGAAACAGCATTTCCAGGGAACACTTCAGGTAGCATTTTATAGCACAGGGAAAGAGAATTTATTACTTGTCTAGCCCTTCCCTATCCACTCCAGCCTGAGAAATACAGAAGGAAAGCATGCCATTCTGAGCAGATTGATGTAATGTCTATGAGAAGGAAGGAGAATCCAGGGAGTTACATATTGGTCATCTTCACCTCAGCCCCTTGGAAAATTATGAAGAAAATCCTCCTGGAAAGCATTTCCAAACACCTGAAGGACAAGAAGGTGATCAGAAGTAATCAGTATGGATTTACAAAGGGGAAATCATGCTTGACCAGCCTTACTGCCTTCTGTAGTGAGGTGACTAGTTTGGTGGACAAGAGAAGAGTGATGGGTGAAGTTTACCTTGATTTTAGTAAGGTTATGATCTCCCATAGCATCCTCACAGACAAGCTGACAGGGTATGGATTAGATAAGTGGGCAGTGAGATGGATTAAAAGGTGTCTGAATGGCAGAGGGTTGTGGTACAAAGTCCTTCAAGGCCAGTCACTAGTGGTGTACCCCAGGGGTCAGTACTGGGGCTGGTACTGTTCCACATCTTCATGAATGACCTGGATGATAGATCAGAGTATACTCTTGGGAAGTTTGTAGATGATGAAAAGCCTAGGAGGAGTGGCTGATGAGCCAGAGGGTTGTGCTGCCTTGGAGAGGGACCTTGACAGTCTGGACAGAGAGGAATCTCCTCAAGTTCAACACAGGGAGATGCCAAGTCCTGTATCTGGGGATATCTGTGGGTAAGCCCCTCTGAAGCAGTACAGGGTGGAAGTCATCTGGCTGGAAAGCCGCTCTGCAGGGAAGACCTTGGGATCCTGGGGGACAAGAAGCTGACCACGAGCCATCAGTGTGCTCTTGAAGGTGGCCAGCAGCATCCTGGGCTGCTTTAGGAAGAAGGCCATACCAGGAAAGAACAAATTATGTTTAATTTTTTAGTAGGGCTGAATTAACTTCAAATCAGAACGGAGTTTAGGCTTGGGAACATATGTTGGTGCCACTCAAGAGCCAGCATTTTCCACAGGCACATTGCAGAGGATGTGATTGCCTCGTCTCCAGCTCAAAGTAGAGAAGGGAATGCAGATTCTGTAGGAGCCTTGCAGACTCTGTTACATCTTTTCTGTCTGGTAAAGCATGGAGTGCCCCCTGGCAATTGCTGACTGCCTTTAACTCACCTTGACTTCACTGCAAGATAGTTCCTGTTGTGTACCAGTGTCCTTAAACATGCTTCTTGACTTATTTCAAATATCTGGTCCAAAGAAAAGTCAAGAAGTGGATTGGTTTAAGCCAGTCAACTTCTATGAAGCAGAGTACATATGGAACTATATCTAAATCCAGAAATCCCTCCTTGGAGTTGATTGATGCATATGTTCTTTGTTTTGCTTCTCAGAAACCAGAAAGCACTTAAATGATGCCCTGCTATCTGTTCCTCACGCCTTTTGTAATGCAAGTCTGGAGCCTGGATATATATTGTGGAGTACATTGAAATTTTCTAAGGAGACTGACCATCACTTGTCCTGTACTTCTGGTCACACTGGCTTGCTGGCATGTGTTACATGCACGTTGCTCTCACGATCTGTGAAATGCTATATTGAAATGGAAATAGCAGTGCCTTGGCTTTTTTTGTGCCCTCGGTTTTTATTTTCAACGTGTATCTGGGGATACATCTAACCCTAACCTGTTTCCCTGAGCATAGATGCATAAAGAACACTCATAAAATTTGATCACTTTAGTGCTTTGGCATTTATTTCTCTCTATCTCTCTGTACCACAAACTGACTTCTAAGATCTATGCTGAACTGTATCTCAGACAGTTACATATTAATCATTTTATCACTCGATTCTCTGGAAGCAGGAAACCCGGGAGGGGAAGAAATACAGTCATCACCTGGTATATCATGATAAACCAATATATGAAGGTGAAGGAACTTCAGTATTTGTCACTCCTAAAAGACAAATGGGTTTATGTGGTTCTATTTCCTACATTTGTTAGCATTATTTTTCAACATAAGAGATTTAAACTCTGACTGTACCTGCCAGCCATGCAGGCAATTTAGAGTAGCAGACAACTTTTATAAAGGTGTTGATAGGGTGCCTTTTGGCCCTGTCCTGTGAAACAAAATTATCTTCCTCTAAGCAGAGGACCCTCTTTAGAAATTGCAGATAAATCTCATGTTGCAAAATTTATGCTGAGAAAGTAAATCTTTGAAAGAAATACCTCTTGCCATGCAGTGATTTCTTCCTACCTGTGTGCTGAGACATGTTTGAAATCAGAGAGAATTTTTGCTAATTGGTTTTGGAGTTGTTTTAATTGTGAAGTAGTCTTGAAATGGAAAGCATGTTTGTTCAAATCCACAGTTCCACCCCATCCATAGGAGCTGAACAGATTCTTCACTGAGTGGTTGGTACCTTATATTTTTCTGTTTCTGAGGAATATAACACCTCTGATGGATTATCTGTCCTTGAATGGCTTGCATTCTTCTTTATGCTTCTTCTCAATTTTTTATACCTTTTAACTGAAAAGAAAAATACTTTTATGCTTCCGTGAAAGTGAGAGAACTGGGTCTAGTTTAGACTAAGGGTTTTTTCCCAATGCTTTTTATTATGTGGATGGTGGTTGTTCTTCAAGGATCCAGCGCTCCCTATCCTTTGTACACCATAAAAAAGAGTTGCTAAAGCTAATTGTTCATGCATGAAATGAGCCAGTAGGCAGATTGAATATTTCTGTGAATTAACGCTTCCTTCTTGATTTGTACAGTGAAATTGAAACTGGGAACTGTTTTTTGTGAAGACACCTGAATAAAGGAGACCCCTTCTTGCCTTGGGTGATTAGAGAAGTGTTGTCCTCATCCCACCTTTATCCAAGAGCAAGACTCAGTGCTTGCTGTGATTTCTTGCTGAGTCTTCCTATAGAATGAAATTTCATTAAATTGAGTTTTATATCATAAAAATAATAGTTGTGTCTTGCATCACTTCAAATATTCTGCTGGATTATAGGGCAAATGATCTCCTGATTGTTCAAGGTGTTCAATGGCTAAGTCAGACAACTCTTCTTAATTGTCATTAAGATTCAGGGGACAGAGATGATTGGTCCATGGTAACCTGATTCAGTGTGGTATTTGCTGCTGCCATCCTGCCTGCTCAGTCTGTCCTCTCTTTTCTTCTGGAATCCTAACTTCTCCCTCATGCTTGTTCATCTGACCCTGCCTGGCTGAGTCAGAGAAAAGCTATTTGCTTTTTATTTAGTGGTTTCACCTTTCTGCTGGCTTAGTACAGTGAGGTGGCTCAGCACAGATGAATGAAGGAGCAGTCCAGGACAGGGAGTTAAATCAGGGTGGGAAGGAGAAGATGATAGATGCTGTGGCCTCTGATCAAACCACTGCTATATGTAGACATAGATTGGACAAAACTACATCCCGATTATCTCAGAATTGAAGAACTGGGCCAGAGTTCTTTAAATGCCGAATTGTAGAGAGCATTGCTTTGTTGTCTTCTACAAAGTGTGGTGCATCAGAAAGCTCTGCCATGCACAAGGTCCAAGACTTTGTGCGCTTAGGATTCCCCAGTGGCTAGGCAGTGAGACCCAGAGGTCAGGTGTGGTACAGACAGAAGCACTGCACATGCAGGGTGCTGCTCTCATGTCACACTCCCAAACCAGAGGGCAAGAACACATTTTGGGAGACAAGGACAAAGCAGTATCACGCATTTTCAAAGGCACCTATGACCTCCATTCTTGAGAAACACGGAGAATGATCTAACCCTGCATCTCCAAGTTTTGTGTCTACTTCAAAGGTGAGAGGAGATGTAGGCTCACTGTAGTGCAGAAGCCCATCACTGTCTCAGACTGAGCATCACTTACAGTGCTAATAACAACTACTTGGACTACCACAGTAAAATTAATGGAGCTGGACCAGGTCTGAAAACAGCTTAGTCATTCATGTGGGAAAGAATCTGGAGCATTGACTTTTTGAAGCCAGCTTTTGGAGGTGGTTCATTGTCAAGACACTGATGTGTCTGTTTGGATGGAGTTTGGTGAAGGTGGCAAGTTCTTTTGTGTGTCTACAGCTTTTGGTTGCCCCCGTGCATGCATATATTTAGCCTGTCCACCTGAAACCCAGCAGGTGAAACTTGGTTAACACTACATCAAGGAGAACCTAAGCTATGTTGTTTGGGCGTTGGGGTTTCTTTTCTCTTTTAATCTTAAGGAAATTATTCTGATAATGAATGCAGTTGGTTAGGAGTTTGGAAGATGAGTGTGCAGGAAAGGATGGTGCAGTTTTAAAGGTCTGGCTTCATTAGATAGTTTTTTAATGTCTAGGAGAGATACTTAAAATGTGAATCATTACTGCTTCTGGCTGACTTTGGGTGAACTAAAAATTACAGTGGCTGAAAGCATGCATTGACAAAGTCTGTAATAAGAAAATATTTTAGTATATTCTTGGTAGATTTACTTTGATCACCCAGGTTAGCCAGGCTGGTGGAAGCAGCAAGATTAATAAAATAAACAAGTAGTTTTATATTTTTTTTTTAAAAAGTAGCTTTTGTCCTTTGCAAGCCTACAACTGAAAGAAATTGTACAATAATGCTTTATAGTTTTATGTGGCAATGTTAGCATATTAAAGCTTTGGAGTGGGATGAATTAATCAATTCCCCCAAATGTTTATATTATTTGCTATGATGCTGCCTTACAGTCCTCTAATAGTCCTGCTCTGTTGGTGGTAGAAAAGGAGGAGTAGAACTATTAGCTCGATTGCAGCCAGATCCTCCAATTTTGCATGTGAGAAGTGTCACTAAATGAAAGCAATGGTGCATCTGGTCATGGACACCTCTATTTTTACAGCTTTCACTTATTTCATTCTGAAAGTCTATGGGGTTTAGATGCTTCAGTCGCTGAAGTGGAACTTCAGGCATTTAGTCCCTTTTCTCTATTTGAGGCCCCTTCTGTTGTACATAGAGACTTCTTCAGGTTGGGTACTTCAGGCTGAAACTGCTGCTTTCCTTCTGGCAGTTGGCTTTTTCCCCACTCTTAATGGTTGATTCAGCTCATTTATCAGAGAATTATAAAACATTATTACTGTGGTCATTACTTTGTCCTCCATTTTGTTGGGACCATCCAATTTACATTAGATATTTGTCTTCTGTTTCCAAGTGCCATTTTGTTGTGCTTAAAATCATCTCCACGACCTTCTGAGCACCATTGTAAAAATCTTTAATGCATGTTTTGTCTTCCAGATCTCACTGCTGATTGGATTCATCAGTGTGAATAACTCTCCATGGACAGATTACAGTGCATACAGCTTCTTTCAGATTGTCACCATGTGCGACTTGGTTATGATTTTGTTCTTCTATATCACCCACATTTTCAGGATCTACAGGAAGCTCACTTGTGTTAGCTGGCCGCTTGCGGTAAGCCTGTTTCATCACCTGGGCTCCTTGCCTCTCTTGGGGATTGATGTCTCAATTTCTTAATCCATTTTCTTGTACTGCCTCACAATGATAAGCTGTCTTTTGCTTAATTTTTTTTTTTTTTTGCCTTGTATGCAAATCCTTCTGTTATTGGTATTCAGTTCAGCAGATGCTGTAATTGTAAGTTTTTTTAGCTGATTTGGATCTGATCCCGCTCTCCTTCACACAGATATGAATCCAGACTTACTCCAGGGAAGGCAATAGTGTTATTCTGAGACAACTGAAAAGAAGCTACTGATTATCAAGCCTTCAGCAGATGTGTCCTAGCTCAGGTCATTTAGAGCAGCTAAGGGATTGCTAAAGTACCAAAACATAGCATTAGAATTCATGTACTACATCCTGTCCCAAAATAAAGTCTGTGAGTGCTATTTAAGTCAAATGTGTCTCTTTTTGGTATGGTTTTAGGTAACCAAAACAATAGCAAGAAATAGGAGCCTCAGCCTGATTGCCATAGCCTGACCATTCCTGGGATATCCTGCAGGATGTTCCTGCCTCATTCCCACATTTCCCGTACACATCCATCTCTCATATCCTAGCAGAGAACTAATAAGCAGCATAGAAAATGTGGGACCTGAACTTTCTCTGTAGCTGGGTCAGGTCAACTAACAGAAGAGTTCTGCATCCTAGTATGGAGTGATGGATTTTAATAACCTCTTAGAACATGCCTCCCTTACACACAGTGACATTTTGGTTCTACAGAGGAAGGACCAAAGGAATGGGGAAAAACAACTAGAGAGATATAGAGGGATTTTGAAATCCAGTAATTGGTTGGATGGCATTTAATGGAAGCTGTGTAAGTAGTTTACAGATCTAAGATGATGGTTGGTCCATCCATCTGCTTCTAACCAGAGAGAAAAATATAATTTTCTTTTTCTATTCAGCTGAAGAATATAGTTAGACTCTTTTCTTTTTAGATGTATGCCACCACTACTAGTCTCTAAAGATACTTATTTTTCTAGAAATAATACAGATGCAGGTATTGAAATAAAGGACTGAAGTAAGGTAATAAATTACAGTTTTGTTAGGCAGCATTTAATGTGTGCACTGTTGTAACAGGACTATGCCATTTTGGCCTCTGCATAGGCTGCTTTCGTTTTTTTGTTCTATGTTCAATCATTCCTCAATGTTCCAGAGCCACTAGTGAGTTTAAGGCAGTAAAGTTTGTGGCTGCTCAGCTTCAAAGAGTTGTATGGGATGTGATGCTTGAACACTGCTGCTCTTTTACAAAATAAACAACTCCTTATCAGTCACACATTTAGGTATCTTTAGAACAGAATAGGAAGACCTTGTGAAAGACTTTTCGAAACTATAGTTAGCATTCAGATGAGTTCGCTGGCAGGATTTCCACATTACAATCAGGGGTGTGATTTGGAGTCAGTAAAGTTGCATTGGTTCAAGAGGTGGTTTAGCGCTGACACCTTTTAAGGCTTGGAAATATTTCTTCAGAGGGGCACTCTCCTGGTTGGTTCTCCACCTAATTTAGCCTTTGATGATTCTGTTGTACCTCTGCCCATCCCTCGGCCTCCTCTAAAGTAGTGGCCTGTGTACAGGGCATTATTTGCTGTCTCTAAGGAGGCAATGGCGTGTCTAATTTGCCTGCTGCGTCATGGAGTAGCCAGAGAAGCCTCCTTATGGAAATAATTTATTCTAGCAAATGCAAGGGTTGGGATCTTGATTACCTGAAACAAGGTTACAAATGAGGAAGGCAAGTTGCTGGCTCAAAGCCTATTTTATGGCAAAAATCCTTCTCAGCTATTTATAAGCACCCGAGCAGAGGGAAACTGATTTGATAGATGCTTTATCTTCTGGGCATTTGCTTTGTTCAAGCTGGTAGTGCATAAAATAAGATAAAGTAAGCAGATACCACCTTCTGCCCACCCCAACCCTGCACAAGAAACAACCCATGGTCAGTGTGCAAACGCACACATTGGTTGCCATAAGCTTTGTGAGGATTCAAAATCTCAATCCACAGATAACCTCTGCTTGTAACAAGATAAAATTGGCTCCTGGACTGATGCTCATCACACCAGAGAAAATCTAAAATGTGATGCCTTGGTGCTCTCCCAAAAAAACCTGTGCCATCATGTTTTACCACAGTTGTGCTTTTCGTTGCTTCCCTCCTGTTTGGAGGTTTGGTTGCTCTAAGTTGCTAGTCAATCCAGCAGTAGATTCACTGCTTATTTTTTAAGATTATCAGAAATAGGAGCATTTGTTTTTCCACATATGCCATTTTACATAGGCTAGAGAAGTATGTCTTTAAGGCTTCTCCCTTCCCCCAGAACCATCCCTTTAAGTAAGGTGCATACTTGATGCAATGAAGATACATGTTTCATCCCCAGTAATGTACCATGTTGGATTGAAAGGATTGCATCCATACCCAGTAAATCTTATTCCAGTGACATTAGTAGACCTAAAGATTGCCCCTCTCTTCTTTTTTGAACAGAAACTGAGGTTTGGCACAAAATCCACACACAAGGTGGGTTGTTAGGTTGTTTTGTTGGTTTTTTTTTTAATATTGTTTTGCCTTTTTTTCTTTTTCTTTTTTTTTTAGTAGTGTTTTGTTCTCTGGGTTTGAGTCACTTCTGTCAAGTTATTTTCTTTCTGAGACATATCAAAATGCTTTCCTGATTAAGTTACCCTTCTAATGTAGGCTGTGTTGTCTTTACAGGAGTTCCTTCATTATTTAATCGGTACAATTCTGCTTCTCATTGGATCCATTGTAGCAGCAGCCAAGAGTTACAATTTGACTGGACTTGTGGCTGGAGCGGTAAGACTGTGTTTACTAGTCCTGACATTTTTAAAATTGCAGTATGTATTAAGTAGGGCATTGGAAGTCTGTTACTTTTATTTTCTCACAGACTTGCCTTGCATGTGTCTTGGTTGGGTGAACTACCTTCTAGCTCATTTCAGTGAATGTTCTGTAACACAGTGCCAACAAAAATATTTTGTTGTGGGACTCCAGACTCACCACTAAAGTGGGTATTTGTCCTGTCAGAGTGTTAAACCCAAAGGCTTCTGCTTTAACTCATAGGAACTAATGTGTGTAAGGGAAGAATTAAGACAATTCAGGTTTGGCAAAAGGCTGTTGTAGCTGGAAGTTACCTGGAAGATTGCACTCTAGTCTTTGTCTTTTGACACCTCTTGCTCCTGAAGAGAACCCTGTTCAAGATAATTTCTCCTGAGTTAAAACCCACTGAGCTGTGCACTGACTTTCTAGAAGATGCTCTCTGCCTCTCTTGGCTGTAGGGCTTTGTAGAGAGAGGCAGGACTTAGGAGTGTGGGTGACAGTATTTTCACAGCAGCAGGACCAGAAATACAACTCCTCCAGAATAATGAATTGCTTTCAGAAACTCGGTCCAGATGATGCAAACAGACTAAAAGACTTACCTGACTTGTTTATTTGGCAGACAGCAGGGACAGACTTGTTTGAATGAGGCAGTAAAAGAACAGTAATCAGAGGTGCTAGAAACAGTCTTTTCTTTGTTGCAGAATCCCAGTGAGAAGTTTAGAAGGTTGTGACTCCATGCTGCTGTCCAGCTTTTTCTCCCTCCTTGTATGTGACTCTCAGTCTATCTTTCAGTTGTTGTTTTCACAAGACATAAGCTGCTATTATACCACAGGAGCTTTTTTTTTTTTTTAGTATTTTGGCAGAATGAAGGGGAAAAAAATCACCTTTTTGGGTCTGTTCATCTCATAAAATATGTAGCTGAATATACAAAAGTGTCCATAGGTGCATGGAATATGTGTCATCTAATATTCTGTAAATATTTGTGGTTTGTTTGTTTTCTCATCCAGACTTTCGGGTTCCTGGCTACAATACTTTGTATTTTAAGCATGTGGTCGTCCTACAAGGTTTCGTGCATCACGCAGTCAACAAGTAAGTATCATGCTTGGTAACTGCCACAATGCTTCTCAAAATGAATATTTATATTTTCTGCCACAGGGCTGTGTCTACCTGGAAGGATTTATTAATGTCTTGGTTGTTGTTACTCAAAATTACTCACAAAGCAATAACTCCATCTTTTCTGTCAACACAGACATACCACAGCTACTGACAGCTGTTAACAATAACTGCAAGAGCAAAATAACCTGCTTCTAGCAAATACCAAACATATCAATGCTTTCTTTTCTCCCTCTCTCCACCCCCTACCAAAAGAAGGTTTCCTTTGTGTTCCTTAATTAATTAATTAGTTTGTATCAACACAAGTGACACTGTCTTCCTTTTCAAAGGTGCATCTGTGTGACTCTGTCATCTGTGCAAGACGTCTGCCTTACACAATAGGATACCAAAGAGGAGTGTCCACTACCGAGGAGACAGCATGGGTATTTTGTTACTGGCCAGGACAGCTGGTAGCTTTGGAAGATCTACTTGAATGCCTGTGCAAAACAGCGTTGTGAACCAAAGTATTTTTGATTCCCCCACTTCTCCCCACCCAAAGAAGTTTGTAATGGAGAACCTGCTCGTTTCGGAGAAAGAGTTGTTTGCAATAAGTGCATTTAAAACTTGGACAGTCATTTGGTTGTCCTTGCAGAGGGATGGAAAATTTGATTCTGATTTCCTCTGTCTGTTTACACAAGGGAAATCCTGCAAATTCCTACCTGATTCTTAACTTAAAAGGATGATTTGTTTAACAGAGGAACTGTTGCAAACTGATTTGTGCCTAGATAAGCTGACCCAAGTCTTTGTTACCTCTTTCTATGAGAACTGTGCACTTTTTCAATTACCAGCTCAGCCAGCATAAAAAACTATGAACTGCAACTTGAATACATCACTGCAAACACTCCCTCCTAGCCCAAACAGTACATGATGAAACTGAGAATTTTCTCCATGAAATTTTACAAGGTATTAGCAATCAAAGATTATTCTTATGAACTTCCCTTTGACAAATACAGGAAAATACCTATCCAAGAATATATGTTTAATGTTTCGTGGGATCTTTATTTTTTCCTTTTCACAGTAAGATCTGTTCTGTAGAAAATTTCTGTGCATTTCCTATAAATTATTCTCTTTGGAATCTAACAGTGTTTATGGAAAGCCCATTGTGAATGGAGCAATGTGCTTCTTTCTCTTACATGTGGTTTGTCTCTGCCTCAGCTGGAATCCATGCTCTTGGAGACTGCTCAAAGTCCGGACAGACAGAACACTTCAGTTTTGTCCAGTCTGGTGTGATCATGAAGTTCTATGTAACTTCAATACTGAGACAATGCCTTCTTGGTACACTTGTCTTTCCTTCTGCAGTCCATCTCTGGTGAGCTGGAAATTCTTTACAGGGAAAAAGGAAGTGCAGGCCCCTCCTGCTCCTTGGTGCTTCTCCTTTCATGTCTAGCTGTAAAGTAGAACTTGTACTTAATAAGTTGGTTTCTTCTGTCAAGACAACTGTCTGATGGTGCAGCAGAAGTAGGGTTTACACAGTTTACCAGGGACAGTCTGGAGGAAAAAGCATTTTCTGGCCTACTATGTATTTTTCTATTTAAAAATATGAATTTCTATATGAAATCCTCCATCAATACTGCTAAGCAGTTTAATGGTCCTCTTGGAAAATTCTTTTTGTGCCTCGTAACAGGTCAACATACACTGCTATTTGTTGCCACTTTATTTTTTTTTCCTCCCATCTGAACATATACATCTTTACTTAAATTTTTTTAACTCTTTGACAAATCAGCCAACTGCTGGTGACAAAAATTTTGGGTAAGTAACTGAAAATAACTGAGCATATAACCTGGAGAGGTAGGAATCCCTCTCCTAAT
This sequence comes from Xenops minutus, assembly GCA_035221455.1. Lineage (NCBI taxonomy): Eukaryota > Metazoa > Chordata > Aves > Passeriformes > Furnariidae > Xenops > Xenops minutus. The sequence continues at coordinate 40,789,725 of JAWWEE010000074.1, forward strand.
GGTGCACAGTTTCTGTGATTTTTCTTGCTATTCCTTTCCATAAGTGCCTATTTACATTAACATAAAGCAGGAAACAATTTGAAAGTGCAAAAGTTTGCTGCTTGTGAGTGTAGGTACATACATTCACTCCAAGATAAACTGCTTTAACATTAATATAGAGAATTATTCAAATAAAACTATATAACAGGCATTTATAATGTTACTAATTTCATATTGACTATTTTTTATTTCTTTACAATGTCCAACTCTGGCCTGCTTTTTTGCCCCATACCTTCAGATTACATGTTTTGTGTTTGGTCAGAAATGGGCCATTTTTTGGTTTTTAACAATCTGAATTGAGCATGCCTCAAAGGCTCTCTCACTTAAGAGAACAAACATTCTTCTGAGCCAGAAATCCACTGTTAGAAGTGTCAGTGACACTTAAGGCTTCCTTACCCTTCCAGCACAGGATCAATCAAATGGCCACATGGGACAAGGAACTTCATTCTGGGCACTTTGAGTGAAAATATCTGCAGAAGAAGGTACACATGCACACACATATATATGTATCTGTAATTTTTTGCAACAGGGGTGCGTGATCACCAGTCCTCCTGCCAAGACTTGACTTAACTACAGTTCTGGTAAACCAGCATTCTGACTTTAATTTGGACTGGTATGGTATATATTTAAGGATACAACCTCTTCTGTTCCCCCAGAGAAAAAAGATGTGCGCTATTTCTCCTTCACTTCCTGAGAAATCACCTCAGATAGACAGTAGAAATATTCCTACAAGCTTTAACCCCCCTTGGCAATCCTTGGGAAACCAGTGTTCTGCTGTGAATGCAGCTGAGCCCTCAGCCCTACAGTGGCAGTGGGGAGAAGCTCCTGCTAAGGATTGAGGCTGATGCCTGAGCTTGCTCTGAAGAAAAGGCTGTTTCCACTTTCTGCTGGAATCATGCCCCCTCTCCTGGCACTACACTAGCATTGGTTTTTTTTCAGCCTCTCACATCACTCTGTCACTTTTCATCATAAGTAGGAGAAAAAAAAATCAGGGAATTTTGTGCAGTCTGAAAACCAAAGAATTACTGAACTGTATTCTGTGATCATCCAAAGAATATGTTTTGCTGCAAGTGCACTTGTTCATACCAGATCAAGAGAAGTAAGCTACAAGTGTCCTTTTGGGTTTTGTGCCTATCTACAGGGCTGAGGTGTGCCTGCAGCTTTTGCTGTTGTGACAGTGCTGGGTCCATAGACACACCAGATGCTCTTAATGTGTGATGCTTTCAGGCTGGAAAACTGACATCTCTGCTGCCAAAGTTTTCATGCTTTCCCCAAATCCTCCATGTGAGGCATGTCTACAAAGAAGAGCACAGATTTTCTGGTATCACCAGCTCTACTGGGGGTCTTTGAATGACAGCTCTGTCTGGCAGAGAATTCAGAACCTCTCTACTGTAGCTCTGCCAGCAAAAGTGATTTAAGTTTCCTTCAGTGTCACCCTGGTTCTGAAAGCTCCATCTGTCTGCAACTTTGTCAAATGTGGGATTCCAGCTGTTTTAGAAATAAACTCTGTTAGCTATTTGGGTGATGTCAAGAATCCAGTTGTTGTCCTGTTCATTTTTTTCCTTCCTCTTCTAGAGCAGTGACTTTCTGTCTGGGGAGTGTCAGAATCTGAGGACATTAGGTGAGAGCCACAGAAAAACCTGGTCCCCTGCTGTTGTGTTTGGATCTGCTGGTCTCCAACTCTCTCACCCAAAAGTTGTCCATCCCCTACAGCTCCAAGATGAGTGTAGTATATCCTTGATCTAACACAGGTAGAGTTGGGGCTTCAGTTTTTACTGAAAAATTAAAATGTAAGTGTTGGGAGAAGAAAAGTGGCAGTACAAACTGTTTCATACTGTAAAAAAAAAAACAACAAACCCTCATGTTTGAGCTCTGGGGGCTTAAGATAAGTCAGAGAGTGAATAGTGGTTTTGTTGGGTAGAAACTGGGAAAATGAGAAGGGGAAGTGAAACTTTTAAAAAGAGGAAGGGTGGCTTTGAAAAGCTTGGAGACCACAATGCTGGATGAAGACACTGCAGGCTATGTGACAGCCTGCACACTTTTTCTGTTGCTGAGAAATGGTTGTGGTTTTCACTGTTTGGAAACAAATTACTGTGTGGGGCTTAGAGGGGGTAGCAGGACACTAGGATAAGGATAACTTTTAATCAGTTGTGTGTGTTTGTGGTGGGGGTGTTAAGTGATGCTCAGGGAAGGGGACTGGGAACTTATTACAACAAAATGAAGCAGGAGAATCAGGCGCAAACATTAGTAAGAAAGCTCATGAGGAAAGGAACTAATATGAGTGCATAATAGAAATAAAAATGGTGGCAGATATCAACAATTTCTGGCTGTTTCAGTAATTAAAGGGCAAACCTGCCTGGAGTGATAGAAAAGTCTCTTTACTGCTTGCCTGCACTTCATAGCCTGTGTCTGGGGTTTTCATGTTCTGCTAAAGCTGCAGGAGGATGCATGAGATCTGACACAGAGGCTGTGGAACATGGCAGCAAACTGCCATATGCTCTGCCCTGTTCAACTTAAAATTGCTCAGGGCTCCACTGTTCTTAGGGACAGCATGGAGCAAAATGCTGCTGCTGAGGGCTGTGTGCTAGCCAGTGACTCCAGCCTGGGGCAAAGTACAGACCTGCTTTTAGACTGAGTGCCATCCAAAAGCCAAGGAAAGCTGCAGGTATGTATTGCTGGGCCCTACAGGTGAGCTTGACTCTGGGCTGCATCCTGTAGGTGCTGCTGATTGTGTGAGATGTGGTGGGGGAAGTGGGTACCAGAGAAAGGGTCTGTGGAGGGCCCACATCCTGTTCTGTCTGCCTGCAGGGATTTATACCCAGGTGTCGAGAGACTGCCCTCACCACAAATCCCCATGGTTTTCTTAGGACGCCCTCCTGTTGGGGCTGTATTAGGTTTCAGACTGGAGCAGAAGTGCAAGTGCTGTGCCCGTGGCTTACCTTCCTCTCCTCTGCAGAAGCACAGGCTGTGAGACCATCCTGTTGGGAACAGTGGGCCACTGCTCTCAGTCCCTGGTACCAGGGCTTGTTTAACCCTGCTACATGGAAACAGGTCAGAAAGGCACTCTGATGCTTGTCGTCTTCCTCTCGTGGAGAAGGACAATTACTTTTTCCCACCACAATGGCAGCTGGAAAACAGGAAGAGCAGTAAGTGCCGTTGGCTGCTCCTGTCTTGTCCCTTCCAGAGGTCACTGATCACCCACAGCTGGCTACTCCACAGTTTATTTCTGTTCTGCCTGTCCCTGAGCACAGAGTCCATCAGCCTCAGATAGTCCCCTGTACCAGCACTCTGGTTTCTCACGGCCAGTATGGCAAGTACACACTGGTGGTTATTACTAGGGACTGACTAGTATGCATTGAGACCCCTCTATGCAGGGGCTTGCATAAAATTTAAAAAAAGGCCATATTTCTAAAACCCTGATGATTTATACTCTTATTATCTCATATCTACACTGTTTTACTGTGTAAATGACTTGCTGATTTATTAAGTATCAAACAAGCTCTCATCACCTGCTTGAACCAGTCCCTCTGCCTTGGAGAAGTTAGCAAAAAAAAAAAAACCTCTCTGCTTTTTTTGCCCTCTACCTCTCCCTGAGCTGCTCTGACAGTGAAAGTGAAGCTGTCTATCCATGCCCAGAAGCAGCACTTCATGCACGTAGGAAGATTGAAAGTTAGGAAAAATAAAGAAGAAAAACAAAAATTTTTTTAAAAAGTTTCACCATCACATGGATTTCCTGCCTCGAGGGTGATGTGGCTGCCAAGACGAGCTTTCAGTTTTACATGGGAGCAGAATTTAGATACCAAAAGCTTTGGCATTGTTCCAGTTTAGTGTTGTGAAAGCTTGGCTTCAACAAGCCAGTGTTGAGTAGCTAAAGGCATGATAATGTGACTGCTTGTTATGTGCTGTGGGGAACAGTAATATAATAGGGAGGGGTTATAAAAAGGAGTCTGAGGAGAATGCTGCCTTTTGGGGTAGTGAGGAATGGGGGCTTGAGGAATGAGGGCTAGAAAAGAAAGTGCAGCTGAAGTAGCTAAAACTCTGGGGGTCACTGCAGAGTAGCAGCACTACCAGACCTTTCCTGAGGGAGCAGCTCAGGATAGTGCTGTTCCTTGGGTTACTATTTTGGCATCTCTTCCTGCATAGAGCACCACTTCCAGCAGCACCTGGTTTTTGCATATTGCTGAACCTCAGCTTTACAGAAGGCACGTAAGATAAATATTTTCAAACACAGTTTTCTCCCTGTGTAAATGCTATCTGATTCTCAGGTGAGATGTGTGTTTAAGCAGAACGTGTCCTTCAGAGCACTAGCCAGCCATGAAGGCCAGAGCTTTTAAAGTGAAAGAAAGGATTAGGATACAGATAAATTTACTTCAATTAAAATGTGTATTTGTTAATCCTGGCTTGGACTGAGTCAAATTCAGAGTGCCCAAGATAATGTAATATGTATGATTTATTGCTCTTTAGATATTTACAGACCTAGAATAACAGCAATACAAAAAGCAATCATTTGAAAGGAATAAACTGTAATCTCTAAAGCAAAATAGCAGCAGTCCTGCCCTCCTCACCGTGACAAGGAATTCTGCCAGCAGTGTGAAGTAACATGGGATTGCACAGGTGTCCTGGTGCCAACACTCAGTGCTACAAAGCAAAGCCCCTGGGTTACTCTGACTAGCCCTGAAATGATTTGAACCCTGCCTGGTGTGCAGAGGCACTGCCATGTACCTCACCTTCAGAGCCACTCTCCTGCCTGACTCCAGAGAGCTGTGCCCACAGGCTGGAACCATGCAAAGGCACACAGGTAACTGTGCAGCAAGCCAAGCACCCAGGGAAAACAGGGAATAGCACAGATGAAAAGGAACAGGCTGAGGGCTCTGTGCTTTGTGTGTGTGTGTATGTGCAGAAGAAAGTCATCTGTGGTGGTGAAGGAAACACCTGCATGTTTCTGTGGCAAATGAAGGGGCTACCAAGAAGACTACACCAACTTTTGAAGTGGAGCTGGCATCTGTGTCAACTATGTGGTTGGCCAAGCACAGTGGTGGGGCATTCCTCCCCACAGGGGTGAATATCCCCAAGCCACTAATGTAGAGTCATTGCTAAATTAAGTATGTCTGAACCACTTGTTCTTTTCTTACATGTTTGCACTTGTGCAGAAAGACCAACAGCAGACAGGCAGCCCTCTTGGCATAGAAGGAATTGCAGCAAGACTCCAGACACCTGGGGAAGAAAACTCCACCGGTGTAGACTCAGAGGCACCTAACCCTTTGGCAATACAAGGTTAAATGAGGAAGCACTCATTCTGCACCTATTTTTACAGCTCAAAGAGAGTAATCATTCTCCCAGGAAAAACCACAGTGTGTCTTGGAGCCTCTTTGCATGGGACTAGCCTTAATACCCAGCCACTCTCCCCTGTACAGTCAATGAAGAAAGAGAAGGGCAAGAGTGAATCACAGCAGCAGTGACTCAAAGTGCAGGAGTTACCCTTCCCCTCTGATTCATCCTCTAGATGTGCCTCTTCCTCCATCATCTACCAGGGGAGCTTGGCCTCTCAGCTGGAACATCTCAGGTTAGTGCTGAGGAGAGACCCCTTTCACTTTCCCCTGTGGAGCTGGGGCAACACCCACCTTTTAATTCCAGCACTTACATCTCAGCACTTACCAGAGCTGATGCTGTAAGTTGGGTGGATGGGAAGGGGACCAGGCTAGGAGTGTGATGTTATCTCAAAGCCTGTAGCTATCCAAAAGCATCCATTTGCAGTTTCTCTCTATTACATCTCAGGTCAGCTGTGATGGTAGGGTATGATTCCCCCTTCTCACCCAGTACAGCCCTGCCCACACACACAATTACACTAATACAACTTCCTTTTATTAAGATTATTGGGGGTTATATGGGGTCGACTGGTGCTGGTGGCTTTGTCCCACCAAGAGTAAGAAGCACAGCTCTGCGGGTATAATAGCTCCTTTAAATCAGAAGTGCTTTGTCCATCTAGCACAGTCTACTGTTATTTCTACATCTGTAAATCACTCTTAACATAAAACTTAATGATCTGCATCCCCCTTTTCATGAACCCCTGCCAAACAAGAGCACAATGCTGCAGCTGTGGCTATTAAGCTATGGTGGCAGCAAAGGAGTCCATTAATACCTCATGCTCAGCAGTTCGTGATGCATGAGAGCTGAATAATTATGCCCTTGTTACCCTAAAATGAGAGGCACAATTGCCAGAAACAAGCGTTTACAATTAAAAAAAAAACCAACTGTATCAAGTCAAGGACAACATTGGTTCATTCATAAAACAAGCCTTTCTGAGCAAAAGGACTATGAGGCAGAAAATAGGCTTATGTTAACGAGACACTTGTTTCTAGAGCTGTATTGTACCCCTTCAGATAGACCTCCATAGCCACTTTATCCCAGCTGTTTTGAGAAATTAGCAGGCAGAGCTTTAACCAAAGCTCTTGTTTCTATGAATTGCTCTGATACGAAGGTTTAGTTCAGATTTGATGTAGAGGAATGGAAAACAGGGCTTAAACGCAGTGATCTGAAGGACTTGAAACCCAGCAGACAGCCAAAGGAGACTGAAACCAGGTGTTAACAATGAAAATAGGAGTGGTAAATCTGTCCTCCTTGCTAAGGATGCCTTGCTGCTCACACCAGGATAGCAACTCCACAGCTTTGGTTAGCAGAGTGCAGAGACCACAGAACAGTTAAGTAACTGTCTCTTCCTTACCTACAGCTCAGCATGAACAGGGATTTCAGAATCATGTCTGCACTGCTATTTCTGGAAGAGTCACAGCTGGTGCAAAGGAAGTAGTTAAAAGGACGGCTGCAGTGCAGACAGACTTGTATTTTTTGAGCAACAGTGCACCATTCTCTAAGCAAAGGTAGAGCATATGGCAACAAAAAACCTGTTATGCTTTTTGTCTCATGATATTATGCTTTCAGTGAGTCCAAGTGAGCACTAAAAAGAGCTCTGAAGTACACCCCAAGCTTAGCACTGCAAAACAGTACATGCTTTCATGCAGCACATCTAGCAACACATACCTGACTGAGTATTTGCTGTCCTCCTCTGGCTGCACATGAGTCATGCTACATGTGCTTGTGCTGTCACCTCCTTGTGAAGCCCTGACTCTCACCTCAGGACTTGCCAATTTCAAAACAGCCAAGTCTGGTTTATTTTCCCACCAATAATTCAGCCAAGAGATAATAGGTCATAAGAAACAAACTGAGTAAGTGATCAGGGCACGTGGGCCGCTCAAAGCAAGTTTCACTGGGATGCCTGAAGAGGACTGGAATTGCAAGAAGTCCTGTCTGGCATGCTTTACAGCTATGTCTGCCAACATTTCTGGTTGTGGGCCCTGATTGTTTTTCCAGTATGCATAATTCGCATTTTTTGATAATAAGCTTCTCTCATTTAACTTCCTAAGAGTCCAGGAAATGCTCCGGTACTCCCCTCTCCTTTCCTCCCCCACAAATGATCCACAGACTCTTCACTGAAAGCCACAGTATAGTTCAGACCACAAAAATCTCCAGTGCCCCAGTGCACCATTGGAGGTGCCAGGCATCATCATGCAGCTGAAGCTAGACTTGAATTTTTAAAAACATCTATTGACAGGTTACAAAACAAAAGGAATACATGTAAAACCCTTTCAAACTGCTCAGGTAAGGTATCTCTTTGAGACAATATTGATCTAATTATATTAAAAACCTTCAAGCTACATTTTGAAAAATAATCATATGCTTTGAAACAGTATCCCTAAAATAAACAGTTCAGTTTATAGCCACACTGACAAGGGAGGGCACAGAGCCTTCAACTCCTCCGAAAACACAGGTGGGAAGACAGTGAAGTCCTCCAGACTAATTTCAATCACAGGATATCTTCGCCCTCTTGTGGGCAAACTTCCCTCCTGCAGCTTCTCAGCAGGTTCCTGTGCAGACACCACGAACAATTCTAAATCCATTGCCGGCCTTCCCTGTGCTTCCTTCCGCAGGCAAAGAATAGCTATTCCAAATCCAAATAGTCACACCCAAACCCCAGCCGAGCAGGGAACCTTGCTTGGTTCCTGTGACAGAGCAGGTGGCTGGCTGTGCTTCTCCCTGTAAGGAGAAGCCCATCCCAAGGCAAGGAAATATGTACATGCCTTGAACAATGGATGGACAGAGAGCAGAGAAGAGGTGGTGCCTGTGCACTCACAAAGACTACCAGCCCATATTCTGCCTGGCTGTACTATTCAGGTGATTTACAGTAAACTAGTTTGGATTACAATCCTGAGAAAGGAGTTGCCATGCCTTAAACTGTGTGGTCATGATCAGAATTGTTAAATCTAGGACTGCTGAGTTGTTTTCTCATGGTGTGTAAATCCACCACTGACATACCCTTTTAACACAACATTTTGCCTCAATTGCTTTCTTGCATCTAGTTTTCAAGTGTAATTAAAAAGTATTTCAAAACCTTTTTCCCCTATGAATCCTTACAGTTATACTCAACTCTGGCAACTTCATCAGAGACAATGTCCCCTTAAAAAACACAATATAAAGGAAAATATACTGTGGCTTTCCAATTTCAGTGCTGACAAGAAGGAAATGTCATTCTCCTCCTGTGTACCAGATGACCAGCAGGTAATAAGCAATCTACAGGACTATGAGACAAAAAAAGCGCCACCCTGCCAGAAAGCATGTGGGTTTATTTCCTTTTCCTCATCCTCTACCACTGATAATCAGCCAAACAATCTTTTAAGGGTTCAGGCTCTCCCCCAACCGAGTCACTCAGTAACCTGCACTTTTCTACACCAGAATTGCTTGCTTGCTCTCAACACCTTTAGCTAGGTCGTGCTCCACCCTTTAGCAAGTTGGCCACTCGTTTTACCTCCATGTAATCAAGACAAAAGGAAAGCAGCACTTGAATTCTGCTTGTCACAGTAACCTATAGATCACAGTATGTAAAGGCTACTGCAATCTAGTTTTGCTGGGTGCTGTGGTCAGAGGCAATACTGACTTTAACAGACCTTTTCTCCTGGGAACTTTCAGAGAATACTCAGCTCTGCAAGTCGGACCCTCTTCCCCAGCAACAGGCAAACACAATGCAAGCTTTCCTCCAAACCAGGAACAAAGAATGATGTTATTTCCTATGGTTGGCTCTAGGAGAACTACAGAGCAACACCATATAATAGAACTTAAAACAGAAAACATTTTTTATTAATATTTTATTTTAAAAAAGATTACAAAATGTTTTATAAAGTTCTTTAGATCAAGAAAGCATAATACATTAAAAGACCACAGGTTTAAAATGGAGAAAAACCCAAAAACTTGAGCATTTCAAAATCATTTAGATAGAAATTCAAGGCAACACTGGCAACAAAACTGTATAAAGTTTTTATTTCATATATACAAAACCATTGCATTATCATCCTCATTTCACAAACATTAAAAGTCACTTAAATTCTCAAATGTATTAAAAGAGACAGATAGTTCTGACCAGCATAAAATTTAATATCTAGAAAGCTAGACTAAAACAGAGATGAAATTCCATCTTAAAGGCACTACCAGCATCTTGATTCATTAAAATTTTATAGAACATTTCACAAATTTCACAAAGTATTTCCCTTCAGTGTGGAAAGATTGGTACTTTTATTGCACAAATATGAACAAGGATCACCGTGACATTGCATTATGCAAAAACATCTTGTACTGAGCTCCAAGAATTGCATGAGATCACTCACTGCTCTTTCAAATTGGAAGGTGTAAAGGTAGAACTCAACGTTAACAGACCACAACCCTTCCCTGCTATTTTGCAGCACAGTGCAAACAGTAAGGCACAATTCCTTCCCATACTCAGAACCAAAGGGCACTGATAGCACACATTTTAACGTGGGCTAAACACCAAACACAAAAATTAATATTCCCGACCTACACAATGGCCAGTGCAGTTTTTTAGAGCAGAAAGTCACAGTACAGACACTGCAAGTCCTCATGTGTCTTAGAGAATCCTCTCCACTCATTCTTAAGGCACTTTAAAAAAGCCTGAAAGGGGGTGCAGAACCTTTAAATATTTTTGAACGGGCTCAGCTGGAGAACGGCAAAGCTTTGCTGTGTCTGAGCAGGCTTGCAACACCACTGCCAGGCACTGTGGTAAAGAATGGAGAAGACAATCCCTAGATATATGTGCTGGGCCAGCTGCTCCTTTCCACAGGTTTTACTACCAGCTCAAATGCACAGAGATGGTTACTTTGCAAAGAGAAGAAATTTGAGACAGTTGCCTTTAATAGCACTTTTGCCAGAGTTCCCACCACTCTCCTGAACTCCTAATCTCCTTAAGTCAAAATCAGCCACCTTACTGGAAGCAATTTAAATAGATGGTTTAAATAAGGTAGGCTGATTTCATCAGAAGCAGACTGGGAAACAAGCAAATCACTTTGCTGACAGAGCACGGGAGGGGTAAGAGACATCCAGCCACCACAGATAGCTCCTGCAGAACCAGACATTTAATGCAGCTCCACTGGCATTCTCTAGGATAAGTCTAATTAAAAGGCAGACATTTAAAGGCAGCACCTGACACCAGAAGCATCAAAGGGGGCATGTCAAGACTGCAGGAGACCAGTCTGCTCAGCCACTGCAGCAAGGAAGCCTCTCCCCCTCCTAGCCTGGGAGGGCAGAGGAGCGAGGAGTGATAAGGAAAGCTAAGAAGATACAGGAAGCTGATAAAGCAGTTAAGAAACAGAAGCAGAGAACAGCATACACACTAGCAAACCTGCTTCTCACTAGTTATAAAAGGAACAAAAAGAACACCTTATGAGGAGTTTAGGATTAACAGCACCATCATGCATGTTAGCCAACAACTGGTTTGGAAGTAACAATTTAGCAACTGCCTTAAATCTATAACCAATATATATGTGAGTATATATATATATATATATATAACCAATGACTTGCTCATAGTATTTAACTACTATGTAACAGGTATTATTGCCAGGTAACTGCCAAGGCAGAGGGATGACTTACAGATCCCTTTTGGTACCAGTAGCTCCAGTTCAGGAATGGACACCAGTAAATAGCACTGAGGTGAAAAGTCCATAGAAAAAGCAAGCAAAACCCAGACCTCTACTAACATATTTTCAAGTTGAGAAAAATTACAGGAAAAATTACTTCAAGATAAAAGTTCTGCCATGGTGCGCATCGCTTAATAAATATCAGCAGCACAGTGTTGCCCTTACACTATTTTTACAGCTATTAATTACAGATTAGGATTTAGAGACTACAGACATTTTGATGTGAAAACAAATTCAGTAAAATCTTAGGCAATAAAAGAAAAAAAGAAGGAAAAATACCCAAACCCTTAGAATTTTAATCACTGAGGCATGATCCCCAAAGTAAGACCTTGCAGATCATAGCAGAGATACTTCTCACTATGGATATTTTGTATCACCACTAACAACACTTGTAAACAAAACATCTCTAATCTACCCAGTTACCAGAGACACCTATAGCAAGTTCTGTACACCGACACGGAGACTGAGTTTTAGTGCAAATGAAGATTAATAAATAGAAGGGGAAAAAAAAGTCAATCCGAAGAGCATTTCTTCTTCACAACACAGGGAATTCTCTGAAGAAAAGTATGTCTTTTATGCATAGCTCTGAAACGAAGCTACAGCTTTAACTTGGTGCTTCACACCACCTGTCAAAATTCTACATCCTCCAGGCAAAGTATAGTGTTAGGTTTAAGTCTCAGGCCATAGAGAGAGAGCATCACAAACTCACATTCATTGGAAAGTTACAGCAATAAAGAAAAAAAATCTTTGACCGGCAGCTACAGTCCTTTGTCTTACAGCAGCTTCCTCTTCCCTTCCCAAATACAGCTTGCTCACCAATTTCTGGAGGGCTTGGTTTCAATGCTGCCACAACAGGTTAAAGGACTATGAACATGTCAGACTAGGGGATCAATGAAATGGAGTTAATGCCTGGAAAACACAGCAAATGTCACGAGCATTCAAACAATTGTTTTTGCATAATCAGCTTTTTCTCATTTGCTTTGGTATTTTGGAACATCTGGTTTACAGCAATTTGCTCTGCTTTTGAAGGCTTTCCTCTTTGGTGAGGTACAGCATCTTGATTCTACCTCAGACATCTGAAAAACCCTTTTTCACCACTTCATTTCTTTTACAGCCACCAACATTTGGTCTGACACATCCATCACTTGTCTGAATACATGTTGCATCAGTAGTGTTTGTTGCAGACCTTGTTTTCAAAACAAATCAAGGATACAGATGCTTATGTACCTGTTTACCAACGGAGCTAGTCATATTTATAAACACAGAAAATGGTGAGGTTCAAAACCATTCTGGCAAAACTTAGCATTATCTGTGCACAAACAAGCTGCATGTGATATTAACCTTGCAAGCAACATTCATCAGGATAGTACCAATGGGCTACAAGGTTTTCCCCATTGATATTCTGATTTCTACATCTGGGGTTACTTCATGCAGATATTTATCTTATTCTTCTCACAAGTGACTTTTCAAGTTTCTTCCTGCAACTTTTATAGCTTTTCAACCCATCTGAAAGAAGATTTGGGCATACAAGTCCAAACTTTGACAATCACAGGGTGCAAAACTGTTTCCTTAATATACCATTTACATTATCCTCCCCATAAAACCCCTACAGTCATTCCACTGAACTGATCACCACAGAGAGAACTGAGACATGGAATAGTAACAAACCCCAAAAGCCCTTATGTAAGGATAAGCATTTCTGTAAGGTTCGAATTAGGTATCCCTTTCACATTCAGTCTGACCACATACAAAAGTGAATTCTGCTGTACTAATTTATAAATCCTAACAGGAGCATCTAGTCCATTTATACAGGAGATATCTTTAGGCTGTATCTCAGGATTTATGCCTTTTTTAGTCACCTCTACCAAAATCAAATCAGCGCATTGATTGTGTGTTGTCCTGAAATTATTCTAGTTAGATCCAAGGTTGTTTAGTGCATGTCACCTGGGCAGGTGACAAGTTATTAAGAAGGACCAGTTACCTTAGAACATCGTGCTCAAGATGCTGTGACTTGACCTAAGGACCTATCAAAATTTGTGATGTGTAAAAAATTGATTAGAATGAAGAGACAAAAGTTGTTACCTATAGTGCACCGAAAGTTTGTTTTAGTTTGCTGCATTAAAAAAAAAAAAAGAAAAAAAAAAAAAGAAACAATTTTGGGAAGTTAGCTTTGTTTATTCAATGGCTGATTTTCTGTGACACTTGGAGTGCTACCAGGATTTTCAGAATGTCCAGCGACGTTTTGGTTTTGCCTCTGAATGTACAGTAAAATAAAAAATTCAAGTGCAAATGCAACACTTGCAAATAATCCAAATACCTGTGAAAGTGAAAGAAATAGGTGATTTTAAAATGCATAAACAGTAACAGTATCCTAACACTGTTTAGGGAGATTTGCTGGACCATTTACACAGATTAATAACACATATATTAAGATTACAATCCTCCTTAAATCAGTAGTTCCATTTAAATTAGAAAAAGATCAGAATTCATAATTCTAGCACATTTAATGACGTTTTTAGAGTTTTCATTCTTTTAATCAATTGTGAACCCTATACTGTGTTCCAAACAGCCCTTAATAGTAAAAGTATATTAATTTTAGTGCCAAAATCAGTTATTAAAGCAGTGTAGCATTGGTGATATAGCAGAATATTTATCCAAGAGATGGCTGCTAATTAAAGAAAGTAAATGAAGAAGAGTAGTCCATGGAAGGTGAAGGGAGATGAGATCTGCAGACCCTAAGCAAGTCCTTACTGGGTCAGCAAGGGAGAACAAAATAACATTTTACGTATGACATTTTATTACTAGTCTTGGCAAGATAGTGGTAAGGAAAAATCTGTTATGAGTAGCTTCCTTCAAACAAGGAAAGAAATACCTGCACTATTGTAACTCTACCTAAATTTTACACAACTGGTTTGGTCCAAAGCAATTTGACACTAGTAAGTATTAAATTACAGTAGTTTTTATTTTTTCTGCACCAGAAGAAAAAGCATACATGAAAGACTTTATACTCAAACTATTAGGTCTGAATATATCAACATCACAGAAGATTAATATACAAAAGTGTGCATCTCTAGTAGCTCATCCTGCCTGTGGAACAGAATTATCTTGCTTTCTTTTCTAATTCATTTTTTCTCATTCAAGAATAAAATCAAAATTTGATGTTTTAAACTAACATATTTGCAATTCCAAGGTTACTCAAAATAAGTGTGAATGACTAGAGAATTAAGACATCCACAGCATCCCAAAGCCTCTTCAGTGCCTTGCCCTGAGTCCCTTCAGTGTTCTCTGGGAGATGCATGCCCTGTTGCTCTACTACTTCTGTCACTGAGGTAACTGCTGCTCTTACTGCAGCCTTTGCAAATCAGCACTGTCCACATATGCTTTGCAATGCCTGGCAAAAGACATGGTCTCTTGCTGACTTTGTGAGGGGGTGGCATTATGACTGGACAATTGAGAAAAACAAGGAATTTCAGAAGCAGGGTAGCAGAGAACTGGGGAAGCTGCAGAAGACGACAGCATTGAAAAGCAACAGATGACAGGAAATAATCCAAATCCAAGAGACCTCCCCAGCAGGCAAATGCTGGGGAGCTGCAAGTACGCACAGAGCTTTCAAGCAATCCTTAGCAATGCCTGCTCTTTGGATTTCCTATGGCAAGTTTCTGGAAGGTCTGAAATAACTAATTCCTCCTGAAACATCACAGTGCAGTGACTTCTATTCCCTGCCCAATTTCTTCCCCACAAATTGAGTGAAGAGGGCAGAGAAATTAACATACCAGATATTAACAAAGTAAATCCTGCCATTTTAAGGCTTACCCATGCAGCACTTTCAACAGCAGAGCCAGAGCTGGTCGCCGCAAACACTACTGATGCTAACAGAAACCAGGCACCTATGACTGGCATGGCCCAAAAGTTCTGCAAATATAAAAAACTAATGTTACTGAATTGTAGAAGGGTTACCTGAAGAGAACAAACATCATAACAGCAGCTGAGTCAACCTGTCAGTGAATTTATGTTTTGAAACTTTATGCTAATGGTAACTTCAGAAAATACACTTTACAACTACATTCATAACGGCATTCAACGTTATCAGCTCTCCCCCTTGTTTTTGTCTTTTTTAAGTATTTCATTAATTTCACCTAACTTTTTTCACAATCAAATTCAACCTTGAGACAACCATGCTAGCATAATTTGCTACATAAAACATTTGGGAAATTAGAAATGTGGAAGTAATTGTGCTCATTCAAATATTTTACAGCACTCACTTCAAATAAAAACCCTACTGTTTGCTCTGAAGGCAAATAAGAAGGGACACTTGTAAGACAGTATAATGTTCTTACTGACTTTACAGAGCAATTTTCTCCCACTGCTGGATCTTCTGAAATATAAAACGATAAACTGTAATGAGTATGATCATTACCAAAAAGGAGGTAGGCTACACCCAGTATGAAAACAGCCAGGGTAAACTGATAAATTACAAGCACCATGCTGGCAGTGAGCTTTATTGTGTATATGTACATATATATGATGGCTATGCAGTAGTGTTAGTCTGTGGGAATGACTTTTTTACACAAATTCTAAAATCCTGCAGGTAGCCAACGGGACAATTTTAGAAAAGTTCTCAATATAAAAGGGAGTCTCAAAGTTTGGTCATTTTTCAACTAGAAACTACTTTAATCTACGCCTTAATGGAGAAGAAAAGGAGATTCATTCTGCATAGCCTTTTTACTCCACAGCAGTCTTTATGCACTTTGTCTTTAAAAAAAATAAATTTCCTTACCAGCTTCTCTACTTTATCTTCCCCCAGTCCTTCATATGCATCAGTGCAATACACACACAGAATCAGGAGGCTCAAAAAAAAGGCACTGCAGCTTGTGAATTCGAAGAAGTAAAGTCCACTACAATTGCTGCAATCCTCCACAACTTCTTCACAAATTACAGTTACAAGAGAGAAAACCTGCAAACAAAGAACATACTTGAGCTGGGGCAAGTCTCTAATATCTTCAGCAAACAGACCCCTCTGATATGAACATTAATGAAAGCAGCTGTGAGGAAAATCTTCCATCTACAAAAAGTCTGGTAAAATGCTGCACTGTTTTCTTACAGGCAGAAATAATTATATAATGACACAGTTTACACTTGCTGTTAAAGGTGGTTGATAAACTCCACTCAGGTAAGCTGAGCATGCTGCCAAACACAAGCTTCTTGATGAGACAGTCAAGATTCTTGTTTTGTGGTTTTGTGCAAATGCCAGCTGGAAGCAGAGGAGGAAGGCAGCATGGAGAGTACACATCATCCTTAGAACAAGCAAAAATGCTACTGCTGACTACTTACAGCTGCACTCAGTTTTAAATGCATTTGGGTCCAGGGCAGTGGGGGAAACTGGGCAGCACTGGCACACTCAGCTACCTCCCTAAAAGTTTACAGCTGATGTTACCTTGCTTGATAAAACTTCAGAGAAAGTACATGGAGCCAACAGCTCACGTGCTTATGACCCAGTAATGACAGAAGTTCAACTGTTCCTGTAGAAACCAAAACTTTAAACTGCGTTTAAGTTATGTTGGACAATGTTTAATCTATGCAGAAGCTTATCTTCACCTTCCTGCCTCAGCATGTTTTGAGGAAAGAACATGAGCTAATTCCTGCTGCTGGATTTTCTACTATTTTATTGTACAAGGAAGAATACTGTTTTATTTAACTGTTCTCTTATTTTGGCCACTTCTTCCTAATTTCCTTTATCCCATAAAGCTGACACAGCTCTAGTGATCCTTTTAGTAAGGAGTTCACCAAATTAAAACAAAACTATTAGTAGGAATCAGACTGTAAAATCATAAAATTGAGACTGATATAAGTATGATGATCATACTTTCAATAAGGGTATATGAGCAACAGTGAGGTTGAACAGTTCTTTAAAAAAAAAATCAAACTAAAGTTAAGAGTTCTTGGAAAATAACCACCCATCTTTGGTTTCAGTTTTCTGACAGTAAAAACAAGAACAACAATTCAGCAGCAGGAACTGTAAATTCCCCCTGCTAAGCCAGACCCCCGAAGGGCACTTCAAAGGATCATGTTTTGAAAACGTTACAATCGTGTAAAGTAAACAGGAGCTCCAAAAGGGAAACTGCAGTATTACTATCAGGCCTCTACATTCTTCCCTTCTCTCCTGCAGTGACTGGCAAGGCAAACTTCTCAGCAGCCCTTGCACATAAAGCAGTGACTACAATGGCTGTCCAAGGAATGTTTTGAACTCTGAATTTCCAATTTTTACGTATTTCTTTGCATTTCAAAAGATCTGCTTACAGCTGCATCCAGTGACTTTCAATTTCACTTTTTTCACAAGGTCAGCTGTGAGATACGTTTTCATGTATTTCTTTTTATAAGCACTGAAAACTGAATGCCATTGCTTTCACCTGGGCTGAAACAGAACAGAAAGGAAATAAAGTCATCCTTAAATGAAGGTATAAATCCAGATAACCATAATATGACTTAAATAACTGAAAAAAGCCTCTCCACTGAGTGTACAAGCAAGTTGGAAAAAATCCCACTCAAAGAACAGTTATAAAGGATGCTGTGTCAAATACACAAGATTTCAATTTTTTTATTAATAAGATGAATAATAAGATAGAGCATATCAGTAAAAAAAAATTTGCCTTCAAGAACTTTGATGAAGTTCTTTGATTAAGTTAGTGTATCAATAGCACATTTATAAGATGCCAGAGAGTTTTGCTTGAGTTTCTTAATTTGCTCCTTGATATCACTATCAGAAACAAAAGGAATTATTCTGTTGCCATACTACAAAAAAAAAAAAAAAAAAAAAAAAAAGAATCGTTTTAAATACCAAAAGCATTAAAGCATTGCTGGAGAAGCACTTGTTTTAGGTTTTTGGTTTATTTCATTTAGTCCTACCTGTCTGTATGTACACCAGAAATGAAACAGTCCCTTCATCTGTCCCTTATCAGCAAGAAGTCGTTCATTGATACTGACATCACTGTTGGAAGTTTCTAAACAAGTGTCAGGTTTGTAAAGGAGATTTAATAAGTGAAAGGCCACAAAAGAATGCTACAAAAATAGAGCAGATCACTGAACCTGCCAGCAGGCCTGTGAAGATGCTCAGCAGTGGTATTCCCAGTACAAAATCCTCTAGTTCAGATGGGTGTACATATTAAATCCCTATAGTCAGGGCTACTATAGGAAGTGAACAGCTCACAAAGAGAGCAGATGTTTAGGACTGAATTACAATTTTCCTTTCCAGTAAGGGCATTTCAGTTAAAGTGAAACAGTATGTGATGACTATTTCTCCTTTAGATAAGAATTCATTTCTACCTCCATCTTGGCACAATACACATTGTGCCATTTACCTTTGTGGAGAATTTGAACCAGTCATGGACTAACAAAAACATTCTACCCTATTAAAGACAAACAAACAACAAAACAACAACAATCTAGAATCCCATGCAATAACATGCCTCCCAGCATCCTTTTGGCAGTCACATTTTCCTTATTTCATTTGCCCAAAAGAAGAAGCTAAGGTTACCATGCATGCCATTTTTAATCTGAAGAAAAGTATTTCTTAGGTCTAGTAACCAGTTTCCTGCAGCTGATTCCACAGTATTTTATGAAACACTTGATCACTTCTATAATGAAAAGAGCTCATTTTCTGATTGCAATACCCTGTTTAGCAGAGTGATTATCAGGGCCTAATCCCTGTAACAACCACTACTGGAACACAAAGCTAATAGATGTTAATGACCATCACTAGCATTTCCAAAAATCAACATTTTTCCAAAACAGGAATCTTTTTCTTACAGCAGACTGAGGCTTCCACCTTCAGGAATTTCTGGGGCTTGTTTAAAATGTTTTAATCAAGAACTCAAAGATGTGTGCATTTTGATAAAGGGTTACAAAAAGTGAGGGGAAAAATGCTGGACATTAGGGGGGTAAACAACTATAACTTCATTTTCTTTCTCCTCTCACTGACAGATGGGTGCAGGCCATAAACTGCTAATTACTTAGGAGCATATTCAGCAGCTGTTCATCCTGTTTAGGAGAAGGATAATTTTTCTTTTTCCTACCTAGAAACTTTATAAATAATTAAACAGTTTAAGACTTCGGTGCACCAGTAAATTTGCATATGTACTCATTTTATTTTAGTTGATGAACCGACCTATATAAATGATCTGTTTATCAGGGGGCAATGGCCAGCAGATCTTACTTTATTAATTTCCAGTAGATGAAGCAAAAGTTCATCTTTTCTTTGGTGTGATTTTTTTAAGTACCCTTAGAAAATGTTATTTTTGACAGCATTACCATTACCTTTACCAGCAGTGAAGAATATTACATTTTCGGTTGAGGGTTTTGACTGAGTACGAGACGAGGTTTCAAAACCAAATGTCCTCTTTTCTGCAATGGTGAAGTAACGAGAAAGGGTTGGAAACCACCTACAATTCCTGTAAGCACCACTCATTTGACTACAAAGCCGCTGTGCTGGCTGCAAAATGTACGGTGACACACATTTCCAGCCAGACACCCTTTCCCACTGCTGGTTTCACTACCTCCCTGCCAGCTCTTGGGAATGATGCTCCTCACGTCTGTATCCACAGTCATACTGGTACATGCTGGGAGAGCTCAGCGACAGGCACAGAATAAAGAGGACTGCGAACCACGAGCCCAGATGCTTCATGTGTTCAGGATCAACACTTCGTGCAGCAAAGACAGCAAGCAGAATAGACAAGCCTTTTATTCCCTGCTGGGCTCAGTGCAATGGGCCACCACCACCACCGCTCCCCGTTCCTGGGGGAATATTCTGGGGGAGAAAGGAGCAGTGTCGGCATGGCCAGTGCAGGGTGACAGGCTGGCACATGGAGCTCTCCCTTCCCTGTCGCACTGCCCCACCGCGGGCTTCAAAGGCTTGTCCCCCCTGTTTTCACCCAGTGCCACTCTGCGGGCCAAGCACCGAGCCTCCTGCGAGGTTTCCCGGCGCTGCTGTGCCTGCGGCCAGCTCAGACCCTGTGCCGCGGGGGCCGGGCTGTCCCTGTCCCTGCCCCTGTCCCTATCCCTGTCCCTATCCCTGCCCCTGTCCCTGTCCCTATCCCGCACTCACCGCCTGTCCCTGTCCCTTTCCCTATCCCTGTCTCTGTCCTGTCCCAGCCCTCCCCCTGTCCCCGTCCCTGTCCCTGTCCCAGCCCAGTCCCTG
>JAWWEE010000074.1:40810669-40842540 GCA_035221455.1 Xenops minutus
AGGGGGTGAGGGGTGTGGGTGTGTGAGGGGTGGGGGGTGTGTGTGTGTATGAGGGGTGTGTGTGAGTGTGTGTGGGGGGGTGTGAGAAGGGTGTGTGGGGCATGTGTGTCAGTGTGAGGGGTGCGGGTGTGTGTGTGACTGTGTGAGCGTGTGTCTGTATGTGAGTGTGGGGGTGTGGGTGTGTGTGACTCTCTATACGTGTGTCTGTGTGTGTGACTGTGTCTGTGTCTGTGTCTGTGTCTGTGGCCTCAGCGCCCGGGCTGGTCTCCGTTCTGTAAACGGGGTTTGCCAGGTGAAGTTCGACAGATTTATTCACGCTGCAGTTGACAAAGCCTTTCCTGCTCACCTTGGTCAAGTTACAGAAACATCTGGGTTGGAAAAGACCTCTGAGACCATCGAGTCCAGCCTTGACCAAACACCACCATGTCAACCAGACCAGGGTGTGAAGTGCCATGTCCAGTGAGGGTGAGTCCACCACCACCCTGGGCAGCCCATTCCAATGTCTAATCACTCTCTGTGAAGAAATTCTTCCTAATGTTCCACCTAAACCTCCCCTGGCATGGCTTAAAGCTGTGTCCTCTTGTCCTGTCACTGTCTGCCTGGGAGAAGAGCCTGACCCTCACCTGGCTACACCCTCCTTCAGGTGGTTGTAGGGAGGGATAAAGTCACCCCTGAGCCTCCTGTTCTCCAGGATAAACACCCTCAGCTCCCTCAGCCGCCCCTCACAGGACTTGTGCTCCAGACCCTTCCCCAGCTCCACTGCCCTGCTCTGGACCTGCTCCAGCTCCAAAATGTCCTTCCTGAGCTGAGGGGCCCAGAAGTGGACACAGAGCTCATGGTGTGGTCTCACCAGTGCCGAGTACAGGGGAAGAATCATTCTCTTTGAAGACATTCCTTGTCATTAAGAGAAAACACACATATCCTCAAGTCTCTAATAATATACTCCCATAACTCTGCCCAAATCAACTTTTAAAAGAAGCTAAAGCTTTTGATGCCTACTAAGACTAGATTAAGCCTGTTGAATGTAAGCAAAGGTGTGCTACATCCATTTCTATATTATTATCCACAGAAATCTATTACAGTCCTTTGTAGTCAAGTTCAGTTACACTTCACTTAAATTCAATCAAATTTAATCTATTGATTAGATCTACTGGTAGAAATCTATCTGGTAGAAATCTACTGATAGAAAATATGGTGGTTTGCTTTCTTAAGATTAGCTGTATAGGAACAGATTCCCTGCTTAGGGAGATCAGGCTGTTCAGACACTGCCTCTCTTTTGGAACCAAACAGCACAGTGGGGGTGTGTGTGCTACAGCCCCACGAGGTGGGGGGCTCTGTAACTCCATCAAAGCCCCCACTAACTGGACCAGTGCAGTAGTATGGGCCAGATAAAAGCAGCTGGGCCATGGCCCATGCTGAGTGCATACCAGAAATCTGTGTACCTGACTTCTCCTGGTAAGACAACACAAGCCAGGGGAACATACTGTGTCCTCAGGCAGGATGGTACAGATTTGCCTGTGCCATAAACAGTGTTTGGCTGCAGGAATTGGTTTGAGAGGCAAATGAGTAGGGCAAGTTCTGTAATTCCCAATGCATGGGAGTTTCCACTGAAATAAATGAGGTATCACCAGGGGTGTGCCCCAGCTTCTGCCTGGGGCTGGGATGAGTCTAACATAGCTCTGTTGGCAGCATCCTGGACTACAGGACTGAGCAGGTAGGTGTAATCAGGACCATGTACTCAGTGCCTTCAGTACCTCCTTTTTACACTAGTGCATTATAAGTAAGATGATATGACAGAGGCTGTCATCTCTCTTCTGAAGGAAATTCCCTTTTAGTTTGGTTTTCTTCCTTGATAATATTTCAAAACTGGCTGAATAACTCCAAAGCCACAGAACGTGTCTAGGCTATGCTGTGGTCTAGGTGGGACAGGACTTAACCGAGACAGAAGCAATTGTCAGCTCTTTTAAGATGTTCAGTAGCATTAGAGGCTATTTTGTAGTTGTTCCCTTTTGAATTTTTATGAATGTCTTCATGCAGCATTGCTAGAGTACAAACAGAGATGTTGGTACTGAAGATAACTGTTTTAAAGACAGACTGCTTTTCAAGGAGTCACAGACAAGCCTACAAAAGATAAAATAGATAGCAACCTCTTTCTAGTTACTGCTGTATTTAAGAGTTGGTTTTCCTGTTCAGGCCTTCTGCAGGAAGTACATACCAATGATGCATGAATGATAAAGGTTAGCGTGGCATTTGAAGCCTAACTTATTGAGGCCACTTTATTTATTTATTTATTTGTAAGGAGATGCAGAAAAAGCAAAACAACATCAAAACTACAGGAACTGTAAGTTCATGTGACAGACAAGGAATGAAAACTGGACAACAGCACAGGACCTGATAGCTTAAAAACACTTAAAGTATGATGTTAAACCACACAAATGCTGCTCTTCACAGAGGTGCAGCAAGTGTTCCTCACTCTTTCCATCAGCACTATCTTTCAAGTACAGCTTCTTTCCTTTAAATAGGGAATCCAAACAACAGTTACAGTAAATAACAATCATGTTTAATGCAAATAACAGTAACTGGTTGGCTGTGATGTGATGGAAATCCCATTCCAGATATACATCTATTAACTTCTTTTTGTTTATGTGCTACACCTGACTGTTTTCCAAATAGACAAGTCTTTCTTACCCTACCACAGCCTCCACTGGAGTGGCCGGACCAGAGCTAAAGGCAGGACATGGTGGCAGAGAACCAGCCATGCAGTTAGATGCTGAGCTGTGGTAACATCTCCAGTCAGCCCGGCAGAGTGGGAGATGGGTGGAAGCAGATTAGTGCTGAGTGACCTAGTTTTCTCCCTCATTGCATCTTCTCCAATATACCCCTCCTAATGACCAAAAAGCAATAACAATTACGTTCAGAAAGCCACCTCATTAGGAGAGATTGTAGTGTCCACAGCATAGCTGTATGGCTGTTGCTACTTCTTGCCGCCAGTGTTGAAATAATTTACAAAAAGGTGTGACTGGAGGTCCTTGAAGCAGTTGAGTAAATGCCAGGCACCACAATAAGGTGGATTCAGGCCATGCTGCATCATCACTGTGTTCATCCAGTGAACACTGGTGGCTCTTTGGCACTTAACTGTGTGCTGCAATGTGACGCTAAAGCCTGAGTCCCTCACACTCAGAATTGGCAGCAGGGCTCTGCTGACCTCATGAATGAATATTCTCCTTTCCCCAAGTTCATAAATGCAGTTGTGGGATTTTTGCTTTTCTTCTAGGAGGGTGAGCAAGAAGGAAGTAGAGGAATGGGAAAGCAGCTTAAAAGCCCAAACTACCAAAGGAGACAGACTTGGTTTCATTGTAAGAGCAGTGAGTTTTACTGCTACTGCACAACTGGGGAAACTTCACTGAAAACAACTAGTCAGAGGCATGTCTCTCTTCTTCATCTTGTTGTTCTTAAACAGGCATCTCAACAGCTTTTTTTCATGACTATCACTGTGTATCACATGAAGTAAATTCAGGATGACTAGCTAGCAAGTGGAATATTCCAAGTACTGCAACAGAGCCCAGAAAGGACTTAAATGTGTTGCATCTACTGAAGCTTCTTCAGCTCTTGAGGTTCTATTTTTGAACTCAGTATTGCAACTGAGCTTCACAAACCCTTATCACCATACTAATGTGCTAGAATGTATGATTTTTAAACAGCTGAAGAACTAACATTTAAACAACTATTTCTAAGTATCCGTAATGGCACAAGAGATGGAAACCCTGCAAATCCCACATTTCCTAAATGCAGGGTTAGGCCAGCTCTCGTTAGTGGTTTTTTGGGTGCATCTGCATGGCACAGAGAAGCATTAAGCTGTGAGGTATTTGACAGGCAACAGTTCTGCAGCTGCAGGTGTCCCACTACAAACTCTTTGCTCCCCAAGAGGAGACTGCAGCCCAACAGGCTGCTGCTTGCATTCAGATGTATCACTAGAAATTTTGGGTTAATATAGTAACTACTCCATATAACCTAAAAGTCACATACACAGTTCAGAGACTGCCATTTTCAGTTGAAAAATATGACCTGTCTGGAAATAAAGTGGCCATTTACTCAAAATATCTCAAGTTTAAAATCTGCAGAACAGCTATATTACGCACAGTATACTCACAAGACCTGATGTAGGAACAGGGTGGAGAGAAGGAGGAAGAAATGTATAAAATTCCCCTGAAAAAATTTAGTTTGACGCTAATCAACTCCTTGTCTACATAGAACTAACCATGAAAGTCTACAAGAATTCACTTATTGTGGCATTTTTTTCTGTGCTTATACTGCAAAGCATTTAAAAAGTATTGTTATTAAAATTGTCCCCTGTAGTTCTTGTATTACTTCTTTGCTTTCTGCATCTTATGTGCTAGTCTGAAACTTTGTACTTTGCACTAAAATATTAAAGGCACACAAGAATGATTAGAAGGAAAATGAATGTTATTCATGCTCTTACTCTTTTTAAAATTGGGGTAATTCTAAACCTACCCCCCCTACAGCCTAGAACAAGAAAATACAATGCAGGATTATATAGAAGTATCCTTGCCAGATTACCTTCATTGTTTTACCCAGTTTGTTTGGTGCCTGACTTGATGGTGAAGGAGGAATAACAGGGAGAAGGGTTTGCTGGCACTACATTTTGTGAAAACGGCCTTTTGTCACAGAGGCTCATTATTTGTCTGCTCTCATCAAAGCAGTAGTCAGGGAAATTGCAGCTCAGGAGGGCAAATCTTGATGTCATCAAAGGGAAGAAGCCAAAGCCATCAGGTTACACAGAAACATTCTCAGACGATGTGCATTTGTGGTGAAGTATTTAAAGTCTTTTTTTTCCCTGCAAATAGCCTGACCAGGCTGTAAAAATATCATGATAGTTGTATCAAAGGAACTTGAGGGAAGCAGGCTGCTTTAGTCTTATAGAATGAAAAGGCATGTTAGGGAGACAGCCTTTTTGTGAAAAATAATAAAATAAAAATAAAAAATAATAAACCAACATAATCATAATAACGTAATCCAACAAGAAAATCCCTAAAGCTATTGGTGTTTGGGGAAGAAACAAATTTAGAAGCTTTAAATACAAGGAAGTGACATTTGTTTTAAGAAGTGAAATTGTGACGAGTCATTAGTAAGGTTTTCCCCTGTCCCAGCCTCCCCCCAAAAAAGGGCACCTGGTGCAATAGCTCTTAATGCATTACAGGGCTAATTTTCCAGCTTCAGAAAGGGTGCTATGCTTTGTCAGATGCTCAAATGTACTAAATTAAAGATTGCAGGAACTAAAGTTGTCTTTCAAAAACCTGGACAGCATTAACTAGTTTAAGATGTTGCCCTAAAATCCAAAGTTTCACCCCACTGACACATACCACTGCAGCTGTGCAAGGAAGAGTGCTGTGATGACACAAGCATGACCCATCCTCCCAAATTGTTTCAAGAAATTTACATACATGGTATTTCTCAATCTTGAGAAGAGACAGATCAGAGGGGACCTTATCAATGTCTGTAAGTATGTGAAGGGATGCCAAGAAGAAGCCAGGCTCCTCTTGGTGGTGCCAAGCAATAGGGCAAGAGGCAATAGGCAGAAATTAACGCACAGGAAATTCCACCTGAACATGAGGAAGGACTTTTTTTACTGTGAAGGTGACTGTGCACTGGAGCAGATTGCCGAGTTTGTGGAGTTTCCCTCACTGGAAACATTCAAGAACCATCTGGACACAATTCTGTGCACTGTGCTCTGGGATGACCCTGCCTGAGCAGGGAGGTTGGACCAGATGACCCAGTGTGGTCCCCTTCAACCTGACCCAGTCTGTGATTCTGTGAATTTGCTAGAACCGCTACAGAATGCAGGAAGAGTAGAGAAGAGTACCACCATGTTCAAAATAAAGAGGTTTCTAAATAATGAGAAATTAATGTAAGATTTGTTGATTTTAAAAAAACTAGAAACCTGAATTCATTAAAGAAGTGTATTGGCAATCATTTGATCAGGATATACCTGTTATACCCTTCAACATTGGTGTACTGAAAGCTTAAGTAAAGTCCTAACCTTGGTCAGCTACTTCTTAGACTAACACACTGCAGACATCACCAGGATGGCCAGTGTAACTGGTGTGCTTTTAAGACACATTGCAGCAGAAACCACCCAAGTTAGTTTTACTCCTAGGAACGAATGCTGCAGACTTATCCCCTGCCTTCCAGAAACAATGTTTTAATATCAATGTTTAAATATCTACCAGTGATATTATTCACTGAGACATAAAAATATAAAAGAATATTTTAAGATGTTTTACACCACATCTTTAGATGCAACTGTAAACAAACAAGAACACCATGGCTTCAATAAAAGTTATTTAAATTTGAATGCAGAGAATACTTTATTAACTGATTACAGTTTTGATGATGAATTTTTAAACCATAAGTAGTGGGAAACATAGTGGGGGACATTAAGGCTGAGCCATATATATATAGACAAATCTGGATACTGATAATCTGTACATTTAACCTCTGCTTTTTCTTTATACATCTTTTATTCAGTGTCTGAAATTATTCAAAGAGGAAAAAACCAAAACAACTGGCCACTAATTTAGTCTTATACTTGGAATGAATTTTTGCATGGGGTTTTGAATGCAGAGTAAGTCTCAGTGGAGATCAAACATTTTTTTTTTAACCATACTCCCAATGAAGTGTTCAAGTATAACTGGAGTTTGTTGTTGTTACAGATTTGTGCCATTATTTTTCACTTTCAAAAACTAGCAGTAGTTGTCTCGTGTAGAGGTTACTCTATTTAAGATAGTATTAAACTTACCTAACAGATTGGGAAATCAATATAAATTAAGTGCTGTGGTGTGTATCAGTTTCCCTGCTCTAAGCAACCCCTACCACTTAAGTGGACATACTTGCAATTTTACAGAATTACACTGACTTTTCAACAAAACCCAGAAAAAAATTAATTTACTATTCTTGCACTGTGAGCAGGGCTCCTACACAATGTGATAACCATTTTCCATTTGTACAACTCCCTTTTGTAAAGTTGGGCAACACATATGAAAGAAAGACAGACATCAATTGTTTTGTGTTTTGAAAGAGATTTCAGTTCTTTAGTTCCAGTCACTGAAGGAAGAGGCAGAGGCAAGTTTGAATTATCCCAGAAAACTGAACAATTGGTTTTATTTGGTGTCTTCAAGATGCTTCACCTTCTGTGGGAGATGTAGATGATGTAGGAGAGACCATTTCAGGTTTTCGTGAAATTCTGTCCAATTCTGCCTGAACATCTGTTAAAACTGGCTTCTGACCTACAAAATACAAGCGTGATATTTAGTCATGTTTATGGAAAACCTGTAGTATCTTTAGTTCTCAAATCAGACAAATCCTAATAGTTGTTACTGCTTGCTTTGGGTGCAGAGCAAAGGCATAAGGACAAACCCAAAAGAAACAGAAACGGCAGAGAGAAAGTCACATCCTTTAATATTTCTGATTTCACAAAAAAACTTACATAATTATATATTGTCAGTATATGAAGAATTAAAATATAAAACACAAAAAAAGTCTACTAAGGCTAGCAGTTATGACTACTTCTATACGATTTTCTAAATCATATGTATTTGAAATAATTCTGAATGCAAATCAAAGGTTCCACAAAGTCCAGTAAAGTCAGTTCTGCATACTTGGTCAGCATAAACATGACACTGCTGCTCATGGGTGCACACACACTTGCAGATGGCAAATCCCTTTCTCTCCTCACCCACCTACCTCTTCCCTAGCGTGGAATGGCACAAACATTTTTGCAGTCATGCTCAGACCTAATTCAAGCTTCAAACAGACACCATTTTCCCCTCATCCTTTAACTCCCCAGTCTAGGTTTCTGTCCTGCTATATTGTATCACAAGAATGGAGGAGACAATATGGGAAAAGGCAGTGCAGAATATTAGAGTCTAATGCCATGATGAGTGTGCAGAGTATCTTGTTCTGACACACATGTAATTTTAGCAGTGTCCCAGCACCCTTTCTGAGGATGTAAATTAACAGAACTACCCACAAAGGTAATTTTGGCCAGATGTACTATGCTGCTCTTCAAATCCTTTGATGAAAGCTAATTCTGTATCAGAATCAAAGCAGCTAATATTCCAACTAATAAGGAGAGAAATTTCATATAGCTGCTAAGGGAAAAGTAATTCTCAAATCCCAAACTACTGTCTTAACAGCCAAGTTTCAGATTTGAAGAGTGAGTGCTGTAGATATCACTAAACACAAGACAGCAAATACTGAGGAAGGTGAGGAGGCCACATCTAAGCGAAACGAGTTGTATTTATGGGAATTGTTTAAAAATATAGTCCCTTGGAACATTAAACTGGCTACACCCTAACCCTAATGTTTTTGCTTATTAGGAAATTTCTGAGAACAGTTTCGCTCCTTAATAGCTTAATTCTGTTCCTGAAGTTTCTGCCATGGCCCTGGACACAACACTTTTCTGGAGCACTGCCTCTGTTTGCCTGGCATCACCCCAACCTGCTGCCCAGCCACTCCCCAGTGGATTTTTCAGTGGGTGCTCTGCACCTCATATTGCATCAGCTGCATTTGTTTGAACAATCTGCATATGCTGCTCCAACTGGCACTGCTGACTTTGCCTACAGCAGATCAGGAAGTACTCAGACTTTGCTTTGCCAACTGAGCATTGCATTTCAGAATGGAAAGTGCACACATATAGAAAAAAAAAAACAACTAGGGTCAATCTACACAACATGTTTGTGAGAAATGTTTTCTTCTCTCTTACTCCATGGAAGTAAACACTGATGTGACCAGCATTCTCCCCTAAGTACAGCATTACTAACTTCTGGGGAAGCATGGAACAAAGGTGTCTGTCTACATATGTTCTCAAATAATATAGAAACACTTCACATTGGAATAGCAAGAAGCACAAGAGTAGTCCTGCATCTAGCTCTAGCAGTCACTATTAAACATTTCTAGATTAATACTAATTATGAACCACATCATATAAAACCAGCTGTCAAAAGAAAATATGTAAGTATTTTTACAAGCTGTCACCAAACTCAATCAAAGCATTCATCAGATCAGAGCTAGAACAGTAGCAAAAGAAAATTTAAAGCTATTTTAACACCAACAGTAATCTCAAAAAAAAAAAATCAACTTGGAATTTAGTCCCAATCTACCTGAATAATATTCAAAGTGGCTTGTAGCATAAGCCATTTTATTGGGACGGTGGGAACAAAGGAAAAAACTAAGAACTTATGCCGACACTATTCATACTTAAACAGCTACATGAAAAGTTTTTCTGTGCTCCTCTGAGAGTCAGAAAAATACAATGCTAAACTGCTGTGAAAACAGAAGCAAAAGGCCACATAAAATATAAAAGCATTTCTATAAAGCATTCATATATATATACACACACGTATATAAAGCATTCAGTTAAATATAGCAGTGTTCATACTTCTAATAAGCTTTACTAATAGGAATTATCCACCACTCAATTTGGACTGAGTTGATCTTTTGTCGTTAATCATACCTGACTTTTTTGCTGATGGTGCTAAGTTACTTCCAGCACCTCCAGTGCCACCTCCTCCTGGACTGCCACCAACACCACCAGGGCCACCAGGAGAACCAGTTTTCTTGCTCAGGAGACTGTTGAAGAAGTTAGCCAGGACTCCTTCAGATGTAGCTCCAGCTACAAGGAGAGGAAGGAGAAAAAAACAGTAACACAAAACCAACACAGATTTTCTAAGTAAATACTGCTTCGGCATGTTAATCAATCTAAATATGCATATTAAAGCAAGCATGCAAAGCAGCTATTTTGCTTCCCCAGCTACATTTGTGCCCTCATAAGGACAGGTACCTTTCATATTGGGGTCAATTTTTTTTGACCCCGTAGGGATAGGTGTGACACTGGCAACGTTTGATGTTACAGATCTATTTGGTGTCCTAGGAGATCCACCAGGAACTCTTGGTGAGGCATCCTATAAAAGAAAAAGAAAGAATAAAGCCAAAAAGCAAAGTGTAAGCATATATGAAATTAAGCATTTTATTTTTTCTCAAAGGTCCTGAGCTTTTTTTTAAAATGTAGTATCTCATGCAACTGAAATGACACAGGTTTAGATTTTGCTGATTGTGTACATGGTTTTTCATGCTCATATAACATTCCTAAAACTACTAACTTCAGTGCAACTAAAGTTAGGTGCAGGTGAAGGTTTTCATTTTACCCCAATGAGAAAGTTGAAAACCCATCTGTTACTCAGTAGTGCCTCTGACAGTAATGCAAACTGCACCAATTAGATCACAAAGCAGCTGCACCAAATGGCACAAAAAGACAACACATACCACCAACACTTCAAAGAGGACTAAATGCAGCCCACAAGAGAAAGCATTATTCATTACTTCAAGATACTAAGTCACGTTTTCAGTTCATCTGAAGAGGTAAAGCTACCTTTATAAGATCACAGGCTTCCCATTTAAACTTGTGCCTCTTTTTAGTTGTTTTATTTGCATTTTTAATGTAGATGATGTCATAGTTTTCATTTGTCCTGAATTTTATGCCAGAATCTTACTATTCCCAGAGTGATGGAGCCAAATTTAGGATATGAGAGTCACTGAGGCAACCCAGCCAACACAGTTTGCTCCCTGGCACACCCTTGGGACAGAAAGGGGAGTAAACGAACTCCTCAGATGCTTCTAACATATGAAAAGGAAAGCTATGACATTTAGCTCTTGCTGTCAATACAAGTTGTCATGACTAGCTGTGATGTGTCAATTTTAGGGCACTATATGATGACATATTAAATACTATGTAGTTTAAAACAGATCAAAGAATATTTGATAGTGCAGATAAAAACAACCCTCTAAATATATGAATACTTTTAATGTGATGATATTTAAAATTTTTATTACTAACCACTGGTCTTCCTGCAGCAGTAGGTGGTTGTTTCGCCAACTGCGACTGCAAAAAACAAACATACACATGAAGTGTCAGATGTTACAGTGACTGAGAATAAAATCCCAAATTTATATTAGGAATTTTGTAAAATGAAACACTGGCTGCTTCTTTTATAGACAGAAAGTTACCTGCTGCTTCATAAGAAACACTTGGTCATCTTCTGCTACGATTTCTTTTTCATGAACAAACTGCAATACAAAAACATGAACATAATTTGGACTAGAAGAAAGAAAGGTATTTCCTTTTATATCTCCTGATGAATATTACCAAAACATTCAATAATGAAGTACATGTATAAAATAGCATGATGACTGCATATCACATTTTCCCTATTTAAGACTGCTGCCTCATGATTCCATTTAAGTTAATTAGAAGTGAAGTAGAGGTATCATTAACTCCTTTGACCTGTCAGGCATAAAGCTCCAGATGTATTTGTAGAAAGACTCATTAAAAAGTTCATTTAAGTGTTCAGTAAAAGAGGGATGAAGTAACTGGTAATGATGCACATTCAGGGGCCTGAGCATCAGTAAGAAATGCTCATGGATGCACACACTCTGCATCATGCTCATGTCTCTGTGAATTTATCGAGGCCTCACCTTAATATTACTCTACAGGTAACTATGGCAAACATGGCTCTTCACCTGCATTGCCTAAGACAGGTATATTAACTGTCCCATGCATCAAATTGCAAGCACTCTCCTTCCAAATAAGCTCATAAAAATTTTTGGCCAAACAAGCACAGAAAATATCACTATCAAAGTTTATAATCCAGGTCCAAAGTTTATAAGCATGCAAAAAAAATTTTGCATGTCAGTTTTATTTTCCTTGGACACCTATTTAACACACTACTATACATGCCTTGATTTTTTCCCTAAAGATTGCAGAAAGGACATAGTATTAGTTTTCCCAGCTAAAATAATTCCTTCTTGGAAATATGATCAGTCACATAATCTTAGCTTTGTCAGAAAACAGCCATAGAAATATTTGCCTTCAATAACTTCTGTGTGCATGTGGTCCACTGGTGCTGGCATTTTATTTAACAACCTCACATATGTTTACAAGTAGTTCTGTCAAAGCCTTTTGTTAAATAGTACAAGAGAGAAAACATACTGAATATACGTAGAACCTGTTTTCACACGTTTATTTTTCATTTTACACTGTCTCAAACTTTCTGGTTTTAAATATTCAAAAAAACCCAGAAAGCAAGTTAGAAGCAACTATGTGATGTTATAAGCAACTCAGAGCAAAACGGAATGTTCTTAAAAACAATAACTCAACCTGACAAATGAGTAAATGACATGCAGGCTCTTCAATACCAAATATGTATTAAAAGCAAAACAAGTGTATTTGTAGTCTTGAACAATGTAATAGTAGCAGAAGAAAAAAAAAGTGCAAGCTGATGAAAAGCATTATAAAGAACAAAAGTACATGTTTTTTTTTATAATTAAAGAAGAACTTTAAGAACAAAATAAGAAACCTCCGCCACAGGGTTTATCACACATTATAAGCTGGGAGCATAGTCTCAAAGAAAGAGAAACAGTCAAAAAACAGACAGGCAAATAAATAGGAAAGAAGTTGCATGCCAAAATATCTCTATTTACCTTTCTGACTGGTGGTTTTGTTATTATATCTTCAAAACTGTCTTCTGCTTTTAGTGTCTGAAAGTTCTCGTGCAATATTCCTATCTTCTTGTCATTATCCCAACCTGCAGGACTGGAGAAAGGATTATTTGGCTTTAAATTCCATTGTTACTTCATCTGTTCTTCTATCCACTCCTGAACAGCACAGAACTGAAAGCCCGGGAAGGTGTCATAGCTCCCATTCTCCTGTGCAAGTGAGTCATTGATCAGTACATGTAGGTAGGGACTGATTCACCGTAACAGAGAAAAATCTCTAGGTTCAACATTTCCCTTTGGGGCGGCAAGTACTTGTAATCTTCATCCACTGGCACTCAAACTCCAACTCAGGTGAATGCTAAACGCAACTTTAAAAAGCATAACATTTTGTAGTCATATACACATAAGAATGCAGATAACTTACATAAATACTGCATCTTTTTCCACAACAACAGCTGGAACATTGAAAGGAAATCCATACAACTTCTGGACTATATATTTGTACACTAAATCAATGTTTTTGTTTTCTTTTACTGAAGTGTAAATAAGTGCTGCCCCATCTGAATAAACTGGTTAAAGAAAACTTCGTTTAGTGGCTAGTAAGAGATACTAAAGTAACCTTTAAACTATTGAAAAAGGATCATCTACTTTGTAGAATTTAGAGAGGGACTACAAAACCAAATAGGTCAAATAACTTCCAACACTTAATTTTTGAAATAAGCTATAGGTAATTTAAATCTTTCTTTCTTTCTGCATTTGTTTTAGGCCAACTCAGCTATTGATTTTCAAGTAAAGTACAGGTTTTTCTCACTTTCAAAGCCCACAATAACAGTGGTTTCACTACAATGCCTTTCAAACAGTCTGCTTGTAGTGAACAAAAATTTTCATGCCATATCCTTGTATCTTGCCATTCATTACCTAACCCTGCAACACAGTCACAGCAACATTAACATTAGCACCTTCAAAAATGCCAAAGATCTTCCACTTTCCCACCTGGGTTTTTTAATTAGGGGAGCAAGTTCTTACATTAAACAGTGATCTGCTTTTGAATGAAACAAATGCAAACGAATTGTGCTGTATATAAGTTATTAAAAGACCAAAAGAGTGCTTAGTATTTCGCCATGGTTCGGTATCAAATTAACACATCTTATGCACAGGATTAATAAAAGAGCAATTTTTACTTTGGTATTATAAAAATACCAAGCCTCTAATTTATTTCTACATGCTTGCAATTCAAATGCTACAAGCAAGGTATATAATGGGGTTCAGTCTCCATTCAGTGAAGCTTAGAACAGAATTTCAAGTTGTACATGGCATACAGAATCACAGAGGTATTTTTCTTCCATCCACAAGGGCTATTACAGTTACTCATAATTTCATTTTGAAAAATTAGGTATTGGAAGCCATTTCAGCTGGGGTCTCTGGTTCTTGGACTAATTTTTCCACCTGCCAACTGCTGTCTCTCCAGTAGCATTTAAACTTTCCTTTACCACAACACAAATTATGACACAATGTAGGCAAGATACTGGCATCTAAAAGTAGATCGCAGCATGTCTACCTTATTAAACAACACTAAGCAGTATTTAATATACTTCTTTAAAAAAAATTAAGTTTAAAAGTAATAAAAAGACACAACAGCTTTTGTGCATTGTCGTTGTACCAATACAAGAGAAGGCAGTGGACCTTGCCTACAGCAATTCACACTTCTTTCCTTCCCTCATAACCTCATCCTGTGAAATTCCTGAACACAGAGGAGACTGCATATTTAAGACAAAAGCAATAACGTGCCTTACGTGCACCTGGGACCACAATCATACTTAAATGAATTATCTTGTTAGTTTAGGGAGGATGTGCTGTTTTTTGAACTGACTCCTAATCAAGGAATTGGAGGCAAGTAAAGAAATTCATGGTAAGGGGATATGCTAGGGACTCTTGCAGCTCTGTAAAAACATAAAAGAAAACTGAGAAGTTTAATTCAACATTGCCTGTAGAGGCAGCTGAAGCAGACTGCCAGCTACAGCAAAGGAGTTGTATCCTACTCTGCTATAGATGCAAATACTCTTTTAAGCTTATCATAATTAATATGAAGATTTGAGTCGTTATCATCTTTATGATGTGTTAAAGGATACATTGTAAGCAAAACCGTCTGATATGTGACTGAATGAAGTCGAAGTGTTCATCTCTGTAGTCATGCTCTTTTTCCAGAACACTGATGGCATCACACTGTCAAAATAAACACAGAATTAATATACCAGTTCCAGTCACTTGTTGAAATACCAATGCTGCCACACAGGGAAAGGGAGATGGAGTGGGGTGGGGTAGTGAAAAGGAAAACAAAAACCCGCTAAGATAGTTTAGAAGCATAATTGAACCTTTTTATTTTTAATATATAGTTTGATGTACATATACTGGGGTTAGCACTAACTTGGGAGCTGAAGTGGCTGGCATTTTTCATTCACTCTCCCTCCCCACTCCAATGCAATTATTCAAAGTCCCTGTTGAAAACTTACCCACTAAATGACATCACCATTTTTTACCTACATTTTTTTTTCTTTTTTTTTATTTACACACTGTGGTACTACAAGACAGTGTTTTTAATGCAGTTACTAACTAGCCCTTTGCAAAGGGTGGCAAAAGCACGGAATGTGGAAGCAGAAAAAGAAAAAAGGTGCGGGGAGAAGAATAACAGAGAGCTGTCGGGTGAGAAAGAAGGTGCTACTCTAATGAGAGGGTTAGCCTTGCAGGGAGGGAACAGCATATGCATCAGAAGGTTTATGCCTTCACTGGGGGCCAGCAGAGGCTGCAGATGCAGTATGCTTACTGTCAATGAGAACTGAAGACCCAGGGGGAGAGAAAACAACAAAAACTGCCACAGGAGAACCACACCATTGTTTTCTTTAGATTAAGAATATGGTTACGTAACTAACAGAAACCAAAAGAGATCACAAACACCCTAAGAACTGAGGAAAGTTAATAGAGCAGCACTTTACTAACTGCAACTCTCAAATATGTTCATCTTCAGGAAAAAAGATCCAAAATATTAAGAAAGTTTATCAAAACACTGTTTTCAAACTAGGGAAGACTGTGGAAATCAAGGGGAATTGTAGTTGCTTATTGACTAGCTGAATTCTGTGAGCAAACTCAGATTTGAGGTGTTTCAATTCCTTGAAAACTGGGAGAACTAAAGGAAAAGCTAATTCCAAAATAACATGCAACAAG
This sequence comes from Xenops minutus, assembly GCA_035221455.1. Lineage (NCBI taxonomy): Eukaryota > Metazoa > Chordata > Aves > Passeriformes > Furnariidae > Xenops > Xenops minutus. The sequence goes on from JAWWEE010000074.1 coordinate 40,826,459, forward strand.
GGGTTCCAGAAAATAACCAACCTTCAATATTAAACAAAGAATTCTTCAACAGGCTATTCAGATTAACTTAATAACCACATGCTTCCCACCCCACATTCACAATTGCTTAAATTAAATATGCAAAAAACCTAAAACGTGAAACAAACCTTTGTACAAACTACTACTACTGGAATGCCTAAGTTACATGTTAGTGTATCTGCACCCAGGGGTAAAATCACACTGTCATCTTTGTCTTCCTGTAATGAAGTATTTCTTCTCTGTGGAGAAGCTGGAAAATCCTCGCCTGGTTCTATATATTCCTGGAAGTCTCTTACCACTGAAAGTAAAAAAAGTTATATTAAAACATCAGCTACTTTATTATTTCAACAATGATTTCCACTGCCATTGATCTGTAGCACTGTTGATTGCATAGTACTTCTGCATCTTTATGTTGAAAAAAAATGGAGCGTGCACCTAGTGGTGACTAGTTGTTTGCTCTTTGCAGCACAAGAGAGAGCTAGCAAGTCTGAGATCTGCTGGCTTGGTGGCCAGAAGAACATGATCAGATAAAACTGTCTAAGGACAACATAAACCATTTTTATCACTGTGGAACCACTAGACAGTTGCTATTAATGATTACTGTTTCATCTGTTTCCTAAAGGATGTAAGTTTCCTTCCATTCTTCTTGGCAAAATTAATGGAATAGTTTGTCAGAATAAATAGATTTGAGCCTTACACGTACTGCTTAGCAGCTACCATATATCAGGTTTTACCTACTCTGTCCATTCTTCACTCTTTGTACAGTGAATTATAGTAGTAAAAAGCAAAAAAGAATAGAATACACAAGCACTAGTTATTAACTAGCTTTATAATTAGTTAATAGCATTTTAAATGTTTGGTATGCTTTTAAAATACAAGAGATACCACTCTAAAATTTAGCACAGAGGATAAGTCAGAACATAACTTTCTATTTTCTCATTCTTGTTGTAACTCCCTTGTCATGTTCTGCTGCACACTCAGGCCTCAAATTACAGTTACTTACTATTCCTGCAGTCAGGGATGCAGTATTAGGCATAAAATGTCTGTATCTTTCACATCACATGTCCTGTTTCACACAGCAGGAACAGGATCCTACCAAACCAAACCACTGACTGCCATTCCATGAGCAGCATGTCCTGATTCAGCAAAAGAAGTCAGGCAGCAAGGCAGTTCAACTGCAGCTTAAGTACCCCAGTACATTCGCACTTCTTTGTCCCAGTCTATGGTAACTTCACTAAACTGACTGAATCCCTCCAAATTCAGACCTAGAAAAGCATTTGTGGAATTAACACAGCAAGACTTATTTCAACACTCCAGAGGAAAAATTGTATTAGATCAAGATTATTCAATTTTTCTGCAGATCTCTGAGCTCACAATAACAAAAAACACATGTACAGATTATAAATCTACTTTAACAGTCAACTCTGACTCTTATTCAGGGACTGCTGCTACTTGAGTCTGGCCCGAGAGCTTGTGAGAGCCTCCCAAATTAACTGAATATGTTTTAAACCCAGAGTTCTCACCAAGATATGCCAGTCACTCAACAGAGTCTTTCCTGAACAGTATCCTGTCTGTTCTGGGATAATTGCATGAAAAAAAATCACACTACTCCAGTGCTACCAGTCCTCCAGTGGATTCCTAAAATTCCCATTGTATGATCATAACATACTAATATTTATACAAATACAGAAAACAGTAAAAAGGAGGATTTAGTACATCACAGCTCAAAGACTGAAGTACAATCTCAGGTCTTCCTTAAAGACACAATTTCATTAGACATGGATTAATTCAGTAAAGAGGGAGGGCCATTGCAACCCTTCACATACAGGTGCTACATAACCCCTAATCCCTTTTCCACATGAGTTCTAGTCCTCACAGGGTCTGTCTTTGAGAGGAGCTAAGCTGCTAGAACAGGAAAACAAACACAACAGCATACCCTCCAGAAAACTACACACACAAACCCTTGGTAGATTTCAGTCCTGTAGCAAGTTCAACCACCTCTCAGGAGCACTGAGCCTGATACGAGAATGAAGTAGGACCAAGTGGCCAAAAGTCAGGCAAGACTCCTCCCTGCTCCTTCTGGCAGTGTCAAGCTCCTGCCCGCCTAGCAACACGAGGCCACATCACAAGAGAGTCAAAACAAAAACCAGCTTCCAGTCACATCTGGATTGTGTCCAGGGCTTCTGTTATACCCAATGTGCAGACTCTCAATAACTGTAAGAATTAGACCAGATGATAAAAGAACAAAAGAACAGACAAAACTAAATGAGTAGCATTTTTTCTTGACTCATTGCTTACAGTTTCTGGATTTTGTAGTGTTTCACTATTCTTTTCACTCAAGTCTGTAAAGAAGCAAAGCTACCAGCTACACATTTTTGATAACAGAGCTATTGCATCCTTACTACTTTCATCCAGCAAAATCCTATCCTGAAACTGCGTGTCAGGATGTTTAATGCATACAATACACACAAACTTCACTCCCAAAACCAAAAACCACATCCAAATGTGCTCAGCTCCTCCCTCCTAAACAAGTTCTTTTCAAGGAAGATACGATTTTCAAGGATGATACTTCCCTTATAAGAATTTCTCTCTTACAAGGAGAAACAAAACAAACAACTTTCCCCACTCCTCTCCATTCCGAAGTATCTACAACTGCTGCCTTATAGGTTACTTTATCACAGCACAGCTACAACCTACATTTCTAAAATAGCTATTCAGCAATCTGGCAACTCAGATGTTTAAAAACATACCAGTTACAGAGTGACTTCAGACTTAGAAAGTCTAATCATACTATTTGATCTTAACACACATCTGCCTCAAATGCTCTTCCATGTAGTAATTCACTGAGAGGTGAATGGGAAAGACTCATGTTTTATTACCCCAAGGAAAATACTGTGGGTGCCCAAAAGTAATAGGGAGCCATAATGTTAGCAAGTTCAGTCAGATAGTTTAAGGAATCCTGAAAGATCCCTGTGCTCTGCAAGTTTAAAACTAAAAAGAGAAGACACTGACAGAGCTATACCCTATCCATGCCAAAACAAACATATAGCTGTGTTAATGTCAATAATAGTTAAGATAAAAATCTTCAAGTAGAAAGGCCCAGACACGGCCATGTTGTCATGAACCCTCCTCAACAGTTAAACTTTTGGCAGGCACAGGCCAGGTTCCAGATTCTCTAACTCAGTATGTACAGGAACCATCATGAAGCTGATGTAGTGATCTGCCTTTCAAATAAATAAAATAAAAAACTGAAACAATGATTTTTTTTTCTTGGACAATCTCTTCTAGAAAAATATTTAAAATGCAAGATTGTAATTTCAGCTGTGTTTATTCTGAAAGTTTTTTTCCCCCTAAATTGTTATTCTGTTAGAAAGAAGTATTAGTATTGTTCATATAGCTACTTGAGACTTATCTGAAGCTTGACTTCCTTGATAACTCCTAATTTTAAGTAATATTTTCAAAGAATGAAAAAGACTGCAATGGAGAGATTAAATGGTGCAGAAAGCATTAAGCATATTTAAATGGATTCCTATGTATTTGCAGAATACTCACACTTTTGTTCCATTTCTTTCATTTCTTCAGGAGGAATTTTTAACTTGTCAATATGTTCTCTTACAACACTCGCCCATTTTTGTAAAGAATCCAACGCAGTCCAAGGTCTAGACATGTCTACTACCAACATAATTAGAGTGTCCTTTAGAGAGTTTGCCTCCATTGCAAATTTAAGAAGACCTTTGTGATACAGGTCACCATCCAAAATCCATACATTACATCTTGTTTGGTCTACAAAAAAAGGAAAAGCGTTTTATGAGATTTACTTGAAACACACCACTACATAATGGCTATTAAATCTTCTTTAGACATGTAAAATACAAGGAAGAAAGCAGATGACATGTTTTATTAGTCAATTGAACATACATAACATCACAGCAAACTGCAGCTTGTGGAGACAAGCTCCTCCTCTTCCAAACCCTGACGTTTAATGGCTGATAACTGAAGATCTTAAATACATCATCTGAAAGGGAGAATCCAGAGAGAGCAGTCAACATTTCCAAAATAGTTGTTCACCATTTTAGAGAGGAAAAATGTTTTCAAAATGCAATTTAGAAGAACAGAACTGGGTGAACTTAGTCGTCCCTTCTCAGCCCTTGGTCTGCTTAGCTCTCAAAGGCTGCCATCTCCCCTTCAAAACTCCAATGTGATATGAGTAGATAATTCTTAAATAAAGAATGTGCCTTGGTCATTCAAAAAACTGAAGAACTGAAAGTTTTTAATGATTGAGATGGACTTAAAGTTATTCTTCCAATTTGCAAAAAGGCAATTACCATACAAACAGACCATCCCACTGCTTTCTTTTCCTCAAAAAAACAGCATACTCCAATATTCACAGACACTTCTGCAGTTAAAGAGTCAATTAAGTTAATTAAGGAGCTTAATATAATTACATTTTGCCTACAGGTAAGTTTTTGTCACTTTTTACAGAAGTTTGACTTAAATCAAACTCCCAGTCCTCTTAACCCTGGTTTCAAGTCTTTGACACCAATAGCCAGGCATGAAAGTCAGGAAAGCAGATGATTTTATTAAAAAAACAAAAGAGGCCACTTCTGGTTCTCCTCCTACATGAATTTGTTCTGATAGTATAGGTAAGAATTCCTATTTTCCCCCAAAGCTTCCAGTATATCCTTATTCACAGCCTTTAACTCCAGGTATTTGGATCTTACACAGGATCTTAAACATACTTTTTACTTTCTAGCCATGCCTTCACACAAATTTTTGGGTTGGTGGTTCTTGGGTTTTCTTGTTTGTTTAAGTCTGCTTTAACATTGTGCACATATCCCTACCCCTCAATCCCTGATAGCAGTCCTGCAGATTCTGTGCCACCAAGACAAAGGTTTCTCTGTAGGTTCATGGTAACTACTTGCTACAGTAATTGAAATGGAAGATAGGAGCCTGGGCACGGTTTCCTCTGGGCCTGAAGAATGCACATCCATTCAGAATGTTGCAGCTAAGTCTGCTTCCCTGGTCTTTTCTTTTCAGCCTTTTCTTTTGACAGGTTCCTCTCCTCCTCTACCACTTAAGTGGTCATTCATGGCGTCTACTAAGGCAATTACACCAACAAACTTTCTTACCATACAAATCACTTGTGGCCTAAGCCAGACTCCTTCAACTAATAAAGAAAAAAAAACATCCAAAATGTCACACTACTGAACCACTGCTTTCACACTGGTTAAAGATACTGTTGGAAATACAAACTTACCATCTCGGTCTTCATCATGCACATTTAAATACAAATACTCCATTCCTCTTCCTTTTTTGTATTCCTCTATTCCTTGAATTTTTCCTATTAAGCTAGTTTTACCTGCTCCATCTTCACCTGGAGAGACAGAAGTAAGACAGCACTCAATCTTTAGTCACAGTTACACAGTAAAAACCACCGGGGGCAATAAGGGAACTGTACCCTTAACAGGGTGACTGACCTCATTGAAGTTTTGAAATATAACAGGTTTTGCCCAACTCATCCATCTGTCTTTAAGTGCATGTCTAATCTTCAAATCTTACTTCTAGTTACGGATAAATGCAATTATGCCACTAATTGTCCTATCTCAAATAGGCTCTTACACCTATCTTTAAAAAGCTATGTTAAGGAGTAGTTAAACACCTCAAACAATTTCAGTCTTTCAACTACAACCAAAGTAGTAACAGAATTTTTCTAAAGTGCTTTCTAAGCTCCTCTTGCAATCAGAAGAACATGACTGAGAACTCCCTCACATCAAACAGCACACACCACCAAGCTGAGTACGGCAAATCTGTTTCCTTAGCTTTTATGGGTTGGTTTATTTGAATATTTTCTCTGTTACAGGTCTAAAGAAACCTTAAAAAGAGGTGACACACAGTAAGCCCATTCTGTGTGTATTTGGGTAGCACAGCAGGGCAAGCCTGCAATCCAGATCCATTCACTCCTATTCTCTCCCCTCCAAAGGCAGCAACCAGTGAACTTCATAGCACATGCACAATGTAAACACCTCAGCTACTGCCAGAGACTCTTTTTACAAAGCCTTATTTCTAGTCCTATGCCCCAGACTTGGAAAACTTCACAGCCAGTTTTTCCAGCTTGAAACAGTAATCAAGCTGAATTTGGACACAAAGCAGGGTTTTGCCACTCTAATTTGCTGTACGATGAGTATGTAACAATGAGACATTAGAAAGTTCTTGAAATTCACTCACAGGTTACCAAATTAAGATTAATCCCAGGTGCCTAAGAGATACCTTATCAGCTTTATGTCAAACACTTTTTTTTCCCAAGTCTCTCCTACACAGAGAGAGTATAAACACTCGCTTTTAACCACATAACAAAGAGGAAAGTTCAAGGGCAGTAATTTTCACTGTGAAACATAATGATGTTTCCCTTTACAGGGAACTGACCATGATCTATAAACAATACTGCGGCTACATTAAAAACACTACAGATACAACCACTGGAAAGAGCAGAAGAATCATACTTTGATAAACTGATTTTGAATTTGCTGAACATATTCCTAGGAATAGCACATGAAGTCTTCAATCTAGAGGTAAGCTTTATTTTCATATTTTATTACCAGTCTAGAAAACATAAGGCTGCTTACTTTAAGGAGTCCAGGGGATTTTACTCAATTGAACGAAAATGCGATTTTAAATAAATTTTTGAAAATAGAAAAAGAGAAAGAAGACAAGAACTGAAGTCTAAAGTCTAGTTTAGATAAGTGAAAAATTAAGTTGTATCACTTTAATTTTTTCATAATTTAAGAGTTCATTTGTGAGTTCCTTAACTGTATTATATACATCAAAATGTACTTGAGCAAACAATTATAACTAGTTTTAAATAACCATTGAAAAGCACTGCTATTTTCTGGTCATACATCAAGCTTTTCCTGTTCTTGTAAGAATATTCTTTTAAATAAAAATGCTGATGAAGTGAAGAGTTCAAGCTTTGTCCCCAGACATCAATTACAATTTGTCCTCTGCCCTCACCCAAGTATTTATCCAAGCTTCTTAAAACTGTAATCTAAAAACAACTGGAAAGACTATATTACCTGCTGCTCTGACATGTAATGAAGCTCCTTTAACTTTTGCCAACAATGTCTGTATGATTCATTGTGCTATTTTACCTTTTTGAACAGGCAGCTTCAATTAATTTGTGCCAGTAGAAGGCTTAACAGGTAAGACAAGGTAAAATTTCTTATTCCTTTTAATGAGGGGTTGCAGTTAACAGCTTTCTTAGTTTCTCAGAACACCTGACTCCCAGCTAAGTTCTCTTGCATACTACTTTGTCTCACGCAGGTGGCAATAAAGATTTCAACTTGCTCGCACTGGGAAAATTTAATATCCTCTACAAAGCGTATCTGCCAGTACTTAACAAAAGTAGCTGCCACAAGTCTAAAAAAGCCCTGTGGTTATGAAAAGTTCTACACCTGACAAAAGATACACTTAAGCAGCCTGAACTAAAACATGCTTATACAGATGCTAATATCTATGCAACTACTGTTTGAAAGTGTTCATGGTAAACAATATAGGCAAACTTGAAATATACGTCCCACAAGCCTCTTACTTATCAGGGCTCTGTGTTATGTCATTTCCTCTCCACCCTCGTGTTTCCAAATGCCTAAAGGAAACTGGAGTTCAATACTGTTAAGTTAGTACCTTATGGCAAAAAAAGAGCTGGAATTTTATTTCCTCCCGTAGACTGAAAGAAATTTTATCAGTACAGCATAAGATAAGTTGATTTGATGTAAAATTAGTTCCTCTGGACACATGCACACACAGTAATTCCTGCCTTCCATCACAGAATTACCTAAATTGAATCTGTTCCATGAAGAGGACTGTCTACTCCCTTCTCATTAGCAAATATCCACCCATTTCAGAACACCAAGGTCAGGTAGGTGGATCACTGATGCACATTAACAGTATTGTACAAGTCACTGCACGCAGAGAACACTGCTCATCTTTCACTAGAAAACCACAATGATGCATCAGTGAAGTCTGAAGGGATTGCTGCTACTTTCATTAATTACTCAGGTAAATGAAGAGAATAGTACAGTTTACAGAGGATATAAGAGAAACCAGATCTGTGGAGAAAGGGGTTAGAAGCAACACTGACAAGTGATCCAAAACAAGTTAGCAATGCATAAACCAACAAGTTTACAAACAGGATGACGTACTTGCAAGGGTGTAAGACAGCTGCCTAGCCAAATGTGCCCTATTCCATAGGAAATCCAGAGTTCTTGACATATTTAAGCCAAATTAGAGTCAGTAATTTTTTAATGTTACTGAAAAAGCTGTCAGAAAGTAAAACCAGGACCATCATACATGACATAAGGACTCTTCCTTTCTGTCCAAATAACTGATCATAAAAAGTGAGGAAAAGATAACTGTCTTGGCCAAGAGACCATAGAATCAGAAAAGAATGGTTTGGGTTGAAAGGAAACCCCACACTAGTCTAACCCAACACTGAGGTTTCTTCTGCCTCTACTTTCTATGTTTAGCATGTTGAATATACCTTTTAAAATTGTGAAAACTGCAAATATATTTGCATCCTTGTTATTAATTTATTTTTTTCCAACCTGAAGACTTCAATATAAAACACTTGAAAAGTCAACACACTTTGAATATACTGCATTATGCTAGGAAAGAGCAGCAGTAGGATTTTGCTTTGTACCTACTTTTCAGCAAGAATATCAAAATACAAATCAATCTTAAACCAGTGCTTATCTAAAACTCCTAAGCAGTTATTAGAAATCTCATTATCAAATTAATTCTAAGTTTATGCAATGCTAACATTTAAGACTTCTCAAAATGCAAACATTTTACAATAATGTCTTTAAGTGTGTACAGAAGGTTCTCTCCCCTAGAGGAGAGGGAAACATTTGTGAGGAAATTAAAGTCTATTGGCTATTTGAGGTTTGATGGATAATGTACAGCATAGTAATGCAATTAGCATTAAGTACTACCAGGGACATATATAACAATATATATGCTTTGAAAAAAATCTCAATAGGAGTACATATATACACATATACTATATAGCATTTGAAATTACAAACTTTAACACATTTAAGCACATTTATCTTTTTTTTGTTGTTGTCTCTGGGTATCTCTAAAATCTGAAAAAGTAATGCTGCTCAGTTTCAGACAAAAGCAAAATATCATATTCCCTAGGCTTAAACATCAGTGCATATTAATATTATGAAAGAGAAGGCTTTTTTAAGGTGTTACTGAAGAAATACATAAAACAGAGCCTTATGTAACTTCAAAAAGAGTTATCCTCATCCTCCATTCCAAAATTTTAAGATGGAAAATCCTCTAGTTTCTTCTTTATTTCTAACTGTGGAATTATTAAATTTATGACTGACTTCAGTACAGAAACTCACAGAGCAAAACATTTCTGACACACAATTTTCCATTGTAATTTGATGTAATTTCAAGGTAGAATAAAAATCAGGTAGATTTTGCATCCTTCTTTTGCAAGTAACATAAAAGCATCTCCTTTTCCAGAGAAAATACTAAAGAATTCAAATAGCCCATTACATCAAACTGCACTCACACATTAATACCACAGTGACAAAACAGAAGCAATGCTTCTACCAAGCAGTGCTATCCACCAAAGCTGAACACAAGTAAAAGAGAAACAACAGATTTAATTTTGCAGAGAAGTCAGGCTAGGAAGCAGCTGAAACAAAGCCAACCCAATCTGCTTATGCACAGTATTTCACCATCTTGTTAACAAAATGGGAAGTCAACTAAACAAAAGCAGTTACATTTTTATGCCCACACTTCCATTACTTCCCTCTGAGTTTGGGCTTGTCAAAGCTCCTCTGTCCAAGGTGCTACTCTGTCCACAAAAGAAGAGTTTGACAACATCCTGCTTGTAGCTGTCCTCAAACATATAGGAAACTGTGGTAATACAAACCCTTCCCAGCCTCCTCCCTTCTCACTACTCCAGGCAAGCTGCATGTTTACTGAGCAGAAAATCAAGTATCACTAAATGTTCTGCTACAATACAGAATTCAGCAGAATGGTCACCCACAGACAGGAAGGATGGGCAATGAGGTGGATGAATCGCCTTCTGTGAGTGCAGGCACTTATCTGTGTACTGCTACACAAACTGCTCAGCCATAAACTACCACATCAGAGAGAACTTAGGCTCTATCAGAGAACTTCTTCAAACTTTCAATTACACATTTTAAAATGCAGAATATTTACTACCTCTGCTATTTCCACATTTCTTTCAGTTTAGTAAATTAAAATAGAAGTATGTTTTGATTTGTAAAAGAAGATATTTCTAACTTCTCACAGAAGCCTGTACATGAAAGAGTAATCAGCATGTTATCCTCAGGACAGACATGAGTTCTGACTTTTTATTTAAACTGTTTTTCCATTGTAAAGTTCCAGTGTGATTAAAATATGTCAAGGCAAAGAGGCAAGAAGAGAACATTTCTTTTGTGTCATCAGTATTGATGGTCTCCCCCTCTTTGACTTAGGGCTTTGATTTTTTTCAACAGCTCTTTGAAAAATTCTGGATGTACTTAATAATTTGAAATCTATAATCCTACTGGTGCCTTGATGGGAGTCTGTTTGCATTTTAAACCCACCAATTAAAATTCAGCTTGATATGAGAATTACACAACTCATCTCTAAAAAAACCCAAACATGTTCAAACAAAGCCAAACAAAACTAGAAATGATCCCAATTAATACCTTCTGCACATCCCACACCCTCAAACATATTTCTGTGAATTAGCTTTAAATTTTTTACAATGCAAAAGACAGCTCCTGGGTAGAATGATTTAGAACATCTAATACCTGTAACACAAAATACTGAATATTTTTATTAATAGAAAAACATCCATCTTGCTTAAATATGATAGAACAAAGCCATCAACTCTAAACATGAGTTATCAAGTGGGGCCAAGAGGCCACCCCAGAACACCACAGCAATCACTATTCTACGCCATGTGGAATGACTGAATCCTGACACAGTTGTCTTCTTGCTACTAGAACCAAGCATATGTGTACTACAGCTATTCTCAAGATAAAATACTTCTCACAAGCTAATAACTGTCTTTTATACAGCTGCATATTAGTGAAAGAGGCTTGTTGATATATTCTGTACTAATTGAAGAATGCCTTTTGCAGAACAAGACCAAAATAATCATAATAAGCCAAATTTAGTTTGCTTTCAAAGAACTAAAGAACAAAATTAACTATGCTGATGAGATCCTTCTCTCAATCTCTCAAAACATGGAAGTTCACAAAAAGTAGGTCATATCAAGCCTTCATATAAATTGCCACCAAATTATCATTTACTCATTGGATAAAAAGTTTCTCCTCCTACAGGTTTGTTTTACTCTGCCAGGTGAGTCTTTCTCCTCACATACCATTCATTTGCTATCTTTGTGGCACTGAAAAATTATGTAACTTTTCTGAGAAGCACCTTAATTACACTTCTGCATTTCAACATGATAGAAAGCAGATCGTAGACAACTCTTCCAACACATCTTTTGCCAAGTCCTGCACCATGAGAATACACAGCCTCACTGTGGAAACAGGTACAGCAGTAACAGTGTTACTTATGCTTGGAGAGACCCACAGTCAGAAAGCCAAATATTGCAGAGAATTCTACAGTGAATATGAACAGCATCCATCTCTAACCCAAGCCTTCCCCTTTAACATAGCTGGAAGTCACCTAGTGTATTTTACCCAGGTTCACTATCAAAATAAAATAATCCTGTGTTACTATCCAAGGGACACCTTTATTGGTAGTCCTGCCACTAACCTGCCTGGCAAACACAGAAGCTCAACTCCTTTCACTGTTCTTCACCTTTGGAGCTATTTCAGAGATAGATCCAATAACCTACAGCACCTCTGACAATGATGAGACAAACTAAAATAAATGCAATTCAAGAATTTCAGAACTTCCCATGCTGTTCCAAGTGAGTTTTACTACTCAGCATGTGTGCAATTCTGGCTTTGTGGAAGGGCATTATAGGAGGAAGGACAGTATGAAAAGGTACTACTTAACTCTAAAAAAATGTAGCTACAAAACAAGCAATTAGAATGTTATCTAGGTCAATGTCCCATCAAAACAATCGACACTGTAGGAACATAACTCTGCTGACTGAAACAAAAATTGACACTACATTTGGAAGACTTTCATCACCAACAGAAGGTGAAGAAGTTGCAGTAAGAGGAGGAAAGCAGCTCTCTGACTTAACTTCTGCAGTAATATGGAATTAAGAAACATTTGAGATTAACAATATGTACAGCATGAACAGGCAGTATTTCATCAATTATACTGATGAACTGATCACAGTGAAACTTTCAGGTGTTTGAATAGGAAAAAATAAAATAGAAAACTAATCTTTATAGCATTGAGTACAAATTTAAGTAAGCCCATTTTATATACTCTCATGACAATTCGCTGTATTGGAACTTAGGAAGTTAACTGTATTTCATGGATCCACTAAAAGAAAGAGCTCAAAGATTCAAACAAACAGGCCTGGCCCTGCTGGAGTAAAGAGAAAATAAGTAAAGTTGAACTCTCACTGCCCACTAAACTCAAAGCCTTTATCATCAAGTGGAGTAAAATGCATAAAGGAAACCAAAATGCTAGTGAATCAGTAGAAGCAGAAGTGTGTAACACAGACACATAGAGTCAGGTATACAGCTGTCACTGGATGGTTTGAAATTGTTAGAATTGTGGGCAAAGAATATACTGTGCTCCAGAGACAGAGGAATGTATGAAATCTAAAGCCAGACAGAAAACAACTATTCAATTCACTTGCCAGCTGGGAGCCTGTTTTCTGGTGCGTCCTGGAATGACTTCCAACATTACTGCTTGAATGTATGCTGTAGTTTATTGGATAAGTGATTAGTTCAGGTCTCTGAATCCAAGTCTCCACACATTCTATAGCACTATGGATTCCACCCATAATCTGCAATGGTGACTTGTCAGCTGCTCCCTCTACTCCACTTGTTGGTTAAGATACATCAGAAAATGATGAACAAGAGAGCTCCCAGCTATAAGCATCAGCTTTCCCATCACACTCAACAAAAAACATCTCAGGCAATCAACTACCTTTATTACACAAGTGAGCAGAAGAGACAGTCCAGCAAGGGTGCGGGGGTCGGGGGGTGGAAAAAAGGGAGCAAGAGCAACAAAAATACACTTTCTTGGTTATCTGCAAAAAGTAGGTAGAAATGTCCATGAGAGCACCCAAAGTCCTTAATAGGGTAGGAACATCTTATATTTTCTGCTGGTATAGCTTGCTAAATGAGGTAGCTATGGTCACTGTGACAGAACTGCCTAGGAATCAGAGCATAAGTGACTTACATAAAGTTTAAAAAAGCTTGTACTTTTATTGTTCATACAAGAACAGAAAAATGCTTTCATGCTATATGTGGTGCCAATCAGTTTAAAGTCTTCACAGAAAAACAGTTATTGAAAAACTGTCTGCAAGTGAAACAATTTTCAAGAAGTAAAACTGTAAGTTAATTAATATTTGGATGATTTTGAGAAGATTACCAATATTATATGTTAACCTTCATGTCACAAAACTATGTGCCATATGTACAAATTAACATTTGGCATTCCAGTTTCCTTTAGTTATTGTCTGTTATACCTTGAACTGCTTTCCAGGTTCTTAAAAATTAGATGTTAACATAGCTAAAAACAAATACCGAAACAGCAGAATTAGCATGCCAGACACAGCCAGGTTCCCAGAACAACTAGGCATACAAATATATGCACTGTTTGAAAAATATAAATGCTGTAGGCAAATTAGAAAACCTGTCCTAGCAAACAAAAGAACACTACGTGATGGGTTTTTCTGGTTGGCTTTTAAGGGTGGGGGAGTGGGATGTTGGAAGCTTAGGGAATTCTTTTAAAACGCAGATTGCAATGAAAATAAGCACTCATTTGTTACCATATATCATGTTTCAGCTGGCAAGTTTTGACCAATATGACTGTTTATACAACAAATATTTGCCTGCCACAAAATGCACAAAAACCATCAAGACTTTGGTCAGCTTTACAACTTCTACTTAAAACTATTGAAAGCATAATGAAACTGAAAATAATCATGGCAGGAAATGATTCGTATGAAGAATAAAAGTTAGGACAAAACTATCTAAAGAAACAAAGCTTGAACATAGAAGAAGCGTGAGATAACAGAGAAATTGCAAACACACAGCTCAAGAACCCAAACAGACGGAACTTCACATACTGAATCTGCCCAGTATGGAATACATAAGACCTCTCCTTTTTCTGTGCCAGTGTGCTTCAGGAGCAACATCATGACTTGCAAATGAACAAAGGTTAGGTATTCTCACAAAGAAGATGGCCATGATCCTCACTGGCCAGTCCTCAGATCTGATGCTCTTTTTCCTAAACACACGCCAAGCTTTTTTTTGAACCCCCTTGTACCAAGGACTTCTAGAAAACACAATTTCTAAGCAAGAATCAAAATTTCTTCTACAAACCTGCATATCTTTTAAAAAATGCATCAGTAAAAAATAGGGGGAAAAGTATTAATGTATTCTATAAGCTCTACATAAATGGTAAACCAGAAAATTTCTATACAACTGGTTGAATATCACAAAGTAAATGAGCTTTTGGAAAGATTGTGTGGTGTCTGCTCTAGCTCTGAAGAAAGCAGTCTCCAGTTATGGCGTACTAATAATTACCTGACTATGAGGAGAGGAAAAACAAACAGTGTAAACTTCTTGACAAGGATCACAGCTTGAGGAAGAATCTTGCAACTTCCTCAAGGACAATCACCCAATTTAGGTTCAAAGTATCACATCAGAAGCTGTCAATCATTATGAAATCTTTAATGTCACTAGAACTTTCCATTTCAATATCTTAATTATGTAACATAAAGAGTAACAAATTAAAGGGGAGGAAGTCTTGTAACAGCTTCACTAGGCCATGCTGTGTTCCTTGCACAGTCTTCTCCTCAGTCAGTTTTAAATCACTACTCAGCTTATCAAAACAGGAAGAAAAGGATCACAGTGATTGCTTTAGGATTACGGAGGAAAAAAACACTTAATTTGAAAAACCTCAAGAGAGTATAAACCACAAGACTACACAGAATTAAGAGTGTGCATAGAGTCTGCACAAATATCTTTACTGAGTTTTAGCCACATTTCCAAATATTAACACACAGTTCTTTCTGGGGACAGGAAGAAGCAGCTAGTTATAAATCCATCCACTTGGATTTCTTATGTTGTCTACTAGTAATAGTATTTAATAGTCTTTCAGGGGGAAAAAAAAAACCAAACAACTAAGCAACAAAAACCAAAGAGCCACCCCCTAATAATAATAGCAATAATACATTCATACACACAAGACTATGATGCTCGGGAGCATCCATTTCTTCTCCCCCCGCCCCCTAAGTTTTTAATTTTGACGTGTCATTTCCCCTCTTTCCCCGGCAGCGAAGGGCAGGCGGGTGTCTCATTATCGCCCTATCAAAGTCCCATTCGGCAGCTCCCGGGCCTGGCCCGGCTGGACTCGGGCACTGGGTGTGGATCGGCGGGCAGCAGCCAGCGGGAGACTGGGCAGGGCCGGGCAGGGGAAGCAGCCCTGTGTCCGCATGACACACCGCAAGGCTGGCCCGGGACCCGCAGGCACCCCGGCCGAGAAAGACAATGAGAGCACCCCATCCAAGCCCCCTAAACGTCGGGAACCAGGGTGGGCGAAGGACAGCGAGGGCATTATGGCGGGGTGCCCACGGCAGAGGGGCGTATCTAGAGCATCCCTGGATACTGCATATCCAAAATGAAGCCGAGCCTTGCCAGGGAGGAAGCGAGAGGGTTACGGCAGCACCTTGCCACCCATCAACACCCCCTCCCCTCGGGGCGATGAACAAGGGAAGCTCCAGGAGCCCAGGAGAGGGCTCAGGAGCCAGCTTGTGGGGATGGCAGGGGGGTCGGGATGCCTCTCATCCTGTGTACAGCAGAGATGTCAGGGGGGTCGGGATGCCTCTCAACCAGTGTACAGCAGGGATGGCAGGGGGGTCGGGATGCCTC
>JAWWEE010000074.1:40843260-40868988 GCA_035221455.1 Xenops minutus
GGGATCGGGGATCGCCCAGCCGGGCCGCAGGCAGCGGGCAGCGGGGATCGCCCAGCCGGGCCGAGGGCGGCGGCGCCCGGCGCGGCCGGAGCGCGGGGCGGGGCGGGCCGGCGCTCACCAGAGGTTCTGCCCATCGTCCTCATCGCCGCCCGCCCGCAGCTCCGCCGCGCCGCCGCTGCCGCTGCTGGAGGCCGCGGCGGGAGGAGCCGAGGGGAATCCGGCAGCCGAGCCGAGCCCCGCGGGCGCGGAGGAGCCGAAGGAGCCGGCTCTCCCCACCGCCGCCGCCATCTTCGCCGCTGCCGCTGGTGCTGCTGCTGCTGCCACCTCCTCCTCCTCCTCCTCCTCCTCCTCCTCCTCCTCCTCCTCCTGCGCCTCCTCCTGCTCCTCCCCGCCCCGCCCGGCCCAGCCCGGCCCGGCCCGGCCCGGCCCCGCCGCCTCCCCGGGACGCGGAGCCGAGCCCGGAACCCGGATGTTGGGCGGGAGCGGCGGGAGAGGGAGGAGGAGAGGGAGGGAGAGGGGCGGTCCCGGAGCAGCGTGAGGGGGTACTGAGGGCCGGGAGCCGCACTGTGCGGTCCCGGAGCCGTGTGGGGAGGGACTGAGGGTGGGCAGGGAGAGCGGCGGTCCTGGAGCCGTGTGAGGGGGTACTGAGGGCAGGGCATGGCGCTGTGCCGTGCTGTGTGCCCCCCGGCCCTGCAGGAGCGCCTCGCACCCCACAGAAGTAAGTGTGGCTGGGTAGGGATGTGCCCTGTGGGGGAGCACGGCCAGGCCGCCCGGCCCGAGGGGCCCCTGCGCTCCATCGGCCTCAGGAGCGCGGCCCGAGACACGGCAGAGGTGGGTCACTTCAGAGCGGGGCAGAGGGGGGTCACTTCAGAGCCGGGCACAGACGGGTCACATCAGAGCCGGGTAAAGGTGGGTCACTTCAGAGCCGGGCACAGACGGGTCACATCGCACCGCTGTGACAGCCCGACCCGTGGTGGAAGTCCCAGGAGGAGCGAGGAAGCCTGTCAGTCCTTTTCCCTCTGTTTTTGTGCTAGTGTGTTTCCGACGTAACACCTGAGTGGCTTTGGAGTCTGTAAAAGTTTAATTGGGTGAGTTTTGTCCCTTGTGGGGCGTTCAGGGAAAACCTAAGGAGGGGATGAGTCCTTGGCTACGGCCATTTCAAACAAAGGGTGCCCATTCCCAGAGCCTTTGGATATGCAGAAGAGTATTGGCTGTGTTAGCGACTTAGTTATGCCAGCAGCTTGTAATTAAGTTCTTTCTTGCTGCTGTGTTAATTTTATTTTTCGCAGAAAACACGGCTTTTAAAGTGGTATTTTGAAACGGGAAAAAAATTAATCCCTCTTTCCTAGCCATGCATTTCTCTCAATGGCTTTGCAACCCAAAATACAAACATTCCTTTCATGCGCTTGTTGTTTTAGTAGAGGCCAGGTGTTGTAACTTGTAGGTCACCATTCAGGTTAAGTGTATTTCTTTCTTTGGGTATAAAATAGGTGAAACAACAGTAGCCATGTGATGAATTACAAGTACTTGTAACAGTGGCACAGTTATTACTCAGAAGTATTTTGTTGAGGATAGAACAGTTGTGGAAAACTCACAAAATTTTGGTGGAGATGCATCATCTGGTAAAAGGTGACCACTAAACAGAGGAGTGATGCTGAAAAGCCACCAAGGAAAAACACTTGCTGCAAGGCCTCCTTATGGCCTGCTGGGAACTGCATTCCCCTGGTATCTCTGGTTTTCATCACTGTTGGGTCGACTGATTTAAATCACTAAAACATCAGAAAACTGATTACTGAAATGGCTGAATAACACTTCCAGTTTGGTGAGGTGAATCATCTCCTGGAAAGTTTGACGAGTGACAGAGCCAGAGCAAAGGGTGGGGAACAGAACTTGACCAGAGAGTAAGGAGAGAAGGAAGGTGGAGCTCAAATCTGGGAGTCAGTGGGATGGGAATGCCTTTCCATTGACAGTAAACAGTTAGGTCAGCTCAGCTGCAGGTCAAGTTGTGGTTCTAAGAGAAATGGAAAAACAACCCCAACGGATTTTAGAATACATTTCCTAGTGAAAACAACTTCTAGGAGTCCAAACTTTAGCAAGCTGCTTCAATCAAAAGGGAAAACATTGGTTTTAACGTAATTTGAAAAATTGATTGCTATTTATTCTGGTGTGGTATTTGGATTTTTGTGAAACTTTAATAAATAATGGAAAATCACTTAAATTTTAACACCTCATTTGCAAAGGCACTGAAAATAACAAGTCTTAAGCTACTTAATGTTGCTTGTTATTTTGAATTATGTTCCTTATCATATTGTTCACGTGTCAAGTATATTCAATTGAGATATGTAAATTATATTCTCTGAGGACTTTTTTGGAACTACAGTATGTATGACAGAATTAACATTTAAATATGTGAAAGTAGTAGCAAATAAAAGGCTACAAGGAAGAATGATAATAAGACCATGTTGATTTGTGCTGAGTAAGGAACATACTGATTTTGAGAAAACACAGTGCAATTTTCCTGCTCCTCTGCTTTTATAGGGGCTAATGTTGCTTGCTGGGAAAAAAAAACCAAACCAAACAACCTGGTGATTATAAATCTACCAAAGATTGTTCACAGTGAAAGAGAGACCACCTCTTTTCTTTCTCCCCTCCTCCTTCCCCTGACAACCATTCATTCTGGAGTCTTTTTAAGGTAGCTTTCACTGCCTGATCCTCTTCTAATGGAGGATTTTGCTGTGTGTCTGTGAAAGAAATGTGTATGTTAAAATTCTCTGAGGATTCACTCACCAGATTGTCACATCTGACAGTTTTGATGATGGTTGTGTGATGTGCTTCCTACCTTTAGAAGAAGCCATCCCTCCCTCCTATTCTGCCTCCTCTCCATTTCATCTCTGTCTCGGGAGCTGCAGAGGAGAGAGTGAAAATGGAAATGCTTGGTCATCATCCTCTCAGGTTAGGTTACAAAAAAATCAGGTTGGAAGCAAAAATGTTGAGAGAATCGAGCCTTCATCAGCTGCAGTGTGGTGATACAGTATCCCAGTTAAATTATTCATAGAGTTAGCTGTACAGCATGATAGGAAGAGGAAATTTAGGAAAAGTGGTAATGAAGCAACCATGGAAAAGGCGAGGGAGGGGGAATCAATAAGACGTCCTTTCCTTTCCTACCCTGTGAAATAAGTTTCTCTCTGGCAAAATGATCTTGTGAATGTATGGGAAAAATCATTCTGTGCAGCATTTTCCAAAATGTGACTGAATAGGAACTGATCTTAATGATGCCCAGCAAGCATAAAAGCTTCATTTTCTCCTACCTCACCCAACCTGTAGGTGTTTATCCAAGCACATTAAATATAAGGTCTTCCCTGACTATCCAATTGTAAGTTTTAAAGTTAAAACTATGTTTTCTTACTTAGAACTGCCATTCTGGTTTGATAGTACCTCATACCCAGTGCCTGGTATGCCTGCAGAGGTAGGTATAACTATACAGGACAAAGACAATGAAGAATGGGGTCCTTCAGCTCTGATGAGAAATAACATTGTTTCAGCTGTTGATTGTTACAACAGTTCGAAGTGAAGAAACGCTGCAACAACTTCACTACAAGGGCAAACTAAGACAACATCCGCTTGGCAAAATAATGTCATTTCCTAATACAGGCAAGGTCTACATGGCTCTGTGAGCTGCCCTGGGGTGATGTCAAAGTGCAGACCCTGAGTCAGGATGCAGCTTTAGCTAGCTGTGCCATGCTGTCCAAGAAGGCACCAGCAGGGAGAGGGACCTCCTGTGCACAGCTGCTTGGTGGTCACAGGAATGCAGTCTTGGTTTCTCTTACATTCTCTGCCTCTTCACTTTCTGATGTGCTTTGATTGTTCTGTGCTCCTCTGCTTGTTCTTAACGTGGGGCTCCTTGTTGCCTGTCTCTCTTCACATAAAAACTTTTGTCTGAGTTAGTATTGTATGAAATCCAGGAAGTGGTGGTCCAGCTTCTCTGTCTGCATCTATTGTGAGTGGCCAAATACTATGAAATTGGTTGCAAAAGTGCGCCTATGGAACGGAATTGTTATAGTTCAATTACATTTAAAAGATCTGGTTTGGGTTCTTCAAGAGATTTTGCCTTTAAGGCAAAACTGGCTTCTTAGCAATGCTGACCTTGTTGTTGAAATCAAAATTATAAAGGTCACAGTGCTCAATATGTACCAGGAGTGTAGCACTGTGCAGAAAGCATCTCTTTGAAAAGGCAGCAATGAAGAAGCAGAATACATGAAATTTCTGACAAGATGTTTTCTTGCCTTTGGCTGAAGTGTATTCAAAAGTATAAAACTAAACCTTTAAGAGAGGAAGACAAGGTTATTTGTCATTATTTGTGGATCTGAATTTGTGTGTGATTAATATTCAGAAAGCATTCATGAAGTTGGTAATGATTTTTGAAAGTGCCTTTTTTGTAGCATTAACAGTTAGTCATCTGAAACTTAATCTTGAAAGTGAATTACTGATTATTTTCTTGTTTACAACATTCAAGTTACTCTGTTGGGAAACGAAAAAATACTGTATGCCTTAGCTGAATAGTTGCAATAGGACAAATTACAAATCAGTAACTTCAGCATAGAATTAATATTTCAATCTATGTGCTGAAATTTGTTAATATAAACTGTAGAGATAATAAGAATTACAAATGTGTCTTGGGAGTCTTAATGAGAAGAATCCATAAGAAATATTAGACTATGACTAGTTTTGTGTATCCCATTTCCTTTTCACATTTGATCACATATAAATCTTGTAATTCATCTAGTTATGGTTTGTGCTGATTGGTAATATAAGCTCTGCAGACCATGAAGCAATGGACCACTTACTTCTAAATTTATTTTCTACGTGCTGCACTGTAAATTCTTAAGAATGTGCAGGGCTAACTAGCTTTATGAAACAGTGTACTGTGGCCTGCTGCAAAGGAGACAGACTGTTTTATTTCACAGAGACAATGTTTTATTAATTCAAATTGGTTACCATTTTGCAGCAGATGGAGCAGAGCACCTGAAACATATGTTTGAGTACACCCTTGAATTTACTTGGAATGCATGAGATTTAAAATGTGCTCTACATGGCTGGTTGATGATTAAAAATATGTGCTTGTTGTGTACTTATAGAAGACAACTATGATCAACGAAGGTCCCAGTTATTATGATTTAAATCCACTAGGAGACCAGGTGTATTCCCTCTCAAGGCACATTCAGTTCTTTCAGGGCCATGGTATAAAACATGTTCCATTCCTTTAAGCAGGATAATTTCTTCAAAAAGAGAAGTTTCTTACATTTTGGGGGTTTTGTTTGTTTTTGGTTTTGTTTTTGGTTTTTTTTTTAATACAATATCGTTTATTCAGGAAAAATATATATGAATGAATAATTTCTCAGATTTCTGTAGAGGCAGTCAGCAGCAGGCACTTTCTGGTGCATTATTTATACTTCTACTCCTTTAGTCAGTTCTTTAGCTCAGGGAGCTGTGACTGCTTCTCAAGTAGCTGGTTTGCTTTATGCTGGCTTTTTGGTTGTCAGATGTCATGGCTACTTGGATAGGTTACCATAAAAAAAGGAAGGATGTGTGTTTGTGGTGTGGGAGCTGCTTCGTGCGTGTTGTCTGAAGGAATCTGTGAAAATCTATGTTTACTCTGTCTTCAGAGGGGATTAAAGTAAGATATTTTCCATTCACTGCAAAATAAGAGTGTTCATAGAGACAATTACTGCAGTGTAGCTTAAGAAGTATAAACCTGTACTCAGGCTACATTACAATAATTTATGTAAACATGCTGCTCTAAGCAGGGGCTGCCACAGTCACCAAGCTGCTCTGTTGTGTGGTCCGAGACTCATCTACTGGACTTGGTTTCTAATTGTTTGTTTCCCTCTGGCCCAGTTCTTGGTTGGTATTTCCAAAATTGTGTATAAAAACTGTAAAAGGGGCTAATGTTACAAAATTTTGAGTCCTTTGAAGACACTGAGCTTTTTTAGCTGCCACCTAAGTAAGCATTTTAGAGTACTTAGCTTGGAAAGAAATATTCTGGTTATGTGAGTATTAAATGTGTTCAATTTAGGTTTTCATCATCTCAGTGGCTTAATAATGATGAGACATACTCCTATGTTATCCTGCCTCTGTACAGGAGAGTTTGCTTTTTTGTTACAGGTTTTGTTCTTTCTCTTCAGTTTGCTACCCGTTAAAAAGCAAAAACTTTGGAATACTTTTTATTTAGTTACACAAATCAAGGTGATTCCTTCCATTTTTCCATTTCAAAGTCTAGTCATTGAAGGCCTACAGAGACATCTATACTTCAGAGACATATATACTTCCTTAAACTGCTGCATTAGAAATTGCTGTTTTAACTAAGTAGTATGTTGTTTCATATGTTGGAGGAGGATATTCATTTCCATATTACTCTTCATGTAAATCTTGAATAGTATCTCTGGTAAGGATGATGCCCTTTTAAATAAAATTGCCTGCTAAAATCATCCTGATCCTCACAACTCCATAAATGGATGACTTTGGTTACTATAATCAAGTTATGAATGTAAGACCAACCTGTATTCTACTCTCTGTGAATTGACAGAAAAAACCTAGCCCAAACAAAAATAAGCAAAAATTGGCAATGTGGAGCATTGCCTTAGAATAGCTTCACAATGTTTTAGAATGATTAACAGAAAAACAAACAAAAAAGTTATTAATGGAATAAGAGAGGAAATACCGGAAGTAAGAGTTCTCACTTGTTAGCAAACCTAAAACAAATAATACATTCAGTAAACAGAATTATAAAGATTCTTTAGAGTGGAAGGAGACCTGATTGTTTTGGGTTTTTTTCACTTTTATTTAAGTCCTGACAAAATCTATCGATATGTTATATTAAGAGATGTGGTGCACAAAAACATTTAGCAGAACTGCATCCAAGGTGCCAAGAATGTATTGCTGAGACACATTTTTAACATATAAGGCAACATTTAAAAATTAGGGAGAGAGATATCATGTCTTGAGTGGAGAACATGAGATCTCAGCACCAGGCATTTGTCCTCGAGATAAACAGAGTAATGGGACAGGGCCATCATGGCCCTTTGCCCGGCTGGTTAAAAATAAACACTGCACACACTTCATATGCATCTCTCCCTTCAGTGTGTGGGAGGAGAGAAAAATCCACACAGGAACAAATGCTCGGTTCTTGTCCCTTTCATGGCACCCTCCCAGGTTCTTATCCCTGCCCTTGGCTCAATGATGCCACAGTCAAGGGAAAGGCCTCTGTTTAATTCTTAATCCCTGTGTGATGGGAGCAGGTCTGTGCATGTAGCTGAGGATTAACTAATTATTTTATATATTTATTTACTCACAATAAAAGAATAAATCTTGCTTCTTGTGGATAATAAAAACCATTTCTCATTACTTTGGTAAGAATCTTGACAGGATAAAGAAAAAGGACCAAATCTTAATTCAGGGAAGGATCATCCTATGAAACTGATTCACAGCAAGAATACCTGAGTGAGTGAAAGTACCAAAGAAAACACAGGAAAAATAAAATTTTAGGTTTATTAAACATGATACTTTATAAGAAAATTGTTTGGTTTTTTTTCTGTCAAAAACAAGTTTATAGTTGTCCAGCGTTCTGTTTCTGATTGGGGGATGCTGGGTTTGGTTTAACTTTTTTCTTCAATTTCTTTGTAGGATGATGATTTATGGTGAAAATTTGCTGACCCTTGACTGTAAGACTACAATGAAAGTACTCTACTTAGGTACTCTGAAGGTTTTGAAATGAGTATTGATATTTATTAATGCAGTGTTCCATGTTTTGGAAAGAGATTAATGGTGGCGCTTCAGTTGAAGAATTTGTCTGGCTCACATCACATTACATTTATATTGCATCTGGACTCTCCCATGGCTTTGTTTTGCCTTTGGACAGGCATTCAGAATGCTGGACAGGAACCTTAAGGCTGTGTTGCACAGATAGATGGACTCAGGGGTGATGAGGCACATCATGGGGCTGATTCTTCTCTTGACTTGAACCAAATCAAGTGAAAGCTTTATTAAGCCAGAGGTATTGCTGCAATGCAAAACGAGCATGAAAGAATAGTCCAGCACAGCCACTTCCTGCAGGCTGGTTCCTCTTATTCAGTAATTTCTTCAGTGTGTGAGGAACTTGGAAGCCAGGGACAGTGACAATAGGACAATATGATGGCAGAAAGGGAGTGAGGAAGTACCACTGTCCTGCTTCCTCTGCTAAGCAAATACAGATCCTTCTAATTGTATAGTCTGATTTCAGATATGTGTTACAGATTTCCAAAACATATGTTAAAGTATAAATTACTTTACAGCAAACATTTTGTTGTTTCACATTGGGGTAAATACATCTAGTCTGTGTATTCAACTTCAGTAATATTTTGCTTTCTTTCCTAAGAATAAATATGCATACACACCTATTATTGTTATGTGGCAATATTCAGTAAGTAAATTTAAATTTGTGCAGAAGGCCACGTGTTCAAAAACAATAAAATCTCCATTTTTAATGTTTTTCAGTATGTCTGTAAGCCACTTTGTTTTTCACAACCGTTTTCTAATTCATCTATAAAATATGAATGCCCTTCATACTCCCATCCACCAAGTCACTCCAGGCCATTTAGGGTCCTGGAGCTTCTCATTCTGTGCCACTTGGGGGCATGGTTTAGTGGGGGACCTGTCAGTGGTGGGGTAAAGATTGGACTCAATGATCTTAGAGGTATTTTCCAGCCTAAATGATTATATGATACTATGTTTCATTTGCTTTGTGGTGCTGTTTTGTGCCCTCAAATCCCTTTTTTTAAGACTTCTGTTGCTCCTTGTGCATGAAGGTCTTCCCTTCATGCTTGTGTCAGGGTAGAATCCATTGCCTAAGCAGTTGCTCTCATTCCCACTCTTAGCCCCTGCCCTTTCTGAATTCAGAAAAAGTGCTGATATGACAGGGAAGCATTCAGTCAGATAAGTGGTAGACTTCCTGAGACTGTGTTCTCTGTGTAGAATCTGTTAGTAGGAGTGACTTGCAGCAACAAATCTGCAGTGTGGAACAGAGCCAGAGAAGCCATGTGGAGTGAAAGATGTCCAGGTTAGCTAAGAAAATTGGCTTGTACAGGGGAAAGACTGGAGTGCGTGAGAAATTAAGATAGACTGCTCTTAAAAAGAAAAAGTGCAGAACCATTGTCAAGTGTTCTGTCAGTCTTAATTTCCTACTGTTTTAACTTCATTTCGTCCTTTCTCAGGCATCTCTTAGAAACTCAGTTATGGTGATACCAGTTTTCTGCCACTACTATATTAGGGAGAGGTTTGTTCCAAGACAATAAGAAGTGATGTCATTCTCATAATAGAGTTGTCACTAAGCTTCAGAATCATTGTAGTGACTTGTAGGGCTCAGCATTCCAGCAGAGTCATCAGTTCAAACTCTGAAAATCTTTTCATTTTGCATGCCAAATATTATCATAGACTTTGAGATGTATGAAAAAATTGGAGTCTGTTCCATGGAAATTCTGCATTATTGAAAGGCAAATCAGTACAGAGTCAGTGTGGAGAAGGATCATGGTGTTCCATGGGATTAGAAGTGTACAGTGTGAGACTGGGAGCATAATTAAAGTACACAGTGAAATATGGTATAGAAAGGATAGATCTAACCACCACTAAACTACTTGCAGAAGTGAATTAGTACAGCCATGTTAGCTTGGCTTTGAACACATGTTGAAGAAGACTGGCTGTCTTGGTGACAGGGCACATTGGCTTGAAAGGAATGTGCTAACATATCTGTACAGCTCTTAGAACCAGGGGCACATGGGTGTGGAATGTCCACAGTGTCTGCACTCGCTGGAACGGTGTCCCA
Source organism: Xenops minutus (assembly GCA_035221455.1). Classification (NCBI taxonomy): domain Eukaryota; kingdom Metazoa; phylum Chordata; class Aves; order Passeriformes; family Furnariidae; genus Xenops; species Xenops minutus. The sequence goes on from JAWWEE010000074.1 coordinate 40,853,114, forward strand.
GTCAGCTTGGACCTCTTCACAGTGCATGCCATGTTGTAAGGGAGATGTGCTGGAACAGAGCCTGACCTGATGAGCCAGGCATAGTGAGTATTAACAGATGATATGATTTCTTTCTCTGAATGTACCACCAGAGAGGCAAAGCTCTGTTTAGAGTAAGGGACTGTGTTAGGAAAGAGCTAAGTCGTTGGCTGACTAGGAATACATTGAATCTAAAAATCAAAAAGACTTTTCTGTCAGGGCAGAGACTTCGAGACTGCCATCTGATTGAGTTATGAAAGGGGCTTTGGTCGGTTTCTGTAAGGGATTAAGTGATACAACTGCAAGTGTAAGGGTGGATTATTTGCGGTGACTCAGGAGTTCCCCTCTGGTCTTATGTTCCTATGTCTCACAATTCTGTTCAAGTGGCAGTCAACAGTACATTCCACTATTGAATCATCTGGGAAGAGCAGGGTCCTTGTGGAGTAATATTCTGCTTTTATCGTTCATATATTTCTTATCTGCATATATTTAATCTATTGTGTATATATAGACAGATTTCATTTAACACAGTTGATGTGTGAAAGGAGTGGTTTTTCTGGTAGCCAGAGTATATAACCTTAAAAATGTGTAGGGAATTAGGCTTCTTCATTTGTACAGATAATAAAACAATTTTGTTTAATCTTGATTCTTTTTAAATAACAGTGATAGAACCAGGGAAGTCCTGGTCAAATTTCTTGTAAAAATATGACAAACAATATTCGTCATGATTTCAGTCATTCTAGTCATTAGGATTTGAGAACTGCTGAATTCAGCCAGATGAAAAATCATCCTAACCTAGTAAGTAGATACTTACAGAAAAACTGTCTGGAGGCAGTCATGCTTACAGTGATTTTTCCGTCATGCTCTTGTAGCCTTCAGTGACTAGGAGACTCTTTTGTTTCATAGTTACTGCTGACCTACTGAATAGAACTGCTGAATCAATGAAGTCATGATTTTTTTGATATGGGGACAGTTTGTGCCTCACAATATCTAATGAAAATGAGTTTATTTCTACCGAAAAAAATGCACGCCTTACAATATTTATATTATGAAAACTAGTGAATAACTATTCCCAGTTCATCTTTTTCATAAAAGTCATGACTTAACACATCACTGTCATATTCTTCTTTAGATATTTTTTGAATTCCATGATATCCTTTTTGATAATGGAATGACTAAAACTCCATATAGTATTCATAATGTGTCTGTGGCCTGAGTGTTTACAGGGCAGATTACATGTTTTTCTCTTTTAAGTTTTAAATAATTCCCAAGTTTGTTTGCTTCTTTAAGCACCAGATGTTTTCAGATTTCTTTCCTGGTGATAACAGCACCCTAGGTATATACACATATGTGCACTTTCCCTCTCTTGATGTGCATTGCACTTATTGACACCGAATAGCCTCTGGCATTTTACCTCCACAGCTTTTCATAGCCAGCCTAGATTTCCTCAGCCTAATAGTTTTGTGTCATCTGATTTTTTTTTTCTTTGTTGTATTATGGGTGTATTTTTCTGCATTGTTTTTGAATATATTGAAGGGCCCACATCTCTCAGTTGAGCCTATGTCAGTGAATCCTGAAAAACAATGCAACCAATACAAAATCTGACCTATAAAATCACTCAGCCTTTTTTCTTCTTACTAAGATAAATCTTATCATTTTAGTTTTATTATTTATTTATTATGTAAGTAGTTGTATTTTTAATTAATTTTCATAATGCAGTTCTGCTTTTCAAAGCATTTATAGGATATTGGAAAAGAAGACAACAGAAATTCACTGATTTCTGATGATTTAAATATTACACATGTTGACCTTAATGACTAATTAACATTTTTATGTCATCACCATATGGGATTCTGGGACATACTGACAATTGAGAGTGATTGTCAGGCAAACCCAATAAACTGTTCTTTTTATTTTTTGAATGCTACCATGTAAAGGTTGTCTTTGACTGTCTACAATCTTCTATTGGCTTAATCCACTATGCTTACTTATTAAGCTATGAATACCTGCAAATCCTTTAAAGGATTAACTGTATCTGCCTGCTAAGCTTTCCAAGGCTGTTAAAAATAACTGCAGGCTGATTCTACTGACACACTAAAAATTGGACCTACTCTACATTTTATGTTGTATTTGCCTCTGCTTTGACAGATCTAGTACAGTCTGAAGGTACTTAAACCTTCCATGAAGTTTGGTTGACCAAGTGCTCTCAAACCCCCCGTTATAACTAGCAGCTGTTCTCCCTTACAGCCCACAGACAATCAGCACATGCTTTGTCACATGAAAAATGCCAGTGACCAAGGACATGCAAGGTGGAAAAAGAAATTCAGCTTAATATGAGTTTATGAAATAAAGGTCTTCTTCTCTGAAGAAAAGGCCATGACTTACACAAGTGGTCTGCAGTACAGTCCTTTATGAGATGGCTTTTGCTAGCTGCAGTCATTAACTTCAGAAAATGTGTCTCCTTTCCACATTTACAGAATTGTTATATTCTAATACAGCATGAGGATGTTTGCTGGATGCTGGTAGGTATTATTAGGAGGGGAGCCAAACTGATGAGATTTATTAGAGTGGATGCCTTACACGTAACACACAGTTTGTCTTGATGCTCCAGAGCGTGCATGAGACAGCAGCACATTAAAATGTGTGCTGACTGCCTCTGTGCTCTGTTATTCCTGCTGGCTCTCAGGGAAAAAGAGCTGGCAGTCACCACCTTCCTTGGTCAGAGAAGTTAAATTGTACAATATATAAAATGGAAGCTTTGAGACAAGGCTTTGTGCTTTTCCTTGTCTTTTGCCAGATATTTTCTCTCTGAAGTCTTGTACTGGTACAACAGAAATTCCAGGTGGCTGAAGGGATGCTGGCATTTTCTTGTTGTCAAAGGACAGAATACCTGATGTGAATCCTTCTTTGCTACAGTGATTCCTACCCTCTTTGACAGATTTTTCTAGGTTCCTGCACAAAAAAAGCAGAAGTTGTATGTAACAGCTGAAACTGATTCTTGCACTTTGAAGAGCTGAAGGAATGTAACATGGCATAAAGCTGTTTAAAGCTATTTTGGTCCCAAGTGTTAGGCCTCAGGCTAATTAATACTTAGGTGGATGCTTGAAACCTGCATTTGTTTCAGATGGTGAAGGGGGAATATCGAAAAAACAAAAGCAGGGAGATGTAGGTACTCACAAGGGATGACTGTCAGTGTTCCTTATAGTGGACTTCTGACTGTAAAGCAATATGAACTTGAGTTATGGCTTGCCAGCCACCCTGTCAGACTGTAAAGCAGGTGCAGAAGGAATATTGGTTTCATCAGTTTGAATTCAACTTTCAATCCCAAAATAATGCTTTGCACTGCTAAAGGCTGCTAAAATTCTTTAGTTTAGCTACTTCAAGAGCTAAATACATGTTCATTATGCTGTTTGACAATGGGAGGGCTGTAGATTTTCCTTCTCAACAGGTAAGCAAACTGCACAATCCAAGCTGAAGGTTCTAACTTGGACACAATATTCAATATAACATTAATAGTGCTACTTTATGTCTAAAATACTGATTAAAATTTGTGCTGAGACAGCTTCATACTGAGCTATATCATGAGATTATGTTTTACTTTTTCTAGCTAAGGGAAGTCAACAAAAACTTGGGAGAGTTACAAGATTTTAAACCCTTATTATTAGTCAATATCTGCCCGTGTGTGGCCCTAACCTGCCTGAGGAAGTGCCACAGTCAAGCAGCTTCACTGCCTGTGACACTTCAGCAGTGTTTTTTAGAGCTAGTTGCAGAATTTCTGCAGTTCACTGTATTGCACTCCTCAGGCAATAGATGACACAGACTTAGGAGGTATATTGTATGGTTCTACTTATTTTAATGCTAATTTTTCTGATTAGGCATATATTGCTTAATGTTTGTTTTTATCTGACCTTCATGGCAAACTGTCAAGTTAAATTTTACTCAACATGCATTTTTGGAGGGAGGAAATGCACTTCCTAACATAAATTACTTAGTACTTTGGTATGAATAGAAACCAACATTCTTATGTTTTAGATGTGAAATCTTGTGGAACCCAAGCGTGTTAGATTTTTGCCAGAAACTTGCTGGTTGCCTGCCATCTCATCTCCCCATCCACTTGGCAGGTGGCCCAGCCTTGCAAGAGCTGCAGCTGCCTCTGCGTCAGGGATGGCAGCACTTCCAGGGCTGCCGGCTCCAGAGCAGGTGGCCAGATGGACTTCCTCTCAGGTACCACCCAGAGGGTCCCCATCGGCACGGGGGGATGTGCTCTGCATGCAGCCTGTCTCCTGGCAGGGTGGTAAGCTAAGGAACTTTCTCTTGTGCTGGCTTTTGGTAGCTTTCTAAAAAATTGCTTTATCAGTGGACATCCTACTCCTGTAACTAAGGAAGGCCTTGTGTCGGAAAAGAGGGATGTGTGCCTTAAACACATCATTTTGTAGCAGTCCTGCTTCCAAGGTTCACGTAGAAATGACACAAAATCCAACAGCAGGTGTAGAGGAGCATTGCTTTTTAAGTTGGAATTTGGCTTCTGAAAGAGCATTGGGTTTTGTAGAGGTTTTGTGCTTTCCTTTTATCATTCTTGGTTCTCCTACAAATACCTGATCTTATTTTTGATTCAATCAGACCTCAACAGTATCTTGTGGACTAACATGCAAGTTTTTAATCAGTTAGATACTCATGGTAGTTGATACAACCTTAGTATTAATAATGTATTGTGAAAGAACTGTAAGAATAAATAGAAGCTGATAAGCTTTATGTTGGTGTGTACATGGTTATTGACCTTAATAGCTTTTCTCCTATCTTTTCAGGGCTGAGAACAGCACAGTTTAATAGCACAGAGCATTCTGGACCATGTAATTCTTCATGTTTGTATAAAAGGAAGTGCTAAATCAAACAGGTTAATAAATAATAAAAGCACACAAAGCAATTTTTCTTTCTATTCCTGATTATTCTTTAATATTTTACTGCATTTTTAATAGCTTGCTAGAAAACTTATCTTTGCTAATGGAGCTCTATCTACTCCAAAAATATACCAATTCTACAATAACAGGCATGGTTGGAAAAGAACTATTTTTTCTCCTCCAGCTATTGCTTGTAGATTGCTACTAGATGCCATATAAATAAAAAAATCTCAACTTTATTGAAGCTAAATAATGATATTGAAAGACACATGTTAATGTAATGAAGCAACCACATTTTATAGGCTGTTGTCTGGAGATGATACCTCAAGAAAAATTTAATGAAGAATTCTTAACATAATATACTGGAGCATAAGATAATGCTTCTTATAATAAATTTGTCTAATAGAAACACTGATACTACAGAAGATGACACTCTGATAAAGTTTGTCCAGCTTGGAAACTTTTTCAGCGACTTTAGTGATTTAACTTCATACCTTGCCGCACTTAAGCAAGTTCATTCCTGAAGTTCCTAGTGGGGTAGAGTAACAGTTTCAGAATCTGTGTGGATAGTCTTTTTGCTTATACAGTGTTACCTAACAGTGATGGACCAAACATTGCCTTCTTTAATGGGACCAATGGCCTGTCAAAATCAGGACAAAACATGGAAGCACTGTAATTAACAAAAAAGTCCTCTCCCATTTATCTAGTAGAATATGTTGGGATGGAGAAGGTTAGCCTTATTGTGCATTTAGCAAATGCTTCCAATGAGCTGTCCAAAATGAAACCAAGCTCAATTGGTTTGCATCTGTGCTAGGCCAGCTTTATACGTATTGAAAGCATTGGAGCTCTGTTAATAATAAAATTAGAATGAAATAAAAATAAACCATACATGCTGTTTCTTGCTGACATGATGGCAAGCAGTTTCTCTTTGATTTTATTAATTCTTTTGCACTAGCCAATATAAAAATTTTGCTAGCATTTCACAACACTTACAGATTAAAATAGTTGCCTAACTCCATTTCTGCTTATGAACTTAACAGCTACATCCTTCCATAAAGTAGACTATGATGGTCACATCTTCAGCTACATCCTGGCATAGCTCCAGCTGCGTAGCTGCTGACTTGAGGATTTAGCTACAAACTTAAAGTTAAGCCCATGCTTAACTGCTTTGTCAATCTGTCTCTCCCTGTCTCATTCCTCTTATTATAAAATAAAATCAATGAAATTTAGCTCATTTTGACATATGAATGAATGTTCAGGTATTTCTATACAGTCTTTGTGCCCAAGACCATGGTTGGTTTACTCTTGTTTCAAGCCTGAAGAAAAGACTGTATCCACTGTGACTTCTAGAGTGGTGTGAGCTGTGTATACTCTGGGTGTGGGTGTCTGTTCTCAAAGGCAATGTATGGGCTTCTCATCTAACAAGAACTTCTGTAAGCAGGTAGACTGCCTTTCAGAATAAAACCTTCTCTGGAAACCTGCTCCGAAACTCATGCTTTTTGCAGCAGTTGTAAAATAAATCCTCTCTTTTTTGTGGCTTTTCACTTAAATTGCTTACAGGTATCAATAACTTGATAAAAGTTTTTTAAATTGTATTTAAAAACATTTACAGCAAAATACTGCATCAGTAATAGTAGCAAAGATTTAGAAAGTGAGTTGCATAAGAGCTATTTTATAGCCTGATATTGTAGTCTCATATACAAAACAAGTTATTACACAAAGTATAATAAAATTATACCTGTAGGCAGTGCCTTTCATATAGAATGTAAGTTTTTCTAATACTAAATAAACTAAGATTTTACCAGAATTGTAACCTCATATTTCTGTGATTTGTGTGCATTCTTCCCCAAAATGGCATTCAGCTACATTAAGGTTTAGTTGGGTATTTATGCATGACCAAATTAATCAGTGTGATATTTGACTTTCTGGAGAGCTGTGGATATATTCAAACAAAAAATTTTATAACTGCCTTAATTATCTTGCTGAATCAGGAGCTAAGTGACAATATTGGCATATATTACAGTAAACCCCCCAACATTTGAAGCACACATTTCCTTAAATTTTAGTTCCTAAAAATGTTGACAGTATGCCCATGCATCTCTTCATATTTTAGTATTTGCTAGATGTACTGCAGTTTCCCCTGGCATATGTGTCCTGTAAGGCAAGAGACAACAGAATCAAGAAATAAACATCTGACCATGTCACAAATCCAATTAACTCTGACAAGGGCTAGTAAAGTCAAGTGAATAACAAAGCCCTGCTGTCTGGAAGCAGCTTTGCAGACAGTAGGACACCAGCTGGCCAAAGCAAAAGTACTTCAGGCAGCTGAATTTTCTGCATCCACTAAGACCATCTTATACCACAGCGAGGTCACAGCACTATAGCATTTTCAAGTGTCACATCTCATCTCCTCACTGTTTCTAAGCGGCAGAGAGGAGGAGGGAAGCATTCCCCTCACCGAATGTGAAATATTTGCTAATGTCATTACAAGGCAATGCAGTGAGGCAGAAACTGCGGTTAACATGGCACAGCCTCTCCTCAGCCACACCATGCTGGGTTATGGTAAACCTGCAGTAGGTTTCAGTGCAGAAGTTCTGGGGGTTGTCTAATCCCAGGACCTATGCATATTAAAAGTGGCTCTGCTTTCTTTAGATCTTGATACGTAGTTAAATGGAACTGAATGACTAAATGATTGCTTCGCTGGTCTGCTGCATTCATTCATGCCTGAGACTCAAAAACGCAGGTGAATTTCTCATCTTGAGTATAGCAGGGTCAATCTAGAGACATTCCTTTGGCAAAGTTATTTTGGATTTATCTTGAGAGGAGAATCCGTTCCCTGACCTTCTGACTGGAAGTTGAAATTCTTTGCTGCTTGTTTCCTGGTGGAAAGGAAATACGTGCTCCATTTACTTTATGTAATTCAAACACCACTGGATTACATTGGAAATTCTAAAGCTTGGTTTCTTTTCTTGCCCTAACCTATTCCACAGTCATGCAGTAACCCTAAGCAAAATGCTCACTTTCCATTTATACTGGAGTAATGGAAGAAATTTTAGACCCATCAGGTATTATATAATATTGAGTAATATTACTGTTAATTGTCGGAATTATTTGCAGTTCCTAGTAATCGACTTTTCTAGTTGCCAGAACACCCAAATGTGTAGCTTCTTGGCTTTACCATGGGTGCTAAAACTGAAACAAACAGCTATCCTCAGCTTTGGGATGGAGGAAAGAATGTTTCTTTGGAAAACAACATGAGAATTGGGGTTACCTCCTATCTCGCAGCTAGTTTGCAGCTGACCAGCACTGGAAATTTCCCAGCACTTTTCTAATATTTCTATTTAATTGCAGCTAACATTGTATTAACTTCAGCAAAATTTTCCAAAGGGAGATTTCTCACATTTTCTGGATTTCTGGTCTAGGAACCAGAAACAAATACACACAATGACTCGGTGATTAGGTTATTAAATTATTAGATTTAGAGCAGGAAGCTGAAACTGTTTCCCCTCTCCTAATTCTACATGTTTGTATACAGTCCATCTTTTGAACCTTTTCCCCCTGCAACCTGAAGAGAGGCTGAAAAGAAAAAACAAGAAAGAAACCAACTTCAAAAAGTCTGCCTGTTTTCTAGTTAATCTTAGTCTTGGTCCCATCTTTCCTGACACTGAGAAATTAACATGGGGTGAAATGGGTGAATTTACTTTTAAGTGTCAGGATGGTCTCTGAAGTGAGGAAAAGGAGCAAGGAAATAATAATGTCCAAGATTGCTTCTACAGAAAACTAAAATTTGAACGTATCATCATGCTTCTACATTTTTCTAGCTGCATTGGAACTTGATCTTCTTTCTACAACTTTGGACACAAATAGAATGTAGCAAATGGATACATGCTGTAGATGCAGTGCAGGCATATGCTGACATATGATTACCATATGTCAGTCCACAGTGATTCTCGAGCTCCTGAGACACGGTTTGTTCCTTAAATAGCTTTCCATCTTTTTAACATCTTGGAACACATTGGCTATTTTCATTACGCTTTTTTTCTCTTTCCTTTTAAGCCACGTGCATTTATGACTGACTTAGAATAAGCAGAAAGAACTGATAGAAGGAAGCTAAAATAGCTTTCGGAGATTACTACTACAGTCAAATAAACTTGGAATTTCAACAGTCAATATGAATTATTGCAATAAAATAAAGTCTACATTAATCTTTATAAATAAAGAAAACATATGGATTGTTATTTTTGTCCTGGATTCATCCAGGATCATATACAGTATTTTATTCCTGGTATGTAACATGGCAAATTAAAATTTAATGAAAAAACCCAAACAACAAAACCCTTTGTATTTAATTATGTATCATTAAAACCTGAAATTTTGACTTGAACTGGAGACAGTCTGAGTCAGAACTTCACAGTCCCACACAGAGAACAATGGTAGTTGTCAACAAGGTATTTCCTGTTGGTTTTCACTAAAAACAAATAAATTTGATAATTTCTTATGATGTGCAGATGTGCTGCATGAAGGTATTTAAATGCAACTTTTACAGAGGCCTACAATTTTAGGCAAATAATAGGTAAACAAAACCTCTGATTTCTTGAAAAACAACTCTATCGCAATAGTAGTAGAAAAATTGAACTGAACACATTCCTTGACATTTGCAACATCTCATATAGGCTTTATCAGCAAAATAATTTGTATCTTCAGTGAAAAAAGGATTGCTTTATACTTCTCAAGAGAGAAATCATCTCTTTCTGAGTGTCCAGAGAGATGCTGAGAATAATAACTACCATAAACAAGTCATTAGTAAGAATGTATTTTTCCAATTTAAAGATTATTTCCGCCCGGAGACATAATTTCTCAATAAACTCCAGCCTCCTAGCTGTTGCAAACCAAAGACATCAAGTGTTAGACTTTCCTACAGTGTGTACATATCAGCTTGGGCTGGTACAGGAAGAATTCTCAAGACTGTGCTGAGAGAACCAATGTTCCCTCAAAGCCTCCGATTTGACACAGGTACATTCACTTTCTGTTTTGGCATCTCAGAAAGGGTCAAAGCTCTGCAGTGTAGAAAAGCATAAGGTAGTGTTTATTGAACATAAACACATATGTCATGCAGACATCCTCCTGTTATGAATAGATCAATTCCTGCTTGCGCTAAAAGGCACTGATGTAATCACAAAATGTTTTAGACGCCTTTTAACTGTGTAACACTAGAAATTTTGCCTCTCTGCAAGTTACGAATTGGGCCTTAGTATATCTGTGTTGAAATAAAGGCCCTTCTGATAACATGAGTAAGTGGAAACCAATGGCCCATAAGCTTTGGGCTAGCCTTCTCTACAGGATAGTAAACAACCCAAAATGTATGGTGATATGAGGATAGTTCTCCTCCCATAAACTCTGGTTTCCAGAATAATTGCAATTGGGTACACAGATTTCTCTGGGATGACATATGAAAGGAAAAATTACAAAGGTGATATAAAACTGTACTGTGTTTCTTATCCTAGGAAGACCTTACATGGCACAATTTGGGTGTTCTCTGGACTTAAACCCATTAGCAGAAAAAGATAATCATGCTATTATGAGAGCTGAACGGAGGGACAACACATAACAATACCATATGCAAGCAAAATCAGAGCAGAGCTAGAATGAGGGAAGGAGGAGGTAGATGATGGCACAAAGGAGTTCTTTATGAGGCACTATCATGGGAGGAAAAGAAGAGCACCTCTTTTCAAAAGGGAATCAGAAATTTCTTTGGCATGTTATGGCATTGTTCCTCTAAATCCTTTATGTTCCACTGTTCTCTGTCTTTCTCAGTGGTACTGCCTTACTCTCAGGAGTTTTGCATCTTCTTGTTCTCCTTCCACATCTCAATATTGGTGAGGTCCTGTCTGTCTAACTTGTCTCCCAGGCTCAGCATCTCTACTTGACTGTGAGTAAAGCTGTCACAGCGGTAAACACTGTCAGAAAAATATTCTTTTTTTTTTAATGTGAAAGCAAGCAGTTAGAAGGCCTTACTCAAGATATTTTCCTGGCACTGCCACTGTGGCTGCAAGGCAAAGCCTACTGTTCCTTCCCCTGCACCACCAAGCAATGCATGTTCCAGCATCAGAACGAAAAGCAGGATCTGAAACAAGTAAAACAGTGTCACTCAGAAACTGCGGGGATGAGAAAAATGAGAGGGCTTTCTTCTGCCTGTGAAGTTTTTGTGTAGACAGTGGAGGCTGGTGTGAAATGTATCTGCATTAGACAGGTGAAAGGGGAACTTGATGCTTCTTAGAAGTCCTGTGGTTGAGGAAGTTTTGTGAGATAGCTTTGTTTCAGGGGGTTTCAGAATGGGTGATGGAGATGTGTGGTGCTGGGCCAGTTCCCACCTGATGCAGAATAATTTCTGTATGAGAATATACTGGGGATGTGAGGAACCTCAGCTCCTGTTGTTTACAGCTATCAATCTACTGCTGCCCCGAGTCACTTGCTAAAGTAAACATAGCCTATGCTGGTTTATTCACTGCACTCAGAACAAAAGCTGTAATAGCTTGTGATGCACCATAACTTTTCAGGAAAATACAGCTCTCTGAAAGCAAGGATACTGAATTTAAATGAGATTCACAACAGTATGTTTTATTGACTTTGAGAGACAGATTCTGAAAAAGAGAATTGCCAGGCTGAGACTAATAGCTACATTCAGCATACTTACACTAGTTTATGTTGTAAATAAGAATTCCACTGGCCCAGTGGAAAAAGAACCTGGGGGTGCTGGTCAACAGCCAGTTGAATGTGAGCCAGCAGTTTGTCCAGGTGGCCCAGAGGCCCAGTGGCATCCCAGCCTGTATCAGCAATAGTGTGGCCAGCAGGGCCAGGGCAGTGATTGTCCCTGTGTACTCGGCACTGGGGAGGCCACACCTCGAGTGCTGTGTCCAGTTCTGGGCCCCTCACTACAAGAAAGGCATTGAGGTGCTGGAGAAGGTCCAGGGAAGGGCAATGGAGCTGGTGAAGGGTCTGGGATGCAAGTCTGATAAGGAGCAGCTGAGGGTGTTTATCCTGGAGAACAGGAGGCTCAGAGGAGACCTTTTCACTCTCTACAACTACCTGAAGGAGGGTGTAGCCAGGTGAGGGTCGGGCTCTTCTCCCAGGCAGACAGTGACAGGACAAGAGGAAACGGCCTCAAACTACATCAGGGGAGTTTTAGGTGGGACATTAGGAAGAATTTTTTGACTGAAAGGGTGGTTAAGCAACAGAACAGGCTGGTGGAGTCACTATCCCTGGAAACATTCAAGAAACAACTGGATGTCCCACCTAGTGCTTATGGTTTAGTTGGCCTGACGGTGTCCTGTCAACGGTTGGAGTCGATGATCTTGGAGGTCCTTTCCAACCTTAGTGACTATGATTCTGTCACCTGTAGGGGGAAAATTGTATTTAAACATGCCTTGCTTTATTGTATGGTGCCACCTAGCGGGTAAAGGCTTTTAAACTTTACAGTGGACCTCTATTAATTACAGAGAAAATATTTCTTACATATAATCATTTGTCATTTGGAACATACTAGCAAAACAAAGTGCTGCTGAGATTTCCATACTGTGGAATTTGGCAAAAGAATCCTAACTTCCACAGTTCCCTCTGGAACTGGCCATACTCCTCTCTTCCATAGTCTGACAGTGATTGGGGATGTTGCAAGTCCTGCTTTTCTCCTCTATTAGCCAGGTCTTGCTCATATGATCAGTAGAGAGGTTATCTACATCTCATCTACTGCTGCAAGACCGGGTAGGCAATTGCTGTATTGCTGCTTTTGAGTCTTCAAGAACTTAAAATAGAGCCTTGAAAAGTTATTTTGGGAGGCTGAGAGCAGAGAGGAAACCCTGGCCTACTTAACCTAGTCTGCTGAAGGAAGGTACTGGACAAGGCAGGAATGAGATGCTGGGACTACTCTCTGTCTGGAAGCAGCTTTGTTGGATTCCCCCTGAAACCTCCCCCCCCTCCCCTCGGATGTTACAAATTATAGTTGGCTCCTCTGGGCTTCTTATAATTTAGCCTAGAAATGAGCAAAAGAAACCTAGAAAAATCTCTGTACCATGTTTGTTTTCTTCAAAATGAGTTTTGGGTTAAAAGCCTGAATTGTGGTAATTTTTTTCCCAAAAGAACAAAACTCCAGGAGAGGTAATATTTTAGAAGTGTTTGAGGTTTTTCCCCCCACACACCTTTTTATCCTCTCAAATGGTATTTGATTTTATTCTGTACCTTCCACAGCAGATGGCGTGCCTGCCTCCCTGAGACTGGAGACCCCAAGCAGAATGCAAATTAGATGTATATGTTGCAAAAAACCCTCTCCCCTGTTCTTAGAGGTTGGTAGTGATGCTACCACAATATTTTTGAAGGAAAAATGCCAACATTTTCAATTGCATGACTGTATGTTTGAAGTGCAGCAAAGGGCAAGTGTCCCTTCTCTTCCCTCAGTACTCTCCACACACATAAGCAATTAAAATTTGATTATTAGTAAGAAGGGGGGAAATACCTGATTTTATTTAAGTTTCTTCTTAAAATAATTTATACTGGAAAAAAAAATAAAAAAAGGCCAGCTGCCACAATTGCTTTGTCTGTCCCTCAGAAATGGAAAAAAAATATTATTGTGGAACTGCATACTACAAACATGGCAAAAAGGATGCTGGAAGATACATCAAAGCTTGCTGTAAGTACCCCTCAGGTAAACAAGTCCTGCAGTAAAATCATGGCAAGATGGATAAAGCAAACTCTTACAACCGTCCTCTATATGTCATGATGTAGAAAAGAGGAGCAGCTGGATACCAGGGCTGCCACACTTGAAGCTAAATGAGCTTTGACAGGATCGTTAGAGAAAAACTACAGCAGGGATGGTAAATTCCCCGTGGTGCCCATCCTGGTGCAGAATGCTCCAGAACAAGCAGGCTACTGCTCAGGTACTCCTGGCAATAAACACCGTACCGAGACTAAGGGAGAGGGACATGTGCATCTACATCAGGTCCACATTGGGCATTCTGGCTCTGTCACTCAGGGTGCATTTTTGGTGACTTTGTTTTGATAGAAGTCAGAGAGAATATGCAGCTACACTCATAGCACAGTGCTTTTGCCTCTATAGGTTCTACTTCTTACCAAAACAGCATGGTTTTTATCACATATCTACCTATAAATAAAATGGCAACATAAATAAAAAATTACACTAGTAAATATATACATATTAGGAGGACTTGCTATTACAACTTTACTTGCAGATATTCTCTAATACAGACAGGGCCTAATGGTCTTGTCCAACAGCTATTTCTTACAAAAGAAGATACAACAAATCAGAGCCTTGGACTAAGACACTTAAGAGTAAAGATTGCATGATTCTTTCATACATGTGTCTAAAAGTCTGGAGATCAGAGTTCACTGAAGAGGAATTGGAGAAGTGGTGATAATAGAAGTTATTAAACAATTTGGAATATTCAGAACTTCAATTACAAAATAAAAAGAATTATCTTGCTCTTCAAATTTTTGAAATAACCTTTTCAGAATCTTTCATTTTCCAGGGTCTGGCTCATTAAAGTTGTGATAGTTTTAAGGTGTTCAGAGCTGGTGTGTCTTAAAGTGTGTTTCTTTCTTTCCAACTGTATCCCTCTGCTAAAGGAAGCATCACCTGCCCTTACCTACAAACCTTACCTCTGTGAGGTAAACCTTTAACTAATGTGCAAGAGCCATACCATAGGTGCAGTGTACGTGAGATACAAACATCTGCTGGCAACAAGGCCAAAATCATTTAACATAAAACCTGTTAATCAGAACTGGGTATATCTCTACACTTCGAAATAGAAAAACAAGTTGATGTTTAACAGGAATAAACGAAGAAGAGAGGGGGGGAAGCCTTGGAGAACCACATCTGGAGAAATAATACAAGGAAGTGTCCCCAGATGACAAAATTGTGGAAGCAGTGTCCACGCTGTGACACAGAGCAAGCTTACAGAGGTGCAGCACGATGATGGTGGCAATTAAGGGTAATTGTCCCTGTGTCTGGAGAGCTTGACTCCAAGAGACAGAGACACAGGGAGCCTTTTGGTGACCAAGAGGGGACACCCCTGGGGCACTTTCACTCCACCTCCCATTGTAGATATAACTACGGTGGTTAAAAAAGACAACCCCGTCTGGCTCCTCTGCACTGATCCAGAGTCCCTACCCTAGAAGTACAAATAAAACCTGGCTGCTGAGCCTGCAAAGATACATCTTAGCACAGGTGAATGCTTCAATACTATAGACAGTCAATCCAAGTCATCACAGAATCAGCTGGGTCAGAAAATACCCCTGGGGTCATCGAGTCCAACCTGTAGCTGAACACCACCTTGTCACCCAGGCCATGGCACCAAGAGCCATGTCCAGTTGTTTCTCGAACACCTCCAGGGATGGTGACTCCACCCCCTGCACCAATGCTTAACCACCCTTTCAGGGATAAAATTCTTCCTGATGTCCAGTCTGAACCTGCCCAGCGCAGCTTAAGGCTATGTTCCACCAGTGCCATTTATCCCACGCCTCCTACTTTAATGACAGATAATAACAACCACAACAAATGCTGTTTGGGGTTTTCAATCTGACAAGGAGCTGCCTTGCTTCCCCCCGCACAGAATTCCAGGGACATCACACGGGACGCTCTGGAGGGGATTCCAGAATTCTGGAATGGGTCAGTTTGGGAGGGACCAGGGCGGCTCCCCTGGTCCCACCTCAGAGCAGAGGGCTGTGGGTATCCCCAGTGAGGGAGACCCCACAGCCGCTCCGGGCGGCTCCTCACAGCTCCCTCCCAGCAAGGCAGCTCCTCCTCAGGCCCGGGTGGTGCCGCAGCGGGCAAACACACACAGAGACACACACACACAGACACACAGACACACACACACAGACACACACACACACAGACACACACACACACAGACACACACACACACAGACACACACACACACACAGACACA